>QUSF01000037.1:1124177-1196439 GCA_003676055.1 Chloebia gouldiae | reverse complement strand
CCTTTTCCTTCCTGGGTTTCTCACAGCTGCCTCCCCACCCTTCCCACACAGAAAAAAGCCATTTTAAGGCCCCATCTCAGTGCAGGAGGCTGGTTTGGGTGTGTGTGTGTGTGTGCAGCGCTGATCTCATACTCACCTGCCCCGTGGCACCCCGAGAACACTCTGGATGCTTTATCAGGCCATGGTTTGGCCAGCTCGAGGGGCTGGTCCAGCTGGAAGCTGGGCAGCCAAAGGTGCCCTGAATGTCCTTGGGGCTGACTCCAGGTGAGGGATGCGGTGACAACAGCCAGCAGATTTCCTCAGGCTCATTAAAGAGCCAAGAGGTGCTCTCACACATTGTCACCTGCCTGTGTGACACAAAGCTGGCTGAAGGGCTGCAGGGCCTGGGCAGATCTGGCAGCAGCAGGAGGCACAGCGTGTGCAGTTCTCACCTCCCGTGGAGCTCCTGGTGCTGCTTCCAGCTCTCCAGGCTCCCTCGAGGAAATCTGGAACAAGGGAACGTTCATTCATTTGCACAGCCTGGCTTTGGGCTTGGCTGGGACAGGAACAGAAGTGCCATTTAGTCCCCAGGTTTGTTCGTTTTTTTGGTTTGGAGCAGACTCCAGTCTGTGCATAAAGACAGTGCCTTCCCTGCTTCATCTTTCCAGGTTTATGCCACCAGGCAGCAGCCTCCAGCTGGTCCAGGAGCATGTGCTGCTCCTCAGATTGTACAAAGGGATTTGGGGTAACAGAAAAATGGCAGAAAGCCCCACAGCTAAAGAAAGAACGAATCCCTGTGATGGCAGAAAGTGGCACGGAGCCACCTGCACGCAGGGACAGGATCCAGGTCTGCCACTCCCCATCTGGGATTCCTGCTCCCGTGGCTGTGCGTGTGGCACAGGGCTCATCCCCTCCCTGTGGCCACTGCAGTCCTGTGCCAAGTTTGTACCTTGGCTGTCTGCGTGAGGGTTGATCTTATTTTTCTTTGAAATATTTTGGTCAAAAGCTGAAGGGGCAGGAGGCACTGAAACAGTGCCCAGAGAGACCACACTGCTTGGATCATGGTGCATTTTATAATATATTTGGGATTGCTCTTCATCCCAATAAATTTGAGATTGGAGGAAATCCAAATGAAGGGGTCCAGGGTTGTCTTCCTACCTCTTTCTTTGCAAAAGCAATTTCCTTTATTGGCATCCTCCAAGTAAAAGTAATCTTTCAGAGGGAGGTTTGGCAAAAACATGGAAGGGTTTTATAGTGACAAGGCCAAAGGTTGATAAAACCCCATTGAAGCCATTGAAGTCCAAGGTAATAGGCAGCTCTAGACTTTCAGGAGAGTTAATAGAAGGAAAACAGTCTGGGTTTTCAGTAAAGGGAAAAACAGAAAACTGATTTTTACCAGTATTTTTCCTTTCCAATGCACACACGTCAACACTACCAAACAACAGTACTTTGAATGGGAGACTCAATTTCAGAAATAGGCATTTCAGATTGTCTGCAGTGCTATAAAGCAATGAATTGTGCTGAAAATGATTTTTACGTGCCCACCAATCCCATATAATTGAGTTCCCATCATTATTATCTGGACATACAGTCTGTTTAACATGACAACCCAATGGGATATTCTTCCCAAGAGCCCTCCTGCATTTAGGACAGTCAGAGCAATGGGGGACAAAAGAAAACCAAGTTTGTGCAGAGTCTTAACAGTGCTAAGCAAGCAGAGTAAATTAATATCAGGGGAAGATGAACGACAGCCTTACACAAGGCTCAGCAGAATTCTCCTTGTGAGGATGTGGGACCTCATATTCCCTGGCAGAATCAGTTCTTCCCCTGATCATTTATGCTGGAAGTCAGGCTGAGCTGTCATCCAGCAAGTTTTAAAGCCAACAGATGTCCCCATCTCCAACTGTTTTGGAAATGCATTCAGAAAGACACAGGCAGACAATAGCAGAAGGATTAAATTTTTGAGGGCATAAGTGCTGTGAGGATCACAAAGCTGGGACAGTAGCTGAACATCACTTGGCAACTGCATCTTGTGGAGGGAGCCAAAATACTCATTCCTTCTGGGCAAAGGGGAATGGCTGCATCTGTAAAATGCTATTGTTTATGTTCTTTAAAAATAAAAATATATAATTTTCTGCTTTGGTCATAGTTTAATCAATATATTGAGCTGAAAACTGAAATTGGCAAAGCTTGGCTTGGAGGCAGCAGTTTTGTTTTTGTTAACAATGCTCATTAGTTCCTTTTTAACACCTCTTCTGCTGATATGTGATACAACAGCAGCCATTGCCACTTCTTCCTCTTCGCTGAGCTCAAGGATTCCTCCTCAAGACCAGAGGTACAAGGTGACCCCTTTTGACACTGATGGGTTTGCTGACACCCACAGAGCATCACCACCAGGGGTGGACTGAGAGACTGGAACCCCAGAGTGGCCTCCTTGGCACCTCCTGCCTCATTAGACATTGCACCTTGATGCTGTAAGTCATCCACAGATGGATAAACATCCGTGCTGCTCTCCCTCAAACAGCTGCCTGCAGGGATGCCCCAGCTTTGCAGCATCACTGTGAGCTCTCACACGCAGAACCTCTGGCCAGGAGCTCACTGGTGTCCCTTGGTCCTTCCCCCATGGGCTGTGGGCCCTTTTTGAAGAAGCAGTTCCAGGGGAACAGCTTTGTTTGCTATCCTGAATGACAGTCAGGATGTTGGTTTTACAATCCAGCTGATACCACATGTGTGGCCCACATTTTTAAAGAAATTGCTCAGAGTCCCTTCATGTTTTCCTCTGATTCTGTCCATTTTACAGCATTTCCAGGTCCTGCTCTGCTCTCTCCACCTTCATACATCCCAGCATTTTGCTTTGAAAACACAACCACAGAATAAAGCACTTGACCTTATACACACAGTATTTTTCCTATTCCTTACAAGTGGTTTTTGTAACATCAAAACAGAAAATTCCAATGTAGAAATTTCTAAAGAAGCACAGCTATACCTGAGTTTCAGATCAAATTAGCACCTTTTCAATCAAAAACTACATTAATACATTTCTTTTTCTTACCTGCAGCATTACTATAACAAGAGCCAGAGCGTGGCACAGATTTTAGAGGCAGAACATCAAACACAACCCAGAGCTTTGCAATTAGCCTGTCTCAGGGAGGACAGGGAAAGAGGAAATGAGGAGATGGAGAGTGGTGTTTGCTGGGAAGTGTTTTGCTGAGTGACACCCAGCACATCCTTACAAGACAAGAGTGCTTGCTTTGTATGTGTTTTAGACCAGAATTTTAAAATATGTCAATGTTCTCAGTGTGAAAATCAGAGTCTCCAAAGTTTTTAAGTGTGTTGGACTACAACATGGATGTAGAGGCAAAGGAAACAAACCCTTTGTCCTGTAGGGTGGCAGAACCAGTTCCTGTTGTCACCTGCATGTACCAACCCAAACAAGCCACTTACAAAAAAAAATAAAAATCCACTGGCTTTCCTCTTATTGTACATTTTTATCACCAAGATAAAGATAAAAGTCAGTTAAAGCACAGTTCTAGGTTAATCCTTCCCAGAAGGAAGGATTCCATCAGAAAAGAGTTAATGGGGTTTTTTTTTTCCCCCTCATTTAAACAACACTAACATTTGTAATATCCTGAGACTAAAATATGTTTGAGGTAAAATTTTGATGACATTTCATGCAACCAGATTAATTAGATCAGACTTCTTGTGTTTGCTCAGATTCCTTACCTCCTTTCCAGCCCTTGGGTTTTTTTCTTGTTTGTAGTTGAAAACACAGAACACAAATCATCCTTTCAAACTTGCTCCTACCTTGATTAAAAAAAAAAAAAAAGTAGGGGGGAAATAGGTGTTTTACAATTCTAATTCTGTAACTGCTGTGCATGTGCCAAAGTTTGTTCTGACTCTGTCAGCTCATACAACAGCTTGGCCTTATCTGCACCGTGCAGAGATTTGAACAGGTTTAGGAGAGCTTTCAGAAATTCAAATTCTCTGTTTACCACCTGGTAGCCTCTTCTGCTGCTCAGCACACAGTTCCTACCATGGTGATGTACAAACACAGCCCCCTCCGAAAACACAGATATTCCTCCAAAAGCAGGGGTGGGAATTAAAGTCCCAGCTTTCAGCTTGAGGGCAATGCTTGGGCACTGGGAATAGCAGAAAGGGCAAAGGGCTCCAGGCCTGTGTGATGTTCCACACTCAACTGAGATGTGAGATTGTAAGAAAAACTCACCTCAGGAGCCACAGCCCTGGCACACCTGGGATAACCCATCCACCTGATCCTGAACTATTTAAATATATCTGGGAGTTTGAGCCCTGTTTTAATGCTTATTTTTAACAGTATAAAGGTTTGCAGGACACTTCAGACTTGCATTTGTGTATTACATTGTGATTACAAGATATTGGCACATAATGATTCAACCCTGTGGGTCAGGAGTGTGGATATTTCTAAGGGAAACAGAATAAACAGCAAAGTTTGAGAAAGTTTGGGAGAAAATTCCCAACACAGTGTAGCTTTTGTCATGATGAGGAAACCCCCCCCCACATCCCTTTTCCACCCAGTATTAATCCAGTGAACATCCTGTCTGCATAGCACCTTTCCAGGATAACACCCAGATTGCTGGATAACCCCATGGGAAGCAGCAGAACAGTGTTTACATTTTTAAATACACACATATATGTGTGTAAATAGAGTTTACAAGTTGTATATAGATATATATGGTATGCTGTGTAACAAGTTGCAGGTTTGTGTTAAGCTACAAGTAGCATAAAATCTATTTACACATACACATCTATATATAAATATATATACTTATATACTACATATACATATACTTATATATCTACATATATAGGTAGTGGGTTTAAGTTTTATATATGTGTATATGTATGCATATAAATAGCATAAAATCTATTTACACATACACATCTATATATACTTATATATATGCATATGTATACATTTATATACTTATATATCTGCATATATAAGTAGTGGTTTTAAGTTATCTATATGTATAGACAAGCTATATGTATGTGTACATATATATACACATATATATTTACAGATACAAAAATATGTGTATGTGTGTGTATATATACTTATATACATATATAAGTAGTAGTTTTAAGTTATATATATATATCATACAGCTATAGAGGACATAGAGATACACATCCTGCCTCAAGCCACAACTGGTAAATAAAAATAAGCCTGAATTGCCCCAAACTGGAGGTACAAAAAGCCAACAAGATCAAAGTGATGTTTAATCCAAATGCCCAGGAATGTCCCAGGCTGCTGGAGCATCCAGTGCTATTGCCTGCCCCACCACCAAGCAGGCAGCTTCCCACGAGGACACAATGACCAAAGAAAATTTCTTTCCAGTGGGGACCACCAAACCAGGGGAGGGAAAAGCACCAGAAAGTGATTTCAGTGCTTAGGTTGTTTCAAATTGGATGGAACGTGTTAGGAAAACATTTCATTTCCATCTTTCCACTGCATTTGCCAAAGAGGTTAAATCCATCTGCAATACCTTTTTTTTTCAGGCTGTCCCTCAGGTTCAAAGGGTGCAGCGTGTTCTTATCAACCCCTCAGAGCTGGCTTTGGGACTGATAACTTCTAAGCCTCTCCTTTTCTCAAAAGTCTGTGAAAGAGCGAGAAAATTGCAAATAATTACATCCTGAAGTGATGGAGCTATCTCCCTAAAAATCCAGTACAATTCCCAGGAATAAATGTTCCTCTCTGATCTCCTCATGGACCCTGCTTTCCAATGCTTCCCACTGCTCCTGCACTTCCACATGGGGACCACAGCAGGAAAATTACTTTAAAAGCTGCAGACAAGAAAAGAAAACATAACAGAATCCAAGAAAGAACATTTTTTTTCCACATCCTGATGCAGATAGAATTATGACATTATTCAACATCTTTTCAACCCGAAAATTGTTAAAAGAACAGGTACTACCAGAGATTTGTTCTCTTCTAGCAAGCTACTGTCTGCTTTATATTTCTGCAGTGTTATTGTCTTTTTAGCCTGGTCCTATGGTTTTCCAGCTGCAATTTGCACAAATTAAATCTCCAGACTTGCAAAGTTGATTCATGTAATCAGCAGCAGCAGGAGTTTGTCAAAGAGAATTATTTGCATGTTTACAGCCCAAATTGAGTGTTGACTTAATGCTTGTCCATGGTACAATGAAAGTTTTTGCAGCTGTTCTGTCCAAAAAAGGGGTGGGAGGATGGGGAGGGGGACAATTTGCCTTGGACCCACAGTTAAGGGTGGGAGGATGGTGAGAGGTTACACCTTGTCTGAGAGGTGTGGAGGGAGTTACGTGGGCACTGCCCTCCTCCTCAGGCCCCCTCGCTTCTCATTTTCCATCCCTGAGCTTGGCTTAAACCCTGGATTCACACTTCAGTCCTGCAGGGTGAGAGGAATTCTAGAAGTAGGCATTTTTTGTTGCAACATCTGGTAGGAAAATGGCATTTTTAGACAATGAAGCCTAAATTGAGCCATATTCAAACAAAAGGATCATATACCAGTAAGACAGCAAGCAGTGAACACACATAGCAGATCTCATTCATTATAAAATATTTTCAGGCTCTAGACTTTGGTGTAAAAATGTTACTGAACCAGAAGAGTGGCCCTTGGTTGTTTTTGCAGCAACACAAGAGGAAGCAGCAGCTCTCAGTGTTGTGCAGAAGATGGGTTACAGGGTGCCTGCATGACTGGCATGACAGGAAGAAATCAATCCCTCCCCAAACATCAAACCAACCTTTCTCCAGTACCAAGCAAAATTCTTCAGCAAAGTTTCTGTCTGCAGGAATGGAGACAGTGCTACAACTGGTATGGAATAAGCGAAAAACAAATCCATAAAAAGCAGTATAATTTCTACACAGAACTTATGGGGGGGGGGGAAAGCAATTTCCTTAGGATTCAGAGCAGACACAAAGCAAACCAAGTGCTTATTTGGGATTTTGATATTAATTTTGTCTCAGGCCACAGCTAATCTTCACATCCCAAGTGACTCAGGAGCCAGTATCACGTGTTGTGATGCTCCCCTGTTACAGGCTGAGCTGGGAACTGGCTGATTACAAGTGGTGAATGTGCACGTTCAGCCACGTGGTGCAATTATAATTTAACTGCATGCACACACAGGCACAGAGAACTGGAGTTGCTCATTACCTCCTTTGTCAGAGCCTATTTTTCTTTGCAAGATTTTTCCTATAGCACCAGAATAAACAATAATTTTGGATCTTTGCATATCCACCAGCATTTTCCTAGACAACCCATTCTTTCATTGTCAGCACTCTGGGCTGTGCAATCTCTGCCCATAGAGCTTTGTAGTCACGTTGGGTTTAGATGCTCAGCTTTTGGGAGGAGGTAACAGAATCACAGAATAGTTTGGGTTGGAAGTGACCTTTAAAGGCCACCTAATCCAATGCCCCTGCAGAAAGTGGGGTCCAGGCAGGCCAGAAGAGACAGGTGAGTGCACACACACACACACACACAGAATCACACACACAATCACTTCCCTGATCAAACAGGTTCATCTCCAAGACTGATGCACAGAACTGGGCTCTGTCAATCCTCAATGGAGATTCTTTCTGTCTGTGCTCTTGGCTGGGGGGTTAGAAGTCCTACAAGGATGGAAAAAGTCTGAGCCAAGTCCAAATCCAGCTCGTTACTTAGAAGAAAAATCCATCCAGGTATCACCTCGCAGTTGTGATATCCCATGCTCAGGCACTGGAGCAGGAAAGGACATTGCAAACTCATCATTTTGTGTACCACCAGCACAACTTTTTCAACAACCAGTGGTAAATCCATAGTGAATCTGAGAGCTGAACTCAGTGTTCCCAATGTAACAGACTCGGGAAATAATTGCTGCCTTCTCCCACCTTCTCAGCACACTCAGTCATGACACATAATGCTCCCAGGAACACCTCTGGAAATTTCAAATAAAAGAGTATTTAGTACAAGCTTTTCAGTCTCTTGATCCTATACAGACCAAGGCTCATATTCATCCTGCTAAGAAGATTACTGCTGGAAACATCTGGGGTTATCATTCTCCAGAATCAGGTTCTGTATGTTTCACTGATTTTTCTAGGCAAGCCAGGCTGTCTCTCACCGTTGTTTTAGAGATAACCATTTATATATGCAATAAAAAAGCTATTTCACCACGCTGCTGAAAATTCCATCAGGTTACAGTTTATCTTAACAGTCTATCATTTACAATGCACTAATAAAGAGGTACTAAATATTATATTGGTTTTGGCATAAAGAGTACATTATCGGTGTTTATAAACACATCAGTAAATGTTACACACTTTTTAGTAACCTCATTGACCTGTAACATAAAAGCCCTGTAGCTACTGATTCACAATATATATATATGTAAGCACTTTATGGATAAACCTTTACAAGCCATTTATAAAAACACTCTTAGTGAGAAATATGACACACTCCCAAATAGGGAGAGAAATAACTCACTGGGAAACAAGGTCATTATGAGAAAGACTAAAAGTCTTTTTATTTGGTTCAGCTTCTGCAAATTAAAGTTCTACCTCAGTGTACAGAAGTAAAATTACCACAAAGTAGAATTTAAAATGTATATAATATAATAAATATTAAATAATATAAATAAAGAGATTTTTCAATTGTTTTTCAAATATGCGACTCAACAAAAGAAGAAGAGAACCTGAAATGGCCAAGATAGATAGAAGAATTTCCAAGTATGAACAAAAAGCATTAAATCTGTTCCTTCTGTCTTTATGCCATTTCAATTATGGCACAGGTCATTTTCCTGCAGGGAAATGATGAGGGAACACCTCACATCTCACTGCAGCCATTTCAACATTAGTTACCCAAACTGATGTTTGTACCTGAGCTAACTCAAACAGTGGAGCAAAACAGGCCCATTCAGGGGACAATCCAACTCCTGTGCCTCAGGCTGCTTTATCCAAGACAGATTCACCCTCTGGAGAGATCTTTTCTCAAGATCATTTTTGTGTTTCTTCTTGGTGTCTTCTCCTGTGTAACAAGTGATAGGACAAGAGGAAATGGCCTTGAGGCTGTGCCAGGGGACGTTTAGGTTGGAAATTAGGAAAAATAGCTCCAGGAGAAGGGTTGTCAAATCCTGTAACAGGCTGCCCAGAGCAGTGGTGGAGTCACCATCCCTGGAGGGATTTAAAAGCCATGTGGATGTGGCACCTGGGGACATGGGTTAGTGGTGGCCTTGGCAGTGCTGGGGGAGTGGTTGCACTTGAGGGTCTGAAAGGTCTTTTCCAATCTAAACAATTTTGTTATTCTAGCTATCGTGTAAGCAACCAAACCTGAGGAAGTCCCAGCTTTGGAGTTTGCTGGAAAACAGCAGCTGCATGCCCACCTCAGTGTGGGAGCTGATATTTAAAGGTTCAGCTTGTGAGACAAAGACCTGCAGCTCAGGCAGAGAGTGTTTGTCAGGCCTGACAGAGCTTGCAGCAGGATCCTGGCTGCCAAGGGGATGGATGGAAAAGCAGCTGCTGGCTGGAGGCAGGGACTGACCTGGATGAAATACCTGTGGATTCACACCTTGGCACACGTCAGCCACAGCAGCAGGAACAGGGTGTGAAACACTTTGAACCCAGTGGGTTTCAGGCTTTTCCATCCGTCTTCCCCAGCAGCTTTATCCCATTGTTATCCTTGTGCTGGGCAGTGAGGGGACAGAAAGGTAAATCTGGGGCTGTTTCCCAGTGCCAGTGCTTCAGCAGGTCCTTACAAGACCATCTGGAATATGGCAGAGCTGTCTCTGCTGTTTACCTTCCCTAAATGCAACCTTTTGTTAATATCAAGTGTCAGCAAAATATTTTGGATGACGTGCCAAGCTGAACTGTAATTAATCACTATGTTTCTGTTACACAGTTGGGACTCTCAGTGAAACTTCCCCTCAATCTGACAGTTCAGTGAGGAGCTTTTTTTTGGTATCCTCTCCCTGGTATAACAATAACTCTGAAGGGTGTTTCATACAGTCTGACCTCATTATGATGAACTCTTTAAACAAACAGTTGTATGTGAATGTTCAACACAATTAAGATGGGGAATTTGCTTCATCAGGCTAATAAAAAAAGCAAAACACCCATATCTGAGCCAAACACCCAGAGCAGAAACAGCTTTTTTCATAGCAATGAAGATTTTAAATGAAGCATTTTCAGAAGAAAATAAGGATACAGAAAGGAATAGTAAATTAAAGTTCCAAGGCACATGTACAGTGCTTTAATCATAGATAATCTTGAGTTGGAAGGGGCCCACAAAGATCACTGACTCGAAATCCTCTAACAAAAACAGGAGTTATGTATTCTTGTTAATAAGACTTATTGATTTTTTTTTTTTTTTGGCTAATGGACAACTCCTAAAAGAGCAGTTCTTACCACAGCTGTGTTCTACAGCTGTAGCATGGCTAGACTCTCCTGTTTTGACACCCTAAGCTGTGAATCTCGATGCACTGCTCGTGTTCTTGGAATAAAGAGGTCTTCAGAGCAGGGCAGCCTCATCTACTCCCTTTGCTACAATCTACTCCTTTGCACTGACTGAAGGGGCCAAGCACTGCCTTGGGGATCTGTTGATGAACACCCATGGAAGACCAGAAAGTGGGAAGTGTGTGCTAGGAAATGTGTGAAAACACTCACTGCTGACACTCATATCCACTGTTTGGGTCTGGCAGCTCAAAACATCTGCACAAAATCCCTTCCATGTCCATGTCCCTTGGTTTGTTCTGCCTGGAGAGGAGGAGATGAGGGGAGACCTCACTGAGGTCTTCAACATCCTCACAAGGAGCAGAGGAGGGACGGCCCCAAGCTCTTCAGGCTTGTCACCAGTGGCAGGACTCAAGAAAATGGCATGGAACTGTTTAGGGGAGGCTCAGGCTGGAGATCAGGGAAGGCTCTTCCCCAGAGGTGCTGGCACTGCCCAGGGGATGGGCACGGCCCCGAGGCTGCCAGAGCTCCAGGAGCGTTGGGACAGCGCTGCCAGGGGTGCCAGGGTGGGGCTCTTGGGGGGTCTGGGCAGGGATGGGGCTGGGCTGGGGGGTCCTGTGGGTCCAGCTCAGGATATTCCATGATTCTATGATTTCTGTGACTCTTTGTCATGGTTTAGCCCCAGGAACAACCACGGTCACTCACTCACCCCACTCCAGCTGGATCAGGGAGGGAATGGGAAGGGTAAAAGCCAGAAAGCTTAGGGGTTGGGATAAAGAGGGAAATCAAAAGCTGTGCAAACAAGGAGAAAGCGAAACAAAGAGTTCTTTCCTCACTTCCCAGGGTTGGGCAGGTTCAGCCATCCTCAGGAGTGCAGGGCCCCATCACACTAATTGGTTACTTGTGAGTAAAAACATCATCACTCCAAATGTTCCCCTTTTCTTTCTTCCTCCCCCATTTTATGCATGATGTCACATGGTCTGGGACTTGCTTATGGTCAGTTTAGGTCACTTGTCCTGGCTGTGCCTCCTCCCAGCCTCCACACACCCCCAGACCCTCCTCAGCATGGCTCTATGAGGAAAGCCTTTGGCTCTGTGCAATCCCTGCTCAGCAATAACAAAAATATCTGTATTATCAACCCTGTGTTCAGCCAAATCCAAACCCAGCCCCAAACCAGCCACTGGGAAGGGAATTAACTCTATCCCAGCTGAACCAGCACAGTCCATCTATAGAAACCACCAGAAAAATCTCAGGAACCTCTCAGCAATTTGTCATCCAGCACTGAGTACCAAGGAAACAATACAGCAATACCTGTTAGAGAGAAAAGTTGCTAAAATATGCTTTGCTCTAACCCATGCTGCTAAGACTGTAATTTTTAAAACTACTTAGCTCACATCCACAGGCTTTCTGAGAGGACTGCCACAAAATCTGCAGCTAGGCTGAGTGCCTGCTGAAGTCTCTTTTCTGCTCTTCATCTCCTGAATGACAGCCATGATGCAAAGCCCATCACTGTGACAAGATGCTGGCCTTATTTTTTGTCATGCAGTCACCCCATCACTTCCAGCAGTGCTGCTCACAATGCCTTGCCTCCTCTAAGTCCAAAGAAAAGGCACAAGTACAAGAGTCTCTTAGTAAAACATTAATCTCAGATCACAGATTTATTTTATGGATTTGCAACACAGCCCATATTACAAACATTGTCTGGGAACATTTACAAGAATAAATAAGATGGACTCGCAGTTGTAAAAAAAAGATTACACTTCACTGTAATGTACAGTCAAAAAATATATCTGATATTCATTGACTTGACATTATTTACCTTCCTTCTTTTAAGCTAGAAAGAAAAGACACTGAATGCACAGTGTTGAGAGTTTTGTATTTATATTTTTTCCTTTTTTTTTTTTTTCCTACGTGCTTTATCTATCAAACATCCAAACTGTACAAGTGAGTTTCACCAGTAATCCATAAAGGCCGAGGGGGAGGAGAGGGGGCGGCACCTCAGCAGCAGAGACTCCTCTCATGCAGCGCTCCTCCTGCCCAAAACCACGGCCAGGGAGCTGCAATGGCACCTGCTCAGCCAGGGCCAGCCACAGCATCGCCCTCTGAGGCAGCAGGGCTGCCAAGAAGCGATGCTGGCACTTCTGGATTCCCACAGGGTCGGTGCGGGGAGGGAGGAGGTTCAGTCAGGGTGGGAGTGAATTTTGTCACCGCCGTTAGTCGGGATGGGTTGAGGGGGGTGTTAAGGATGCAGCTCAAACTTTTGGCATAGAAGTACAGTGTTTAAATGCTGGCAATGCAAGAAAGGGCTAGAAAGGCAATGAGGGGGTAATTCCAGTTCTGCTCCAGGTACATGGAAGTCCAGCACATGAAGTTTGCTTTGACTGTCAGCAATGTGAAAAACTGAGCAGTGTTTGTCCTGGGGAGTCTGAGTACCTAAATTCGTGAAAGCTTGAAAAGTGCTGGCCCCACTTCCTCTTCCATCCCCCAAAACACACTCCTTTCCATTATTTCACACAAAGAAGATTTCCTGGGGATTTCCTCACTGAAAGATGATGTACTCACACAAGGAAATCCATCTCCACAGTGCAACACACGTGAGGAGTCCCACAGGGTGTCCCGAAGAGTGGCATTTCAGGGTAACAGATCTCTGAAACTCCTTCTGTGACAATTGCCTCCACTAAAGGAACCACAAAGCTCTCGGGTACCTATATATGAAATATCAGGATTGGTCCCTAAGGGACATCTACAGCATCTTCACCCTGTACCTCCAGAGTGCCATGGACTGGCTCATGTTTGTACTGCTCAGAAACAGCTCATTGAATTGAATTCCAAGAAAAACTATTTTAGCTTGTTCTTTTCCCTTTTCATGCTTTTAAATTTTTTTTCCCCCCTGCTAGGAAACACTATGGGAACACCAGCATCTGGCATTCAGTCTGCTGCATTACTTTGTCTTTTAAGGCTCAGGTTGAAAACAGAATAGTGGTGGAAAATCTGCTGCATGAACTGGGATGTGGACGGAAAGACTAATTTAGATCCCTCATGTTTTTACAAACTGGAAAAGCTGCCAGGTTTTCACATTCTGCTAGTCCAACATTAAACTGTAGGATATTCTGAGCATAGTTTATTTTTTTTTATCACAAGGGAAACTTTTAAAATATTTTAACACAGTAATTAATGGTTATAGACTAGAGGTCACTGGAAGTCAGCAAGTTTTTGTCTCTTTTTTTTTTTTTCCATCACACTCCGTACCACCAGGATTTGGTGGTATATGAAAATGTATGATTCTGCTTGACAGTTTGAGCAAATTGTACATTCTTCAAGTATGCATATGAGGGAGATGATTGATACCTTTTCCAAGTCAATGAACAGATAATACATGATGGATTTTCCATGTGGTCCTTGCCAAAACGGCAGAAATTGGGCTTTGCTTGCTATGCTGTTGGCTCACCCTCGAGGAAAAAGAGCTGTAGGTATTTTTGGGAACAGGGAAAGAAAGAGCACTTGCATTGAAATTGTATATTATGTATGTATGGCTATAGAAGACTGCAATCTAAATAAGCAGGAGCACAGGAGGGTTAACAGAATCCTCATTACTCACATCTGTCTCTCTGATTTAGCTGGCTCCTCCTGTTCCTCTGTCTGGGCAGGGCAGCTGCAGTGCTTTGTTCTGCCCTCACACAGCAGGAATATGGAATTTTTGACCCAATGGCAGTGGTTATGCTGAATAAATGTTGCCACTTTTGCCACATGCCCCCCTTTATTTTCATTAAAAAATGGGATTGACTGTCTTTTGTACACTTAACACAAATTCAAGATTCTCAAATGAAAATACAGCAGTTTCACACCAAGGTCTTGAGATGCCCCTTTCACTGTCTGGAGTGATCACAAAAATTAACTGTGCTGCCAACATCATAGAGCTGATTGTTCACATTTATTACAGGACAATGAAGTTTTTCAAGGGGAACTTTTCCACCACATTGCGCATCCAGGACCATGCCAGGACTCTGCACTGCTCTGTGACTTTACTAAAAATTCCAAAAGTGTGACAGATAGAAGCACCTCATATTTGAAGAGTCTTCTCTTGAGCAAATCTCCTTTTATCTTTGTCCCTCAGGATTTATTCCCTCTGTCACACTCCGAGTGCTCCATCTCCACAGCACAGAATGTGACATTACGTGTTTTTTATGATCTTGGCAGGAGCTCAGAAGAGTGAGATGGGAGCAGCTGTGCAAGAATGAGAGAGACAGCAAGGTGCAAATTTCCTACCTGTTTCAGGATCCATTTAATTTGCCTTCTCCTCCAATGTTTGGTTCCTCCCAAAGGAGATTTCTTCTCCTTTCCTTCTCTTTCAGATGGAAACTGGTTTAACTGCCTCCTGAACCACCTGCTGCAGGAGCCTCTCTCCTTCCTCTGACTCCACAGCACACTAAGAGCAGTGACCAAAAATCCCTGGCTTGAGATTCCCAAGGGAAATCCCACAAACTACTGCTAAAGGGCCTGTGGCAAGTAAATGGAAAAGCCACTCTAGCATCTTAATCTACTTAAATCTGCTCCTGTGGGAGCCATGTACCTACTGAACGTTTTTTTCCCCAGGAAGTTTCTAGCTCCAGAATAAAAGGCTAGAAACTACTGATAACCAGTGGAATTAATTGCTGCAGTTACACCATTAATAATTTAAGATGTTGGTTACCCCCTATATGAGATAGTGACCCTGAAGCACCTGTTTCTACTTTCTTGTATTTCAAACCAAACTTTGCACCAACTCTGTGCTATCACAAACAGTTCTCCCTCACCTCTGAAGGATGTGTCTGTGGGAGTAAGTTCATCTTCATTATATCCATTCAAATATTGTCAATATGATATTTTTTCCAGCCTAAGATTCAATCACTGAGGAATTCACCTTTTTTTACTGCACATTATCACTTTTCATCCACAGCAGGGGATGCTTAGTCTGAAAAGCTCACACTGACTATTAATCCTTCCAGGAGTGAGAAAACCTCCTTTATCTCATCTCATAATTTCTTTCTTTCCCCATGAAAACAAACCCATCACCCATAATCTTGCTTCAAACACATTACCTAGTTCACTATGGGCTATTCTCTAGGGCTTAAACAACCTCAAGGTAATAAAGTGATTTAAAGTGAGCTTTTCCCCACAATTCCCTCCATCATTAATTCACACTCAGCATATATGCACTGTGCAGGGAGGAACAGCATGAAGATCCCTGAGCCAACACAGACTGGAGCTGGGTCAGTCCCCCAAAAGCACCATAACTGCAGGAATTTACAACAGTTTGGCAACACAGTCTGCAGTGTCTGCTGAGCATCTTTCCATATAGGTTTTAGGCTGGACATTAGGAAGTTCAGACACATGGTTGAGTAGGCACATAATAAGCTGTGACTAACTGTTGGGCTGTGGTAGCCAACATTTGCATTGAGCTCCTATAAAATGTAAAATTTTAGCTTAAATATCTTTCCCTGCAGTTTGTGCCAACATCACTTGGCTTTTGCAGAGGGCTGAGCACACAGGGAGTTGCTGTGGGCCAGCTGATACAGGTATCTGACCCTTTAGTAGTGTTTTTCATACCATAAAATATATCCAAACCTACTTCCAGACCCTAAACCAGTGCTATTCTGCTCTGCTCATCCCACATGTCCTTCCCCTCACTCACACACCCCTCCTGTGGGCTTAACTCTGGCATTTCAATCCACTTTCTTTTAAGTTAAGCCTAAATTACCTCCTACACTTCACACCTCAGTGATACTGGCATTTCTTTACCTCTGTGTTCCCTTATCCCAGCTGTCACCCTCAGTGCTGGCTTCACTCCCCTAAATCACGAGGGAGACCTGTCACTGTGCTACTTTCTATGTAAAATTAACAGAATGCTAATTACTAATTAATATTTCTATAGTATCCACAGGGAGTGGTTCCCTTTGGCTTTCTGGAGTCAGCAGAGTCAAAAACACTTTGCTGACTTGTAGCTTCTTCATACCTGGGCAGTTGTTGAAAAATCCCATCCTGGGATTAGAATTCCCTCTTCCCTTTTCTCTCTCAACACCTGACCTACACTGTTCCATTCAGCCAACTGTAATCAAAACACCAATATTCAACTTTTCCTCTCACTTTTATCTCATAGTTTCACTTTGCCTTCTAGTTACTTTTCCTGCTGAATTGTTTGGTTTAGTTGCATAAAGAAAAAAAACCAATTCAGACCAGTCCCTTGAGATGCCAGACACCCACAGACAGCCCCAACTGGAACTAAGTTTGATTTCATGATTTTTTTGCAGGCAACAGAAAGGACCAACCAGAAACAGCACAGAGGCTCCTGTGAGAAAGTGGTTCATGACCACTTAAGACCTCCATGATATTAAAGCCAAGAATCCAAAGCTCCTTAGAGAAAGCCCAGGTGATTCAGCATCCTTTGCTTGTCAAGAGGGGTGTTAATGAAACTCCAGGCATCCTTCCCTAGGCTGTGCAGGTCCTGGTGGATGACAATGGTTTGGCTGGGTACTGGTGTGGCTGAATCAAGAGCTGCTTTGCCAGATTTCATTTCCATCCCTTCTGGTCAAGGTGAGAGTGTGACTATTGAAGAAAGAATCACGGTGAAGCAGAGGTGCCTTTTGAATTCACAGACAGAATTAGCAAAATATTTTGAACTTCTGGCATGCTCTGTGCCAGACATGGGCAGGACAGAGCTCCCAGCAGCCTCTGAGTATTTACCTGAGGGTGGAAAACTACAGGGTGATAAGAAAATGGGAGTTTCCTTCAACTCTTACCTTCAGTCTGTCTTTTAGCAAGTCTGAATTTAAAGAACCCTACACCCCAGAATTAATTTTACACACAGAGCAACCTCATATCCCACACCCTCGAGATAAATAAATGGCTAAATTGAAATACTAATTATTGTAAAGTCTTGTTCATTCAATTATTTTTTCCCCAAGATTACCCTGCAGACCTTAGTGATTAACTACTTTAACATACTTTTTCAGAAAAGCAATTTCTTAGTTGCTAAGAAGTCAGAATGAGGTCCACAACCGTGGCAAAACACATCTGGTGTTTGCTTCAGAGAAGGAGACTTGCACAGGCATTTTTGCAGGATAAAACAAAAGCTGTTTTGCTTAAGAAGAGAATTGCTGTGCTGGGCTAACACTTCTCTTTACAGGTGTCAGAATAGGTTTCTGTGTATGTACATCACCTTTCCTACAGCTCCAATAGGTCACAATTTTGAAGCTTGTAGGGCCTGGAAATAGTGAGGAAATCTTGCCCAAACTCAATTTTAAGGACCTTCAGAGTTTTAAACTCTGGAGCGGGAACTTTCTTTGCTGTCTGCTTGCACAGTGCCTAGTTCAGCAGGGTCCTGGCATGACTAGGGGTCCTAAGTTCTACAGCAATACAAATAATAAATAAAAAATAGTCATACATATTATATGAGCACAAGACCTACTTCATACCCTGTTTGTCAGAGACACACTGCACTCCAGCTAATACTTGGGAAATGTGGTAACCAAGTTACCAAAATTGCCAGATGAATGTCATTTGTTTGGTGCAATTATTTAACCTTCAGGTTCACGTGGCTGGGAAACTCCTCAACAGCTTCACCAGCAGCCAAAGGACACAGACCAGAGGGATGGAACTGAGTCATGCACAGCCCTGAAGTCGAGCAGAAACTGGGAGGAAATATTTCTGTGGAGGCAGTGGATCCATGAACAGCTTCTCATCTTCACCATCTATTTTCATGCTTAAAGGGACTACATTTGGGTAGAGAATTCCAGCATAGTCTTTTTTTTTTTTTTTTTTTTTTTTGTGCTGGCCTTTTCATTTGGAAAAACAAATAAAAGGAAACAGATAAGGTAGACAAATTGTAATGAAACATTTCATGTATCCCCTATGGCTATCTCATTTTTCCCAAATGACTGCTGCATGAAATTAAAAAATTAAAAGGCTGGGATTTGAGAACAAAATTATAAATTAAAAAGGAGACATTTAAAAGAGAATTTCCTAAGGGTTTCATTCCTTCCCCACTCTGCAGCAAGCAGAACAAAAACACAATCCAAAAGAGGAGAGAAGTCAGAGGGGATTAGAAAGTCCAGTCTTTCAGCCTGTCTCCCATGTTGCTAATTTTTACAGTAAGTTATTTAAGAAGCAGTAGATGTTCCAATAGAAAGCAGGCAGCAGCACACACAGGCATCGCCTCCTCCTTCCAGCGAGGTCTCTGCAACCTCAGTCTCTTGCTGAGGAGGAAGGAGAAGTTTTCCTTCCCACACTTGTTACTGCCTTCCAGTGTGGGACAGGGGAGAAGCATCCGCCAGAGTTTGGGGTCTGGCACATCGTGGGGTCCCCTCCCTTCACTGGGCTAAAAGGAACTCAAGTATTCCAGTGCAACCTCGTATACAAATTTATACTGTTCCTGAAAGAGAGGACACAAAGGAACAGCATTAGGATATGGGAAAATTCCTCAGAGCCTCGTTCTACAAGCAACAATACCTCCTCCCTCTTTCTTATAGCCTTTGGCAGGAGCAGGCAAACGCTGGTTGTGTTTCTGAGTGATCCTGAGCAAGCATGGCTGGGAGATGGTGTCGTCAAAGGAAGAGAAAAGCACTCAAAGAGACAGCCCCAGTCTGGACTATTCATTATTTGCCTCCAGCCCTTACTGCACGTGTTGTTCTGAGGCACGAACTCAGGGTGATGGATGGAGATGACTGAATTCAGGACAGTTTGATCTCCTGGGCTGCAGGGAGCCAGGCCTGGGGACTGGACTCTTCTCCCTTCCTGGTTTCCAGACGTGTCCCAGCACCCAGCATTGGGCTGGGCAGGAGGAAAAATCCCTGCATGGACAGGAGGACACTCTTCCCACAGCCATGGTGACAGCTCTGTGGGGTTTGACCTCCTGAGGCAGCTGGGCATGGGACACAGAGTCCATCACTCTGCCAGGGCATCCCCTCTTCTCAGAAGGAGAAGCAGGAAGATTCACTGAACATGCTAAAACAGGACCAGTTTTAACTCTGGACGTTCCCACTCATTTTGATTCATCCTGAACTAAGCCATTTGGACATTTTCTACCTACGCTGAAGTCTTTTGCACACACACTGGGTGGGGAACGAGCAGCAAGAAGCCTTACCAGCGACTCCACCATGTTGGATTTGTTATTCCGTAGCGTTTTCACTATGTGGAACACATCGATGATGTTCTGCTGCTGGATCATCTCGCAGACGCTGCAGATGGCACAGAAGGTGCCGCTGCGTCCTCCGCCGTTCCTGGCAGCGGGACAGAAGAGGGGAAGGTGGGGCTGGTGAGGCTGAGGGAAGGGGAGCACACACAGCTCACACCTCACGGACAGGTCCCTAATGGAGAGATTCCTGTCACGTGGAAGGTCTCTAAATTAAGGGATGCTGTCCAAGGGTTTGTGTGCCTAAAGGGGCTCCAAGAGAGCTGGAGGGGGGCTTAGGACAAAGGCATGACAGGACAAGGGGGAATGGCTTCCCACTGCCAGAGGGCAGGGTTGGATGGGATATTGGGAAGGAATTTTTCCCTGTGAGGGTGGTGAGCCTCTGGCACAGAGTGCTCAGAGAAGCTGTGGCTGCCCCTGGATCCCTGGAAGTGTCCAAGGTCAGGTTGGACAGGGCCTGGAGCAGCCTGGGATAGTGGAAGGTGTCCATCAGGACTGAGCAGTATTTGGGGTCCCTTCCAACCCAAACCACTCTGTGAGCCTGTGAAAGTGGAGAGCTGTAGAACAGGGGCAGGCATGGAAGGGCTGAGGGATTCCTGGAGCGGGGGACAGGAAAGCTCAGGGACTGCAGTGCTGCAAGCCCTGCTCTGGGCTCACAGCAGCTCTGTGCTCAGAGCTGGGTACATGGCAGGGCTGCCTCAGCTGTGTCGGCACTCCAGTCACGAGACCTACAATGTACCAGGGCTCCTGGAGCTATTTCTCACTGCAATCACTAAAATCCCTGGGCCAGGATACTATAATGCAGCACAATATTCAACTTGAAGTGTATTCTAAATGTACTTTAACTCCATTTTCACCAGCTGAAGCCTGGCAAACCACCAGACTTCCAGATCCACAACCCAGCTGTCTTCACAGAGCAGCAGGTGAGGCTGCAGACATTTCCCAGCCCTACTTACAGGCAGTGGACCACGGTGCGCCCGTCTCTGCCATCGTACTGCTCCTGCCACTTCTCCAGCCTCCTGACCACCTTCAGCAGGGAGCGCTTGGAGGGAGGGGTGTCCCTGTAGGCCGGCCAGCCGATGTACTGCAGGTGCTGCACGATGCGGTACCCGTCCTGCGGCTGCAACACAGAGCCTGCTCAGGGCTGCACGGGGCCAGGGCAGGC
Source organism: Chloebia gouldiae (assembly GCA_003676055.1). NCBI lineage: Eukaryota > Metazoa > Chordata > Aves > Passeriformes > Passeridae > Chloebia > Chloebia gouldiae. Next base: position 1,175,694 of record QUSF01000037.1, on the reverse strand, counting down.
AGGGGCAGGGCTGGCAGCTCTGCTGACACACCACCCTGCCCTCTGCACCTGCACTGCTGGTGTTCTCCACGCTGGGTACACTGCAGGAACAAGGGCTTTTCTCCAACCTGGATAACCATTGTTACCGAGCCAAGCGGACGCCAATGGGAGCCGTGCTGGGCTTCCAGAATAAAGTTTCATCAAGCTGCACAAACAGACCAAATGTCTCTTTGCTGGTTGACTGTGCTGGGCCATAGGAAGTAGAGGCAGCCCTCAAAAATGGTGGAGGGAAAGGAGCCTCACAAGTTTGCTGGCAGTGGCTGTTGGACATGGGTGAGTGCAGAGAGCGCACAGCAGCTGCCCTGCCAGCCCTGCATCCATGGGCCAGCTCCATCTGGGAGCCACAGAGCCTTGCTCTGACCAGTTTTATGACCCCCAGGCTCTCCCTGAGGCACAGGAAGGTGTCTGATATCCAACCAGTTTATCAATTTCCGTGGCTGGACCACAAGGTTCCCTCTGCAGTGCCACACCTGAACGGCTGCACAGGCTCTGACCATGCAGACACTGATGGGTTACAATGCATGGAAATATAATTTGCAGAGCCTGCTTCCATTTCGACAAGAAAAAATGAAAGAGGAACAACAAAGGAAACATAATCAATCTGGGAAACAACTAATGAGAGAAAAATCCTCTGCTGAAGCCCTTTCCTGCAGCCCTGAAGTCGGATTGCCAGGGCTCAGTGTGCAAATAAACTTTGTTTCTATCATTTCAGCTGTCCTGGGGCTGAGGGACACAGACAAAGAGTTGCTTACAGAAATGGCAGTTGCTTATTTATAGGGAAAGCAGTGGCAGTTGGGAATCCCAGTCTAGCCAGTAAACATTGCATCTGTCTTCAGAGACACTGCCTGGGAGCTGACAGATGGAGAGCTGCTGACACCATCCCAGTTTATTTCCTGCAATACTGATGGCTTTATATTGGCGACTAAGTGATGAATTGTTCTCAAATATACACAGAAAAATGCTCACCATTTAAATACAGATTTTCAGCTCATATCATCCACTTGCTGCATTCAGCCAAGAGTCCTTTAGCAATGCAGGCTGATTAAATGTTAATTAAAGGAAGTAGCTGCAGTGGAATTTCATTCCTAGGTGAGAGATTCTGCATCTCTAAACCACAAGTCTTGGCTCTGCTTCTTCCTCGAGCCAAAATGTGTTTTTGAGTATAACTAAGGAACGTGGTATTTCTCCTCTCTTACCCTGGCCATGTTGCAAATCCGGAATATCCGGTTGATGATATCCTCATCAATGTCTGCTGAAACAAACTCCACCTGGATTGGGCCATAACAACAGGACGTCTTCTCTGGCCAGTACTGCATGCAGAGCTAGGAAAAAACACAACACCAAACAGAAATCTTAATTATTAACATATCCAATCATTCCTTTTGCATTTATAACCAGCTCAAAATCCATCACCAATTTGTATATTGTGGCTTTGTTCAGAGAAGATCTCACTCTAGCTCAGTAAAACATTTTATATCCTGAACATGAAGAAAAAAAGAAATATATTTTAGGGCCTGGACTTTTCTTCCTCTTTATTTTTGTATGAATACAATTTGGAACTGATTGAATTCTGGGTCTAGAGGTGCAGAGAAGGTGGCTGATAAATGAAGCTTCTGTAAGGATAGAGATTTAACAGGAACATTGAAAGATTAGTGTCTGTAGATAAATTTAATAGGAACCTTAGAGATTTAGTAAAAATGAGGAAACAGTACAGGCACCAAGAAAATTAATCTTAATTTAAACAAACAGGAATTTCTTTTTTTCTGTAAGATATACTTTTTCATTTTCTGGCTCTACCAGTGAGCAGGGGAGGGAGAGTGAGTTTGTTCTGAGAGCAACAAGAGCAACTCTTGTTTTTAGTGTGAGCCACAACTGCACCTCTGAAGTCTGTGAAGCAGGCTGGGAGTCTTTTTCTTGTGCTGATATTACTGAGTTCAAAAAACACCCTATGCACACAAATTACAATCTAAGGATTTTAAATCCAGCTGGAAATAGATCATGGCACAAAAATATTTTGCATGAGATCTCATTAGCAGTTTCTGCTAAGATTGTATTTCTTTGTGGCTTTTTTTTTCCTTCCTATTTTCAAGTGTAATTTTGTACAAGTTTTGAAACCCCCAGATGCTCATTTGAACTCGATCTCGAGCTTTTCAAGTTCAATCACTGCCAGCAACGACGCCAAGCGCGTGCATGCGGCTGCCTTAATTCTGCACTCCTGTTCTTCCTTTGATCATATAGGATTGAAACTGGGTGGGATAGTCACACAATCTTATGCATCTTTGCCCTTGTTAGTTTTTCAAGATTAAGCAAGCCAGCCAAGACCACACAAGCAAGGCCTTTGAAGGGTTTCTTTACTCTTCCTTCAGACTTTCAAGCTGCCTAGTGATCTCCTCTCAAAGCATCTGTCCCTCAGGCGGGGAGATGAGCAGGAGCTTCAGCAAACAACCTCAAGGTGCAGTGGAAAGCAGAAAAAGATGAAACCTTTCCATAGGTTCGAAAATTTGCTTCTGCCAGAGCAGGTCTGTGAGTGGCCACCTCTCCAAACACACAGGTGTATACCCTGCTGAAAACTGCCTGCTGTGTGCTCTGACCTCCACAGGGGTTTATTTGCCTTTTCCCTGTAGTCAGGGCACAGCCTGGGATCAGGCACTGATGAACAGGCAGGGAATGACAATACTGTCAAGCAAGGACAGGGCAGGCACAGTGACAAGTTCTCTTCCATAAAACTCCTGTCCACAATGGATCTGATGATCTGCTGGAGGGTAGGGAGGACCTGCAGAGAGATCTGGATTGATGGGCTTGAGGCCACTCAGTCACACAATGGTTGTGTGTGGTCTGAAGGGCAGCAGAGCTGGGGAAGGGTCTGGAGCCCCCAGGAGCAGCTGAGAGAGGTGGGAAAGGGGCTCAGCCTGGAGAAAAGGGGAAATGGGGGAAACCCTCCCACTCTCCACAAATCCCTCAGTGTGCAGCCAGGTGAGGGGCAGGCTCTGTTCCCAAGGAACAGGGGATAGGATGAGAGAAAACAACTTCAAACTGTGCCAGGGGAAGCTTAGATTGGCTGTTAGGGAAAATTTCTTCACTGAAAGTGTGGTCAAGCAATGGAACAGCTGTCCAGAGCAGCGGTGGAGTCACCATCCCTGGAGGGATTTAAAAGATTTGCAGATATGGCACTTGGTGGCATGGGTTAGTGGTGGCCTTGACAGTGCTGAGGTGGACTCAATGATCTTAGAGGTCTTTTCCACCCCAAATGATTCTGTGATATCAAACTGTCTCACTGGTAGCTCATAAAATACAAACTTTAAAATCCTCCTTAACTTCCAGTGCCACCTGGGTGTTCTGGCATTGGCTGCACTCTCGAGGGAGGTGACACTGTGCTACAGAAACTGTCAAAGTGACTTCATGCACTGCCAAATCCCCTTTTCTGTGCCTACAGACCACATCATCACAGCAAAACTTTGCTAGGAAAAAAAAAACCTAGGCTTTGTGCAGAAAGATAGTCACAAGAATAACACTGGCTAGGGCTGAAAGGTTTGTGTTTTCCCAGAACCAAGTGTGAGAAAGTGTGTCATTTCCAGAAAAAGGTGGGTTTTGCTTTGAAGTGTCAGGAAAAAAAAGGTGAAATTTGTCTCTGGATTCAATGCCAAGATGCAGAATCAAGGAGATGGAAGAGGAAAAAGAAGATAGAGAGGACCTCTGGTTCATGACAGAGTGGTGGAACTCTGCGGGGCACCAGGAGAGCCCACTGCTGAACAAAGCTGTCACTGGGGCTGGAATGGAATCCCACCGAGTTCCCCCTGGTGGGACATCCCCTTAAGGACTGGGGTGATTGGCTTCTCCATCACCATCCAAAAAAGAGACCAATAATTCACTGCCTTCAAGTGTGGTAAGACAAATGAAAGAGACAAATGAAAAACGAATCCATAAAGTACCAACTGTTGAGGGCTCCTCTCCTCTCATTGAACAAGGGCTGTAATGTAATGGGTGAATTAACCATGCCAAATGTACTCTCCACACAAATTGCATGATTACACCTTTTTGAAAGCTGTTATCCTCTGCCACTCATCAGCAAGGTGGCTGGAGACACCAGGGCAGGAGGAATGGCAAAAGCTCCTTCCTGGCAAGCTCAAATGCTGACAATAATGTGTCCAGTAGCCAAAATCCAATTTAGACATGGAATTAAAAAGAAAAAAAAAAAGAGAGAGATAAAAGGACTATATTATTCTCAAACTGTGCAAAGCACATTTCTCAGTATTACAGAATCATACTCAGAAATCTCAGGGGAAAGATCCTTCAAATTATTTCAGCTCTCTTGGTTTTATTCTTCTGGAAATGCCATGTGAAAAAGGCAAGCATGAAGCACCCTGGGGCTGTCCTAGGGAGCATTTTCCTGAACCAAAGAGACGAAAATATGAAAGGGGAGAAAGTGGGTTTGGGAGGGAAATTTTGGCCTGCAAACACGAAGTAATTCTGTAATAGATAAAGTATGTATATATAACTGTTTGTTACTTTGAACTATATTTTACATAATTTTATATCAAAGTATTTATAAAATAAATGGGGAGACTTTATAGCCACTTTCCAGTACATAAAATGGGCTTACAGGAAGGCTGGAGGGGGACTTTCCAGAAGGGTGTGGAGCGATAGGAAAAAGGGGAATAGCATTAATCTGAAGGAGGGCAGATTAGATGGGATATCAGGAAGAAATTCCTCCCTGGGAGCACGGTGAGGCCCTGGGACAGGTTCCCAGAGAAGCTGTGGCTTCTCTGGAAGTGTCCAAGGCCAGGTTGGATGGGCTTTGGAGCACCCCGGGATAGTGGCAGGTGTCCCTGCCCATGGCAGGGGGATGAAGTAAGATGGTCTTTAAGGTCCCTTCCCAGCCAAACCCTTCTATGATCCCTCTTAATTACAATAATACTTACCTTACAAAGAGCCAGGCATATGGACTTAATCTCCATTAAAACCCCAAAACATCACCTATTACTTTCCAGCTCCCCCTCATTTATTGGGGTGGGAGGGCACCCACCCCAATAAAATGACAGCAGAGACTATCTGCAAACCCCCTGGATTTGAGAAGGGAGTGACATGCCAGGAATGAGGAGCCACTCACCTGTGCTGCATCCATCTCGTTGAGCATCACCACTGAGGAGCAGTTGTAATCAAACACCAGCCTCCAGAAGTCTGTGATGGTGTTGGGCAAGGGGTGCTGGGTGACAATGAAGGCAGCAGGCTGCTTGTGGCTCTAACAAAAGAGTAAGATTAGTTACAAAAAAAAAAAAAAAAAAAAAAAAAGGAAAATCAATCAACTTTTATTCAAAGGAATATTATACCCAGGAGGCTGTGGGAAGGCAGTCTGAGCCATTTAACCAGATTATACAAATCACATCTCCTGCTCCTTGTTATCACTCCACAATGAATGAACGGCTCGTAATGGGATTCTTCTGCTCCCAATAAAGACATTTCATTAAAGAAGTGTCACAAGAGCAGAGATTACCCAAATCAATTATTTATATTTTGAGACTCAGCAAATAATGCTAATTCTACTATTACTACTACTATGACTATCAGTAATATTAATAATTGGAAGGAAAACAGCTGGAAGCAAATGTTCTCCTTTGCTGCAGTGGCCTCGAGGAACTCCAGAAGGGATTAGCTGGGGCTGCCTGGGGGTGCAGTGTGACAGAGGTGGCACGTTTGGATCCCAGCCATCCTTTATAAGCTCGTGGGGCAGCATTCAGAGCCTGTGACTTTGGCATTTAATTTCTGATGTTATTCTTTCACCACTAAAAGGCCCCCTGACCTCAGTCTCCCTAAGCACGAAGGGGTGGAGCTGTGCGCCCAACCTCTGCAGGGCTGAGTTAATGAATGTTTGGGATGAAAGGCAACAAGCTGAAAACTTTATCACTTCCCAGCCATGGCAGGCAAGGCTTAAATGAGCCTGGAAACTGCACAGTCCTTTGTGCTGCACATCTGTGAAACAGACTTGAATCAAAAGGCACACCAGTTCTGGGGTAAAGAAAAAACAAAAGAAAACACAAAAAAAAAAACCCTCCAGCAGAATAAAATTTTGGATTTAAAGTGAATAAATAAATAAAATCCTGAAGTATTAAGCTGCCTATTGTGGGGGGTTGCCTTTTCTCCTCCACGTGAGGCAGATGTGGGTGGAAGTGCTGGGCAGGGAAAAAGGGGCTTCTGAATGTGCACGTGTGAGGAGGGTGATGGGACATGATGTACAGAGAAGGAAAACAGAAGGATTTACTTGGAAATTTTCATCCAGAATGGACTTTTGTCTTTTTCCCTACTTGCATTCCACATCTAGAAACACCAGAATGGGTCAAAAGTTGTGAAATACCAACCAGCGGTGGCAACAGAGTGGCAAATAAAATACTGAGCTTTATCTCCTAACTAAACACCAGAATGTTCCTGCTATGTTTTTTTTTTTTTCATGATGTGCCAGTAGCAAATCTAGCTAAACTCTTGGCTGAAGGTCATGTGTGCTTGTGGGATTTGCCATTAGGAGAAAAAGAAACCCTCCCCAGCTCCTTGCTTCAGGTGAGGACCCAGGATCACTGTCTTATTTCAAAGGGAAGGTGACACAGATGTGTGAATTACTCATGCAAGAGAACATGTGTGGGATTATGGGGCCATGATGATGTTAGGAACACATAAATTCATGTTTTTCTCTGAACCCCATAGATTAAACAAAAATTTATCATCCCTTCTTCATGGCTTGACTCATTATGTGATTTAAGTCTCATTTCTTAAGGATTGTGTTCCATTGTTTTAGGGGAGGGTGAGGGACACTTGCTCCTTTCAGGGCAATGTGGGATGGATGGAGGGTGTCCTCTAAGAGTCCCTGCTCAGTACAAGATTTCACACCTCAGCAAGAACAGGTATGAAAATGTAGGATTCTGGCTGTTCCCCTGTGATTATTTTTGTCCCCAAAAGTTCCTGAATCCTTTATGGAAAGATAAAGGAGAGCCAAAGAACATCATAGCAGCTGAATTTCAATGACAGGTGAAAAATGGCTTTGTACAAAAAAAAAATTAATACACTAGAATTTTTTGGGGAAGGATCCAAATATTAGCAAAGTGATTTGAGGTAACGAGGGCTGAAATGTCCAAATATTCCCAATCCCTAAGAAACCAAAGACTGGACTGTGCTTCTGGAGATGTGCAAAAGCACTAAACACACTTTGAATAAACAAGGCTTACTTAGGCATGTTTGCAATGAAAACATCACAGTCTTGTTGTAAAAATCTAAAATAAATTCTGTGACTGTTTGACTGAATATCTTAAATGCAACAGTATCACTGTTTCCCAAAGACTGAAGAACAGAAAAATTAAAAAAACAGAGACCCTGCTGCTGCCAGGGAAAAAATGATGGCATTTCACCCTGGATCATATTTACACATCCTCCAACTGTAATAATTAGTGGCTTTAAAGACATTTGTGTCCAAAGGCAGCACAGCAAAAAGAAGCCATCAACATAATTCATCCTCCACAAATGACCCGTGCTGTGAGATTCCAGGCTATAAACAAAGCGAGGGAAAATGCCTTCGGACAGAGCCACATCAGCTCAACTCACATCCTTTAGCCTGAAAATATTTTGCACATTTGATCCCTACACTCCCATATTCTTAACTGCATAAGATCATATCAATCACTCACTCCACACTGCAAATATCCTTTTCAAACAGCTGGCCTGGCAAGCATTGCTCTTCCCAGTGGATTCAAAACCAATGTATGGGAAAAGTTGTCGCCGCACTTTTTTGTGCATCTACCTTGCTGTGATCCAGCCTCAGACTGCACAATGAGGGATGCCTTTGCCAAAAATTTTCTACCAATATGGTGCAGCACTAGGATGTGTGACTGAAGAATAACAGCATGTAACAGAATATGCTGAGTTGGAATGGGCCCTCAAGGATCATGGAGTCCAACTCCTGGCCCTGCACAGCACCATCCCCAAGAGTGCCCAAAAGTATTGTCTGAAAGCCTCTTGAACCCTGTCAGGCTGCTGCTGTGACCACTTCCCTGGGATAATCATACTCTAGAGGACGTATTTTGGTGACAAAGAGAAAATTCATGTTTTGCCCAATTTGGAGATACCAGGCTCAGAAACTAAAGCTAAGTAAGTATTTTCTTTAGATCCATTCTCCCAGAAAAGCATCATGAGAGGGAATAAAGTCACGGAAGGCTGTGTGGAGCGTGCCAGAGCAGTGCTTACATCCATGAGTGCAGCATTGATGTAGTTGCTGGACTCCCCATCCACGGAGATGAGGAAGGGCAGGCAGCGGTCCAGGGGCAGCACGTCCATGCAGCGGTTCTTGTCGTGGTTGCGGGGCAGCAGCCCGATGCTGCAGTCCTCCGGCCGCACCCGCGGCGTCACGATGTTCAGGGTCTGGGCAGGGCAGGGAGAGGGCAGCAAGGACACAGACAGGCTGAGTGCCTTGCAGTTCACTTCCAAGAACCACAGAATCACAAGGTTGGAAGAGACCGCCAAGACAATTGAGTCCAACCCAGCCCCAGCACCTCAACTGAACCAGTGCCACATCCAGTCTTGTTTTAAACACACCCAGGGATGGTGACTCCACCACTGTGGTATTCACATTCTCTGAACAGAGAGAGACATGATTCTCTCTCCCAGGATTTTTCCTGGGAAGTTGTGAGATGCAGTTAGAAAGCTCAGAGAAAGAAGAAAACAATTCTTATCTCTATTGGCTGTTCCTGTTGTTTGGCACATGTGGAATGTGTTATGGAGATTGTTTATCCAAGAGTGATTTGTTAATTGGACACAGGTGATGGTTGTGAGGATTGATTGCCCAGTTGGGTCAAAGCTTTTTTTTGACTGTTTGGAGACAGTCCTGGGTTTTTTTTAGTATCTTTTTAGTATGCCATAGTTATGGTATAGTATTAATGGAATAAAATATAGCTTAATAAAAGCAATTTATTCAGCCTTCTGTAACATGGAGTCAGAGTGTGTTATTCCCCCTTCAAGGGTCATTGCTTCCTTACACCACCTCCCCAGGCAGGTCATTCCAGAACTTTATCACTCTTTTCTGTAAAAAACCTTTTCCTAACCTATATTTCCCTTGGCACAGCTTGAGACTGTGTTCTCTGGTTCTGCCATATGAACAATATGTTTGCTTTAAAGGGACTCAGAGTAGCAGTACTTTGGCTATTGCATATAGGTAAAGACTTATAAAATAAGGGCCTTGTTACCTTTGTAAAATCATGGCTCAGGCCTGCTACTTCAACTAAGCAGAAAAGGGCTGTGGGAAAGTGACTCAGCTGAATTAGAGGTAGAAAAACAAGTTACAGAACCATCACGTGCTCACTTTGTGGTTTACAGTTGTTGGTTGAATTACATTTGTTGTGCTTAAATGGGATGTAACTGATTATGAAGTAACTGCCTAAAAAGGCCTGTTTTTTGCAATAAAGGGCTCTCCTTCGCACCTGCCTGAGGACTCTGTGTTACTCAGCTTCAGAACATTTGGCATCCCAGAGATAAAAAGGAAGAAGCACTAAGGAGCTTGTTGCTGTTGTAACACATTGTGTTTTGCAGATTGTCCCGAGGAACTCTTCCTAACATTGTTAGCTCCAGCAAAACCTGAAAGCACTATACACCTCCCAAACCTTTCCAGCTCTAAACCCACAGAGCAGATAGATAACATTCCTGTTCTTTCCTAGATGTTGGAAATAGGTGTCACAGATGCAGCTTTGAGCTGGTGATGGAGTGAAACCTTCTCCTGTTTCTACCATCCTCAGTAGAAGGATGGAAGCACAAATCTGTGGGGAAGCACAAGTCCTTCCCCTCTTCAGGTGGGTCCTGTGCAGTTGTACCCTGAGTATTGACCACCCAGCAGGTCAGACTGTTCAGAGCCTTTGGTGATTCCTCAAACTAGTGACTTATCTTATAAAAACCTAAGATAAAACATCATTTAAAATGTTGTTTTGAGTTTTTTTTTTTAACTGAAAAGTCAATTTGATTTATATATTACTTAGATTGCTGCTTTCCTTTTGAAGTGACACATAGGATGCTTCACTTACATAGTCATACCTAATCGCTGGGGCCTTGCTGTCAGTCTTTGACTGTTACCTGCTTTTTCCACAGCTTGACAGACTATGTTTCTTTAAATCTATTTTACTTTTGTGTTCCCCATTGTGGAGGCCTCCTGACAAACCAGTCCAGGTAGGTCAGCAAGGATCAAAACTCAGAAATCAAAGTGAATGCATCTTAGCAGCAGTGCTTAAGTGGTGGTAGATCAATGGTTGTATGATGTCACTTTTGCATCTCCCCTTCCTGAGCACAGCCCATGGAGTCCAACAGTGAACTCTCTAAAGCCAGAAGAATACAAAATATTTACAGGCCAAAAAAAAATCCCAAAAAAAACTAACGAAGAGCTAGACTTCTGCCACAGAGAGGTTATGAATGAAGAAAAGAGGAAGGTCAAACAATCCAAGATAAAAGAATGTGTCAAAGTATAAAACTTGAAATAATATAGTTGCTCTAAATTATTCAGGTTCTACATTGTCTGGAGATGGAAATCAAGGAGTCTGGCTGGGGAAACAACATGAAATCTCAGCTCTCTGACAGTGCAGATAATCAGGCAGGTAACTTGCTAGCGATTTACTCCTGCCTAGTTTATGCTACTCCCCTCTCTTGTTCTTGTAATGATTCAGATTACAAAAACTCTCCAGAGTGAGCTTTCGTATGTCCAGACAACATGTAGAGCATGAGAAATACACCCAGCCTTACCTCAGGGCCAGTGGGACCTAAATACCACAAACTGCAAGCACAGATCTACAGTTATATCAACTGGTTCCTAAAGATTGCAGCAGAGATACCAGCTTTTGCATTAAATCCAGACAATTGGGGCTGAGGAACGCTCTGAGCCAAAATCCTGTAAAAATAGATTCTACAACAAGACAGACACTGAACCTCTTATGCAAAGCACAGTGGAGCAGTTCCTTCCCACAGGAGCTGCCAGCCCCTGGCAGCTCAAAAGAACAAGCACAGAGGTGACAAATCCTGTCTCATATCATGACAAAATACACCCAGCAAGTGGTGGCTGTTTTTTTAATGGTGTTTTTTTTTAAACAGCATTTGATGAAGTTCGGCTCTGGCTCCTTCATGGCAAACCAGAAACACTTTTACAGACCTGCTATCACTTGATACAACCAGATCTTTTTTTAATTGAACTGCCATCAGTTGGGATCCACATTTTTTATCTCACTATACCAACCCTGATGATTCCCTGTAAGGCTTCAGATAAAAGACACACATTCTGTCTTTACATAGAGAGGGAGGAAAGGAGGCCTCTGACTCAGGCTGGGGATCCCAAAAGACATCCTCTTGCTGCCAAAGACACTTTCCTGGGAGAGGAAAAGCAATTAAAGCAATATCCACCTTTTTACTCTGAAAACGAGTGGCCTCAACAAATTGTAGATGTCTCTTTCTTTCCTATCAAACTCACCTTGCTCCACTTTTCCCACAGTCTTTTTTTTCCCCTCACATTGATGTTAGCTCAAAATCAGAGATCCGCAGAATTTTTTTATTTGGAAGAGACTTTAAAGCCCATCTATTCCACCCCTCCAAGCCCTGTCCAGCCTGGCCTTGGGCACTTCCAGGGATCCAGGGACAGCCACAGCTGCTCTGGGCACCTGTGCCAGGGTCTCTTCAGCCTCACACTAAAGAATCATAGATTCAGGGGGAATAAGATTGGAAAACTTAGTTCAGTGTTCAGAATTCTGTGTGAATTCTCCACTTTGTGAGAGTAACAACTGCACAGGGCCCACGTCTGGAGTGTCCCAAGCCCATTTATCAGGATGGGATAAGCAACAGGCACAGGAAACAAAGGAAGGGCCCACATTTTGCTGCTTGCCCTGGGCAAAGAGCACTAATGGAGCACTTGTGAGTTTTACTGTCCATCATTTTAGGTCTCATCACCAGGTATCTGGCAAAACATCTGCAGTGAGCTGAGGGATTCATACATACTTAATTGAAAATTAGCAATTGCCAAAATAATGCTCACTGAGCTCCCTTTCTCTCTGGTGTGGAAGGTTGTCAACAAGTTGATTGTCAAAGCTTGGAAGCACCATATGAGCCACAAGAATGGATAATAAGGCACCTTGAGGCATAAATGTTTCTGTATAAATTATGGAAGGAAACGAACAACAAAATACTCATTAAAATAAGAAGTACAACATTATGTGTGAAAATTAGTACCCTTGCTCTACTGGAGTGATGAGGACAATTTTTTCCTTGCTGAAGGCTGAATAGTCCATGCTCAAAAACAAATCTCTGCCTGACCCAGTAGTACAACAAAAAAAAATCAACTGAAATCAGACCTTGGCTCAGTGTCCCCCTTGTCTGCTCTGCTGGAAATCACAAAATAATACACAGAAATTGATTAAACACCTTCAATACACCAACTGCAGTGACTGAGACATATGAAATTACCTGAAACTCATCTTTTATCTGGCTGGAATTGGTCTGTGGATCCAGTCTGCTGATGTTGTAATATATGGATCTGAACTCACAGACTGGAATGGCTGTGTTGCCACAGAGACATGCCTCCAAAATGGCATCATGGACAAACACGTACTGCTCCTGCACAAGGGAGGAGATATTAAAATCACATTTTTAATGTAGATCATGAAACTCTTCATTTTTCTTAAGTCATGCCCAATATGCATATTTGGCTCTGCTTCACGTGGAGACAAATTACACAGTGTGCTGTGTGACAGCTTTGTGAGCATATTTCATCCATCATTGAATGTGAGGTCTCACGTGTTCATTTCAGATTTACAAGGAAAATGGGAAATCGGCACTCGCGGGAACGTTGGGACAAAATGGGGGTGGGCTGAGGAGGACGTCAGGGTGTAAAATCTCTCTGCCCACAAGGCAATGGTCACCTCCAATAACACCAGAGAATCACAGAATTGTTTAGGCTGGAAAAGGCCTCTAAGATCACTGAGTCCAATGCAGCACTGCCAAATTCACCACTGAGCATATCCCCAAGTGCCACACCTGCAAGTCTGTTAGATCCTTGCAGGGATGGTGACTCCAGCACTGCCCTGGGCAGCTGTGCCAGGGCTAGGCAACCCTTTAAGTGAAGCAACTTTTCCTAATACACAATTTAACCCTCTCTGGCACAGCTGTACAGAACTAACAGGTTTCTTCTGGGTTCTGGGTATTTTGGGTAAAACTCTTTCCCTAAAGTAAGTATGGGAAGTCCAACAAAGTTAATAGCCCCTCTCTGTTCCAGACTATGGTCTTGTCCCTCGGGAAGGGAAGGAGTTAAGGGACACACATAAAACCTGTGCAACAGGATAAAAGTTCCACAGGAGTTTGTGCAGCTGCCAGACACTGTGTGATGGAGCAGCTTGCTTAATCAGCACCCAAAGCTTGAATCAAAGATGTTTTGTTTGCTTAGCTTGTAATTGATATACACTAGGTACTACTGGAGCCTGAAGTGTTCCTATGAATGAGTCATGAGAGGCTTCAGGAGCTCTTTTTTCCTACTATGAGAATAAAATTAATCAGCAATGCACAGACCTAATCTTCAAGTTTGCCCTCCTGTCTTGGAGGCACCGAGTAGCTGCCATTGAATTGATTCCGTGCAAACCTGGGCATGCTTAGCCACCAAAAGTTCTGCATAATCAAGGCACAGAGCGAGCCAGTGTTGACTTCATAAATTGCTGGTCAGAGAAGCTGACAGGAAAGCAGCACCTCGTGCAGGGAGAGCTGCTGGCACCCACCTCTGTCTGCACCAAATTGACCCTTTGGGAGCGCAGCTCCCGCACGCAGTTGAATATATCCACCACGCCCTCGTTCTCTGCCATGTCCAGCATGATGTCAATGGCAATAAAGCACCCTGTCCTCCCGGCCCCAGCACTGGAAAAGAAAAAAACAGGAGGATCTGTGTGACTCAGGGGCTGTGGAGAGGCAGGGCTCTGTGCAGGAGAGAATAACAGCAGCACACACACCGCTGTCTCCTCCTGGGAGCTGCTCCTGCTCCCTGCAGGATTCATTTTTCTGTTGTCGGATTTAAGAAAAATGAGGGGAAATAATATTTCTTGAAAGGGAAGCAGAAACAAAATCTTTGTGTTATAAAACATCAACAAAATATTGCAAAAAATACTCATTATAATTTTACAGGTCAGTCACTTGTACAAAACAGACATAATTCCAGAAATTTTCTTCCCTGGGACCCTCCAGAAGGCATGCAGACATTTACTCCAGTGGGCATGATGAAAGAAGCTCAGTCCTCCACCTCAAATGCTTATTTTCCCTTTGGAATCCACAGGAGTTTGGATCCTGAGGAGGGTGATTTGAAGTTATGGATTGTAAATCACAGAGAAAGGAGGTTGAGGCTACTTGAACCCTTCAGTTCAGAGCTCCCCATTGCTTGTGAGAATCAGGCCATCTCCTGCAAAACTCTGTTGTCATTGTGTCCTCCTTCCCCTCTGGGAAGTCATCCAAGCTGCTTAGGTGTGAAGGATGGAGAGAGGAGAACATCTCTTCACATTACTCTGAAGGAAGAAGAACTCTGCTCAAACCAGGGAAACTTCAGCTGCACTGAAAACTCCACCAGAGCCGAAAGCAAGGAGATATGAATGACCATAAATTAATGGAGCAGATTAATCAACCGCTGAATAGTGAGAAGATATTTTTCATTTGCAGAATTTTAATGAATAAGTGGCATTTCCTCTCCCTTTATCTCTCAGCTTTTCAGAATTTTAACAAATAGTTTTAACAGTTCTATATTTAGAGGATCCTGGCACTTCATAAATATCGAACAATGATCTTATCCAGCCAGGCATCAGTGGGGAGAATTTGGTAATTACCACTTAAAGCAAGTCATTAAAATTCAAAAGCAGATAAATAACGTAGAGGAAATGGCATTGATTCATTAAAATGGGAAGGATGAAAAATCTCTCCTTGCTTTCTTGATGACAATGAGAATGGTTCAGATACCTTCCATGGCCAGCCCCATACCATGGCACCAAAGCAGCAAACTCAGGCCCTCAGCTGTAAATTAAATCTCTTCTGCCAATTCCTCAGGCTTAGCATTACTTGATTATAAAACTGATTGCTAAAAAAAAATAAAAATAAATCCAACAAAACAAACACCTACCCAATCCAAAACTGCTTAGAAAAGATAAGGTTTAATTGATTTTCCTTTTTAAGGTAGTTGTGGGATATATTTTCTCTCTCTTTCTCAAGACAGAACAGGAACTAGAGGCAATTCCCTGTGGATGGAATGGATTAGGGGTAAGATTTTGGGAGAGCCAGCTCTGCTCTCTAGACTTGTGCTCAAGCCACATCTTCTTTAGCTCACGCATGCCCTGAGCCTTGCTGACATAGCTGCTGCTACAAATCCAAACTCTGGTTTTGTAGCAATGCCTTTCCTTGCATTTGAAGTAATTTAACTCATTTTATTTACCAGCTGGAAGTCACTGGAATTTTGCTAGCTGGAAGTTTTTAATCTGAGATTCCCACTCAACTCCTCAGCTTTAAGGAAGCCAAGGTGCCCAAGGGCTGTCAGCCAGACAAATATTTCAGACCATAAAAACATAAAATCATAGAATGGTCTGTGTTGGAATGGATCTTAAAGATGGTGTAGTTCCAATTTCTCTTCTGTGGGCAGGGACACCTTCCACCAGACCAGCTAAGGCACAAATGGTGGCACAAAGCTGAGCTGCAGCACATGGGGGTACAGAGAAGCAAAGTTGCTTTAAAATTCCCTGTCTTTGTGTTGGCATTGTCCATTCTGCCACATGAGGTTTGAGAGCTGGAATGGCTGTCCCAGATATTCACCACTTCCCCAGCTCTGCTACGAGCATCCAACAGAGCACAGACCACTGTGGGGTCTTCTACATTTGAAAGGCCCTTTCTGACCTACTCCCATCATCTCTAAATCATGGCAGCTTGGCTCCAGATCTGCCACTTTAGGGAAGAAAAGCATTTGTTTCCTGGCTATTAGTCAAGGGGTTGAGCTAGGAATACAACTAAGACAGTGAAAACAATATATTTTAATTAAGAGCTTAAATTAATCAAGGGGTTGAGTTACAAATGTAGTTAGCAAAGATCATCCATTGTGATTAGAGCTTAACAAGGAAATTAATTGATACCAGGTGGGGATAACTGAAACAAAGTTAGGAATGACAGGTGAAGTATTGTAAAAGGGAAGAACCATGAATATCACTGGCTTCTAAGAATGAGAGAAGTTTTGGACTGTGACAAGCAGGTCAAGAAGCCCTGCCAACTTGACACAGGTGAAGAGTTTACCATGAGGAAGACATCTTACTTCCTCTTCAAAGAACCCACTGACCCATTTCAGAGCCCACCGACCCAATTAAAGAGGACAGCTACGCAGCTGAAATGGACATTCAGCTAATTATAATACAAAGCCAGAAGTTAATGATTATCTATTAGGAGTTCCATAAACCATCTGAATATGTAAAACTGTGGTCGTGACAACCTGGTCAGAGAGCAAGAAAACTAGATAAGTTTTCCCAGAATTGGCCTGGGAGACTTTAGAGAGTTGGAGATAAACAATGATAGCCAATAATTAAATACAATCTGCAGGTGTTGCTTTCCTAATATCTGTTTTCTTGTTAGTCTCATAAGATTGTTTATAAATGGGCATCTTGTTAATTAGCCAGTCAGGTGAAATGTATTGATTAAATGACCAATCAGGTGCACCTGTACTGATCAGGGTATAAAAGAAGTGGTTCAGAGTAAAGACGTGTGCTTATGCCACTTAGTCTTCTGATGACTCTGTGTCATTTCTTATTAAACAGTGACCTCAAACCTTTTTGGATAAATAGACAGCGGGAACCTGTGACCCCTTGCACATGCCTTTGGAAATGATTCCACATGTGTCCAGTGCTGTAGTAAATACACCCTCTTTTCAACTTTAATTACTTGAAGAGTTGTCTGTCCATGCTTCAGCGAGGCCCACAAATGATACCCTGAAACAGCTGCTGGTTATTGCCAGGCGAGAAGAGAAGAGGGGAAAGCTGCTGGAGGAGGGGCTCAGGGGGAGAGCTGGCCTACCTGCAGTGCACCACGATGGGTCCTGCCTCGGGGGGGTTGAGGAACTTCACCTGGCGGACGAAGCCCAGGAGCCCCGTGGCGTAGCAGGGCACGCCGTGGTCCGGCCAGCTGGTGAAGTGGAACTGCCGAATCTCTCGGATCTCATGGTAGCCTTTCTGAGGAGACAACACAGCCTCTATTTCTCTTCCTTCAGACTCCAGTCAGCATCTTCTGCTCCCTCTGCCTTCCCTCGTGCAGAGGGATAACAAGCACTGAGCTCTCACTATGCACGGAAACGTGTCCCAAGCTGCTTTTCACTCTAAGAAAGGTTTTCAGCCAAATTCCAGTTCCCAGTGAAGTGGGTAACGCTGAGGGCTGGGAAGGTGGGTGCAGGTTTTCAGTTCCAACCTGTGCTCTCAGAGCTCATACCCACCTCATCAGGGTGACCTCAGCCCTAGCACTCCATGGCTGTGTTTACCCACAGCCAGAAACCGCCAAAAATTCACTCTTAAATCCTGTTTGAGCCATTGAAGCAAGAGTCTGGGGAATGAACATGCTGAGAGTGGGCATGCCCCAGGTAACAGCAGATTTTTTGCCACCTCCTGCCAAAAGTTCTCAGTTTGAGATGCTGCTGGCAGTGAAAAGGGCAGAAATTGGTAGCCAGAACCATCTTTTCTGGGGAGAGCAAGTTGTTGGTATGTGAAAATCACACCTTTATCTGCCCCACAGAGGGTAACCCAGAACCCTGGGCCAGCTGTGTTTTATTGTGCGGGAAGTGTGGGTGGAATCCAGCAGCAGCTCTTCTAGCCTGTCAGATTTTGGCATTAGCATTTCTCACTAAGTTTTTTGATTATTTAATGAAATATGGAACTGATGTATCAGAAAACTGAAACAATATTCCCAGAGTGGCTGAAGTTCATTGAGCAGGAATTTTGGAAAAGCTTTAAAACCACTTACTGAGTGTTTGGAAAGTGATTTGGACAGACCTGGAATACTAGGACACTTAGACTTCCAATTTCTAATTACAAGTAACAAAATCTTCCAAACCCTGCTGGTTTGGGGATAGTTTTTATACTCTTGCTTTTATTATATTCTCATTTCTGATGAAAAGGGACCCTATCTGGCATCCAGATTACATGGTACCTTTTTTCCTCTGCCATTTGCCACTGTGAAACAAAGCAGTTATTATTCCTGGCATGCCATCAGCTGTCTGCTGCCTTTTGGATGCAGTTAAACTTTATGCACTGTGGATTCTACTTTCGTGGCTGCATCAAGATGTTCCTGTAAAATCATTTGTCCAAAAATGGAATCCCTGTCAGAAATTTAGTTTGCTGAAGTGAAGCCTGTCCAAGTAGCACAGCTTCTACCTCCAAGAGCATTCTGGATGTGTTTCCCTGAGTTTCTGAACACAAATGAAGTGTGTCACAATTTCAGCTGCCTGAAGACCTCCTTACCTTTTGGACAGTGAAGGTACGTATGACATACTCTGCCAATGGCTCTGTCTCAATTAATGTGACTTTAATATCTCCATAGACTTCTGTGTCATCTGGCCAGTATCGAACACACTTCACCTGGGGGCAAAAGGAAAATATTGAGAGGAGCTTGTTCAAGTCGAGTCAGAGCTGACCACATTTTCCTCCACTTTCAAGCTGAAGCCAATGAAAATTGGGCTTTCTTCTGATGTACAGAGTTGCCAAAATTAACTGTATAAATTAGATCAAAATTCCTTTACCATACATAGAAACCACAAGCAGGATTTTTTTCAAGTTCCCTTTGTTGTCCATACAAATGCAAAGGATGCATTTAGATTTTTTTTTTTAATCTTCTTTGAATTTCCATACGTGCCTGGCCCATATCAGATGTACAGAACACCTGACAGTCACCACCACCATCCCTTTTGAGAAAAATCTTTGCTACTGCTCCTGTAATTCTGAACTCTCTCTGTTTAGCCAAATAATTTCAGTGCATGGAGACTGTGGGATATGTGTTGAGACACTAAATTTGTTTGACACTGAACTTCTCTTATCAGATATGGACACAAACTTGGCATTTTACCAGCTGTGACAGGCTTAGGCTAAGGCTCAAGAGAGAAATCTCCTGAGCAGGTAAACATATCCCAGCTTAGCCAGTTCTAGGAGCCATGTGCAAAACCACCAAAAGAAATAAAAGCAAGGCTGTGAAGCTCCAGAAGGGATATTTAGGCTAACAAAGACTATCAGGTTATTAAATGCTCTAGCATGAAGAGTGGAACAATACCTAAAGCGGAAGCAATTAGCTGCAGCAAAGCAGGCTTCATGTTCCAGTTCCAGTCATAATTGAAAGGGGTTTTATAAATATTAAATATGATTAATGTAGGTTTGTTGTGGGTTTTTTGTTGTTTGTTTTATTTTTCTTTTACACAGAGGCATTTATTTTGAACTGAAGTGTCAGTAGAAGGTAAAATAGAATAAATAGTAATAAATGAACAGAAGCAGATGGCATTCAACCATGAGATCTAAGGGAAATCAAACACAAAGCAGCTGAATTACTAATGGCTCTGAGTAAACGATAATTTAAATTTTTCTTAGTACCAAAGCAATGGAAAGTGACAAACATCAGGACAAAATTTTTTAAGAACTCCAGTTTCTGGCTGAGAACATCTCTAAAACAAAAACCATGCTGGGAAAAGCCATCACAGACACTCTGCCTTCTTATTTCCTGAGGTCCAGCCTATACCTTTTGATTTATCCATGTTTGGTCCCATTGGGAATTGCCTTGTGCTGACACAGGGATGTCTGGTCCAGGTCAGTCCAGGATAGAGAAGTCCTGGGTGTTTAGGAGGCCAACACTGCTGGGTGGTCTCAGGATCCATAAAAACCTCAACCCCCAGGAACAGCAACCTCAGGAACTCCAGGTTTTGGACTTTCATGCAAAGAGGTCTTTTGGTAGTTGGAGCACCAGTCACACATCCTCACTCCTCTGGATTTTTACAGGAGTATTCAAATCATCAGATAAGGAATAACTATTACAGAAGTACATTTTCCCTTCTGTACTGAGGAAGGAGACAGCTTCTGAGCTAGCATAAATGTGTATAGCTCTGCCAAAGCCCAGACTTACAGCAGGAACATGATCCTTATTAGTCTGGAAGGGAAGCAGCTAAGTATTACAAAATCCAGCATTTTACAGAACAACCCAGAGTGGATGAATTCATTCCCTTCCTGCAGGAAGCAAAAGGCATTTTGCTGCTGAGCTCTCCTGAGCAGCAGCTGTGTTAAACACAGCCTTGGTCTGGTTTTACACACTGGGAGTGGCACCTTACCCTGCCCACTTCCACCAGGTTGGTGACCATGACAACACTCGCAGAGTTTTCTTGCCAAATCATTCTCCAGAAATCCTTCACTGTCTCTTGCATTGGCCCTGGGGCAGGAGAGAAGACAAAAAGGACATCTCAAGAGAGTGCATGGAATGCCAATAACCCCTTCCAGCTGTTCTCCAGCCATTGTCCTGTTCCCACAGCATCCTGGTGTCTCTCAGAGCATCCCTCTGTCATTCAGGGTTACAGACACGGACAGCCTGGAGCTCTCTGGGAGGTCAGACCCTCCCAGCAGGTATTTAAGGTTCCAGCATGGTGGCAACAGAAGTGATGGCCCCAGTAGGAAATTCGGTATAAGTGATGGGACAAGGATTACCCCACACTGAAGCTGTATTAAGGCTGTGCTGTAATTCACACCTGCAGCACAGCATTTCACAGTTCAATATGGTTAATTATGAAGGAGGAAGGAAACATGCAGAAATTAGCTCTTTCCTGAAGTTTCCCCCAGAAAAAAATGTAGGTTCCAATAGCCAACCAATCAGTGCTCACAAGAGGTTTGTCAGTCTAGAGCCTCTCCCTGACCTTATTTCCTTTCTTACAGGAAGCTCTTCAGGTGACTTGCAGAAGGTGGTGTTCAAATGCATTTCTCACTAGCCTCATCAGTCACAGCTCATTCACACTGCCCTCCTCAAGCAGGGTAAACCCAAGACCCACAAAGTCCCCTGTAGCTGTCCTCTCATACTTCATGCACAAATGACACATTCTAGGCTGTGCTGCCACCTCTAAGCCTGTGGCATTTTCTATTCCTGCAGCTGAGGTTTTAAGTCATAAAGTGCCATAAAGATCTTGGAAAATTCTATTATCCTTCCCTCTTTTGCCCATATAACAAATTTTCAGATGTTCACCAAAAGAGATGATGTCACCCCATAAAAAGCTCCTACAACAGTGTAAACCAGAGTGGGTTTACAAATATTAAGACATACAAGAGTGAACTTGCCTTGAGTTGCAATGTAATGGCGAGGCCGATGGTACCCCTGGAAAATAAAAGAAAATAGATGAGTGTCTGTGAGATCATAGCTCAGACAAAGCCCACCAGGGATATGGTACTTTCCAAGTGCCAACTGCTGCCCTCTGGACAGTGTATAATTATGTAATATATTATAATTAACTGGTTATGGAATGAATGAATGAATCAATGAATGAATGAATGAATGAATGAATGAATGAATGGGCAACTGGGCTGCCCTGAGAGATTTTAAGTAAGGCATCTCCCTCAGATGAATAACACAATCTCTTCATGCCAAAAATAAGACAGGAATGGGGAACTTGTAAAGAATTTCCACAAAGAAACACAAAACCTATGTTACCTGAAAGTAACACTGAAAACAGATAGGCAAAACACTACATCATCTTGTTTGAAAAGAAGAAAGGTATGAATTTGTCTCTGTGAAAATTCTGAGGGCATCTTTTATCCTTTCAAGAAACTATTCTAAACATTTCCTGTTGCTGTGACTTAAGAGCTGCGTTCAAGAAATGCACATACATTGGATCACTGTGTGTGAGACAAAGGCTGCTGTTCCAATGTCATTTTATAGCACTTTTTAAAAAGTCAGTCTGTTTACATACATGCCTTCTGCAGCACAACTTTGTGAGTAGCTGGCAAGTCTCTGATATCAGCTAATGCTATTGTGAGGGACTGATATTGATTTCTGCACCCATCATTTAGCCCACGTCCCACTTATGCTGGTGGATCTGTCAAACACAGGAAATCTCCATCTGCCCAAATAAACTGGAGACTGAGAACCTTCTCCCTGTCACAACACGATGCTTGTACAACGTTCAGCTGTCATTCCTATCAGATCCACAGCCTGTCCCTGTGTCAGAGGCACCAAATTCATGAGCAGGCTTGTCACAGGGGGAATGTCCAGGAGCCTTACGTCGATGTAATTGGCGTTGATGTAGTCAGAGTGAGGGTCCCCATCCAGCAGCTGCAGCCTCACTCTTGAGTGATCATCTGAAGGAAGGAAAGGAAAAAAAGTGACAGTAACGATAAAGGGGAGTTTCTAAGTGGTCTGTTGTATCTGCTGACTCCTGCAAGGGTGGTATCGTGGAATTATGGAATGCCCTGAGCTGAAAGGGACACACAAAGGGCAACTCCTGGCCTCAAAAATCCCACCATGGTAATTGAATATTTACAATAATCAAAAATGGAATAACATCACATGTATTCCTGTTGCTAAAAGCCCTTTGTTTTGTGTTTAAGATGTGATGTTTAGATCCTTAAGTTAGTCATACTCTGTATTAATTAAATGCATTGCTGTCACCATAATCCTTATGCAGATTTGAGACAGGTCATAAATGTTGCCTGGTTTGGGAGGTTTGGGACAGGTCTTTGCAAGGTGTATCTCCATGACAAACACAATTTTTCTGCTTGGAAGCTACACACTCCCTTGGCTTCATCTGATCTATGGAAACTGAGGCAAGAGCTAAAACTGACAAGACCAGGACATAATTAAATATATCATGACAGATATAAAAGATTAAGGAGGGTAAAATGGCAATGAAACCCTGCAAATAAGTAATGGAAAAAAACCCAGAAACTGGAAGGAAATACAAATTAAATCAGAGCAACATTCCTTTATGCAACCCACAGAACTCACAGCAGCAAAATGGCATCGAGGCAGTGTGGAAAAAAAACCAACATAATCAGAAATGTTCATCTTTTTGAGGAGATTCAAAGTTACTTTAGATAAGGCAATAAAATAGCAGAGATCAATCTTTTCATCTCCCAGCATGCTCCACAGTTCAGATGCAGAAAGGAACTACCCCAGCGGGCAGATTATGTCGTGATTTTCCACCGGGGGAATATTTTGATCTTTCTGTGGAACAGCTGGTGCTGGGCTCTGTCACAGGAGATACTCCAGAGCCAGGCTGCTGATGTGATTTGCTCTGGCAATCCCAGCACTGGTATGCAGTTAATTGCAGGACTGCTTCTAAGGGCCAGTTGCTTGGCAGAGGCGACTGGGTTACGGGGGTCACTGCTGGCCACGCTGTGCTCATTTTGAAATGATTTTTTAACAGAAGTATAATATGGAGTCCATTAAGTTTATTTCCTCCCTGCCAGCTCTATGGAGCATAGCTCTCAGTCAGAGCAGCATTAATGTTTAGCAGCACTTTACAGAACACAGGCCTGAGCATGATTTACATTCAATTAAAAAGAATCATAGCAATGAAACACAAAAATATGAGGTGTGATTCTGCAGTAACTCAGTCAAAAGGGGTTTAGTCATGTCTTAATTAAATGTAGAATCAGATAATAATTGTGAAGACAGATGTGCGAGCAGTTCTGGAAACCAAGACTTGGACATATATTAAATATTCATTTGGCCGTGTAAAGGAATGATTCTACTCTGTTCAGCCACTGGGTGAGATTTACACACCTAAAAAAATAGAACCACATTGCTGCATTTATCAAATCCCCATATCTGCATTCGAAGAAGGTCCTGCAGGTGAATCCATCAAAAGCTCTATTTGTATTAATAAATAGAACCTGTGTGGACACAGGGAAGGGGGAATATTTCTCCGAGTGCTGATGTTCCCAATTACCTGCACTCAAGGCAGCTGCACGAGGAGTCGCAGTAAATCATGTGGTTAGACAGACAACAAAAGAATTTATACTTAGAGCAATTCACACAGACAGACAAGGAGCTGATTAAACAGGACATGTGGGTGAAATACAGGGAAACTCCCCCAGACAATTTCACACTTGCAGTTCCAGGCAGCAAACTAAAGCTTGTTAGGAGCCACATGGAACAAAAGCAAAGAAAAAGCGAACCCTGGAGCAAATGCCTGGGAAGGGAAAAAGACTCCTCCCAAGAGAACACCACTGGGAAGTCTCAACTCATTGCAACAACAGAACCAAAAATGATGAGACCAAAAGCGTCCCCAATGACAGGGGAAAAGAATTTCAGGTTCATTTTTTAATGAGGGACACAGACAGTGTCTGCAGCTGGAGAGCTCTGAATAACCCTGGAGGAAGCACCTGCCTCTCTTCATTTAATGGAGCCAAACATCAAAATTAAGTTTCAGCACTTTGAGCCACTCTTTGGACAGAAAGTTAAAGCAGGCAGGATGGATACATCCAGAGGGAGCTGAATGAGGAAGACCTGGGAAGCAGATTGAGAGCAGCTCCATGATTTCAGGCAATTACGGATAATTATGGCTAAGGAAAAGATGTTCTGTAGGTGAAAAAAAATGTTGTTTGTTTCCCTTTCCCCCCTTTTTTAAAAAAAGCCAAATATGGAAAAAAACATAAAGGATAAAGAAATTTAACTGAAGATTAATGCTATTTTTTTGTTGTTTTTAAAAGGAGAGATTCAGGTCTAATCATATTTTGGGACCAAATGAAAAATGCTTTAAGTTGAACTTTGCTTTCGGAGGACAGAATTCAAAATATTTCATTGCATATTTTAATAAAATTAGATTAATTCCTGAGGGAGATTTATTGCCTTTACAAGTGAGAGAAGTGCAGCAGGAAAAAAAATATCTGTGTTTATGTGAAGCACACAAAATATTAATGATGTCTTAATGGTATCTTTAACCTTGTTCCAAAGTTTAGAACAGTCTGGATAAAAGTTCATAAAATAAGCTCCCTTGTAAATCTCTTTTTCCACAAAAAAACTTTAGGATTTTACTGAAAAAAATAAGGCAAATTATTATGCTCTTGGTAATAAGGATCTTGTACTTAGGGTTTTTGCATACAGACGTTAAAGGGCTATTTAAAGAACAACAAATGCATTTATTGCCTCTTCTCCCGTGGTTAAAACTTATTTCTGATCTGGACTTCTCTAGCCAAGGACACAGAATTCTTGCCAGACTGAAATGGAAGCGTTGCTCAGCTCTTCACTAAATCTATCAGTCATCATATCCATGTGTGTTGAAAATGGACTCTAAGAAACATTAAAAATGGAGGGAAAAAACAGAAAAATGTTGCATTCAGGACCACAAAAAAAAAAATTAGAAAAAAACCTTAACAAATGTGTAAATGGTTTTATTTTCCCCTGCTTACTCAATTCCTTCTGCAAGTTAGCAGAACTCTAAACTTATATGAAGAGGAGTTTGACTGAAAATTGGTCTTAAAACAGACTTCAAAAATGACAAGAATTTTACTGAAAAGCTCTGTGCTCTCATTTTAGCACAAATTCGTTACTGTTTTAAACTCCTGTCAAAATTCCCATTAGTGATCATTTGAGGTATCATTGCAATTTCTCCACGTCTCATTTTGACACCAGCACTGGATTAATCTCACCCAACTTTCGCCATTGAAACATTACACAGCTCCTCTAAACTGCCTGTCAGGGTTCCCCACACAGCAATGGAGAAACACAGACAGCTCCGCAGGTTCAGCCAGGTCTGGCACAAAAGGATGATTTATCCCCACTTTGTCATCCCCTTTCTCTCCCCACTGACCCTGGAGTGTGCCAGGAGAGCTGGGTAACATCCAGGTGGGATAAATCCCACCTTGTCAGCATCAAATTCCATGGATATCACACAGACGTGCAAGAGTTTAGGCAGTACAGAAGAAATCATGGAATAAAAATGCTTGGAAATGGTAAGATTTCTGTTCTAAATCCAATTCTGACATCAAGCACTGGCACAAGCTGCCTCTGGAGGTGTCCAAGGCCAGGTTGGACAGGGCTTGGAGCACCCTTGGACAGTGGAAGGTGTCCCTGGCATGGCAGGGGGTGGGACTGGATGAGCCTTAAGGTCCCTTCCAACCCAAATCTGGAATTCTATGTAGCTTTTTTTATTTCATGCCTTATCACTGTCTGTAAACAAGTGCACTCCACCTGTGTGCCACTGTAAGCGTCTTCATTTCTTCCACTCCAAAATTCTTTGATTAATTCAGTTTTCCAACCCAAAGCATGAAGGAAATAAAGCAAATTTCTCCACTGTCCTTTTGTCACCAGCTCTGTAGTTTTTAGTGGACCATCATGAGACTTCAAATCCAGGGAAAAAAGGCACAGAAAGTTCTCTCCATCAGCTAAAGTAATACACACCATCCTATCTCTTCTCATCCTTAGCTCTCATCTGAGAGTTTTTTATTCTGTAATATAATGGCTCTAAATCTGGGCAAGATGGAGAGAAATCAAATAGAACCAAAGGTCCCATATAGCTTCTGGACATTTTCTCTTCTCCTCTAATAGATTCAGCTCAACATCCCTCCTCCAACAATCACTTTCTGATGCTCTTTGAAGGTCTCAATATCTGGGCCCTAAAGCAGAATTAAATCATCTTGCTTTAGCACATAAATGGGTACACTGCCTACGCCTGTCCCCTAAAAAAATCCTGGCATCTCCACAACAGTCTTTGTTTTTACAGCTTTTATAAAAGAGCAGGAGCAAAGCTCATATAATAAAAGGTTCAAGCAGGACAGTTTCCTTCAGCATGGTAAGTCTGTCTGTATGTTCCCACCATCCACAGTGGATTTCTGTGGTCATGCAGACCCCAAATCCACTGCTCAGCTTTTCCTTCCCTTGCTCCAAAAACTGTTACAGATGGGAAGGAACCATGGAAAGCTGGGAGAGCTCTTTGAGTCCTCTGCATGAACAGATCAGCTCTCAGGCTGGTCTGCAGCTTGGTTTGCAAATGTAAGAAGAGGAGCAGGTGTTGGGGCTGGCAGTGTGAGCGAGGTTTCCAGAGAGAAGCACGATGTTAATGCAGCTCTGGGAGAGCAGTGAGCCAGTGAAACAGTCCTTGTAAAACTTCCTGTAACTGTGCTGTTACCCACGAGGCTGTAAAGACAAGATCTAATCTGCTGTGGTTCACTGAGCAATGCTACTCATTGCAAGGGCTTACAAACCCACATTTTAACAGCACTCTCTGAAGCCGCTGCAGAAGTCAGATCAAAACCTGACTTTCCAATCCACTCCCCAAAAGGCAGGGGATTTGTTGTTCCAGGAGGGATGAAATGGTTAAATAAATAATGTTAATTGCCACGTGCAGCCTTTTACCAAATAAACAGGTAGGGGCAGGCAGTGCCTGGTCTGGGTTTCACCACCACTACAACTGAAGTACAATGACACAGCTCAGGGTATAACTGTGTTCCACCTCCTCTGCTCAGGCTTTTGCCCAGTTTGTACCCACAGAGCACAATGTGTATTCATGACCTGCCTGAAGGGAAGCACTACCCTGCTATTCTCAGCTCTGCTCTCCATCCTCTGCTCTGGCTCCTGCCCCTGACTTTACTCAAGAGAGTTTGGCCAACTCACCCACCAGTGGGGTCTGGCTCCAGGCTCAGCTGACAACTTTGCAATGGTTTTACAAAAGATCTGATGAATGATATGCTCCTTCCTTAGGGATCCTTCTCTCCTTCTCCTTTCCAAGCCTTCTCAATATCACTATTGTATATTTCTAAATTCTCTCTTTTAAAAGAGCCCTTGTCTCCTTCTCAAACTCTTTGTTCTGATAAATATTTGAAGAGAAGAAAGCCCACTCCACCCTCTCAGCCCCATTCCCAAATTCTTCCCAACAGTCCTTAAACTTGAGCTCCTTTTCTGACACTTCACACCGTGCAGATTCTTGTTCCTTAGCTCTGATTACATTCTGCATTCCCTTATTCAAGTTCATCACCTCCTATCTGCACGGCTGCTGTATTTATATTTAGAGCTAAAAGGCTCACGTCACTCTTTGTTAGACAACAATTTGTCTTTGTGAACACCTTCTCTTTAGGTAACATCCCATTTATCTTCCTCGATTTTGCTTCTTGAACTCCTCACATTTCACTTGGAATTCAAGGATTTCTTTGTGATCACCTTCAACATAAATGAGATGGAAGCTTTTGTACAGATTTGCCTCTTTTCACCTCTGCTTTTGAATTATGCCAAGTGCTTCTTCAAAATCATACAGAGAAACAAAGTCTTTCACATTTCCTTCCTCATGTCACACCACAGCACTTCCATTTTCAATCCAGTGTCAATGATCTGTCTTAGACTCATTTAATTGGAGTTAATTGTATAGACAGGTGAATAGAGCCTCCGTCTGGACCTCTCTCTTTGCCACTGGGACACAGAAAGCTCAAAGCTCACAGGAGCTGAAATTAAGGTAGACAACTGCCATGCTAATTGTAATATTCCAATAGTGTCACTTCCATTTTCCACACGGATAAAGAACACTGGTGAACTTGGTGACTTGCTCACAAACAACACAAAGCCAGCAGCAGAACTGGGATCGCATCAGGGCTCACAAACTTCAATCTTCATTTTCAGATTCCTTTGTCTTTACCAAGGGCCCCTGAACTGAGACATTCTATGTCATTCCCCAAAAATGGCACATGAATCACTTATCTCAAAGCTTCAAAGAGAGGAGCAGTTGTGTATGACGTGAGGTTTCTTTATGAAGAAGTTGGGCTTTTGTTGTTGCTGTTATTTTGATTTTTTTTTTTTTTGGTGGTTTTAAAAAATTTTTTAGTAAAATCAATTTGTTGTACTAGAAATAAATTTTTAACCCAAGAAAAATACACTATGAAATATATCACTCAGCACGACTTAATTTTGCTCTTAGAGCATTCTATAGATTTTCCCAGTCATGAAAATCTATGGCACATTCATTTATATTCTGATTTCTTATTCTGATGCTTTCAAGCTTGGCCTCTCCAACTTGATTCAGCTCAGCAGCCCTTGGAAAGAATTAATTCTCACACCTTCTCTCCCCAGTCATTATCAGGAATAATGAAACACTGGTGAACTGCCTGGAGAGCTTGTGGAAAGCTCAGTTTTGGGGAGCAACTTTGGAAGAGGCTTCACAAATACCTGACAAAAATGAGGAAGGTGAATTTAGTCTTGCTTTGAAGAACAAAGCTGACCTAAATGGTTTTATGGACTCTTCCCTTCCTGCAGTTCTGCTACATATTGATATTCCTGGAACATCAACAGGAACTGATCTCTGAAAGAAGTAAGCCAAGAAGTTTTAGTGCATTTTCAGTTGCCTTATTTTGATCCTGAGGCAGAAGTTAAGCTTGTGCCATCCTTCAAAACAGCTCTCTAGGGATGAGCAGTGATTGCTCCACTGGCTACTGACCATAAGGAAGGAGAAAACCTGGCCTCTGAGCCACAGCTAAAAATCTGATCTATCTGCAGCTCCTTTGTGCTTCCTTTTGTGACACTGGAAGCTCTAGGCTTTGTACTGAAAATAGACAGAAAATGGACATCATCACATAAAAAGTGACAAAAGGATTTAGCCCTCTGGCTACAAACCTAAAGCAGAAAGTAAGGCAGGTAGAAAATGTGTAACATCATGCAATGATACTATGAAAAATAAAGATTAAAAAACATGAAATAAAATATATCCCAGGAATAAAGCCTGTAACAAATGGACTGAACACTCAGCACTGCTAGCCAGCTCCTGGTGAGCCTCTCAAACCCACTCTTCTCCCCAGCACACACGTAGGATCTCACAGGATGCTCAGTTTAATGTGAATTTACACCTACAGGAGATTATGTTTCCATATCTGTTCTTGTTGCGGTTCTCGTCTTCCTTGGCCGTGTCCCAGGACGCCGTCTGCCCCTCGGGGAGTGCCTGCAAAATAAACAGTAAGGGAGGGGTTAAAACATCTGGCCAATGCCTTCAGGTGGGAGAAGAGGCCTAAGGAAGAAGAGCAGGGCAAAAATAAAGGAGCTGAATAATTCAGTAGCTGAGGCTGTTGGTGAAGAAAGGGAACCTCCACTAATGGGAAAAGCAGAGTTCCTGCAGACCATTTGCAGCTCTTGTCTTCTGCCAGCCAAGAATCATTTCCTCCTGCTACTTTGCATCTAGAAAGATCAGGGGGGTTTGTTTCTGGCTGCACAGTCACAGGTTAACTTCATTTCCCCTGAAGAACAAGGCTTGGGGAGACCATGAACAGACCTCTAGGAAAACCGAGATGGAAGCAGTGCTCAGTCTTTCATATTTAAGCTGAAAATAGAGTGGTTTCTCCTATTTCTATGTTGATAATGGGTGATGCAATACAAGCTATTTGCTGGATTTCTCTGGGGAAAGATAAAGCAGCTCAGGGTTTTAGATCATGTATAAGAAAAAGAGGAAAAATGAGGTAAAGCATGCTCATGAAGCATGAGAATAAACAGCCATTTTCCTAAAAGCTGCTCTTTTAGTTGCAGAAGGAATGGGGAAAGGAACTGGCAGCACACAGTGCCACCCTCCCTGCAGCTCAGCCTTACAACTATTCTGCACACCCTCAAATGAGCCACTTTATCCTAGAGACACATCCAGGAGAGATTTTCAAGGCAGAGCCTGGAAAGCAGCAGTTGGAGGATGGTCCTGCCTTTCTTGGGAAAACATGGGTGAAGAGAGCAGCCCCTCCTGAACTGCCTCCTCCCAGATGTACCCCCTAACACGATTCTACATCACTAAAATCATAATTGCAAGTTTTATTATTTCTGGTCCCTGGGGAATTACAGAGGGTTTATACCACAGTTGTTGTAGAATCACATCTGCCTCAGCCAGCAGCGGGTAGTTTGACACAGCTGTGTTACAAAACGAATTTATATTCATGTTCACAAGCCACCCAGGTCTGTTATGTGCCTGAATGCAATAGCAGAGAGACACAATTAGGATCTACAACACTGGTGTTACAATTAAACTTAATATGAGCAAACCCCTGGCAGAGCAGATCGCTGCAAATTTCCCGCAAAGGGTTCCAGGGCAGAAAATGTCAGGCACTGCAGCACTGCCACGAGCTCTGCTGACAAAGAAGGGACACTGAGTTCCTATTCAAAAGCCCAGGAGAAAGAGTAATAACTCTGTAATTGGTGAGGGCTTTGATCACACATATATTTCCTTTGCAGACTGTTGTTTCCAAAGAGCAGCTCATCTTCTGAGGAAAAACACCTATCCAAGAAACCCACATGCACCAACAACAACAAAAGAAATCCTTGAGTGAAAGAAAAGAGGTGAAGAAGGCTCATTTTCATCTTCAAAGAGTGAGGAAAAAGGTGCCTTATTTTTCCACTAATATCGAATTACAGCAGATTGACCAGAGAATGGCAACAGTCATTAGGTGTCTAATCAGAGCCACCTGAAAAGAAAAGAAATAAAAGAAAATCCTTTTTCATGACTTCCACAAGGGAGAAGCTATCTTGGCCAGAGAAAATATATTCAGGTCCAATAAATCCCTTTTCAACAAACCGTATCCTTTCATTTGATTTGAACATGCAATTCTCCACTGAAATTGATGTTTTTATATTTGCTGATAGAGCCTCCAAAGATTGAAGAGTCCAGGATTTTTCATTTCATTCAACACCACAAGAAATCCCTGCTTTCCAGAGAACTGACCAGCTCTGAAGGGAGGGAGCACAGCTCTGGTTGGTGATGAACAAAAACCACCTTTGCAGGGACACCCCTTACCTTCCCACTTTTATAAACATCACATGAACAAATTGGAGGAACTCCATGTACAACCCAAATAATTTGCCCATGAGATCCCAAAAAATGCAGCACAAAAATTGGAACTACATTAAAAAGAAAGACAAGAATATGGATTATAATTGGCTTGCATCCAGAAAATGAGAAGCACAGTTAATGCTTTGCTTCTTCAGTTTTTTTTTTTTTTGGGGTTTTTTTTTTTTTTTTGGTTTTTTTTTGGTACAATAAGCATCTCTGTAATTGTAAAAAGAATCCTGTTTCTATCTGCATTATCACCAAATCAGGACAGATCACTTAGGCACTGGTATTTAATCCATTTTTCCTGGGTAATTCTCCCCCTTCTTTCTTTGACTTGGTAACAGACTTTTAGTGTTCAAAAAACTATACTTGATTTTAAAGCTCTTTCTACTTCTAAAACTCCCTAAACTTCTCTTAGAGAAGTTTTGTGAAATTTATATTGAAATATCTTCCCACTAGTGGAATTTAGGTTACAGTGAAGGTTTTTAAACTAAATTGATCTAAATTTTAGCTGAAATTACAAGGATAGATCTCTCAAAGTCAGCTTCATCTCAATCAAGCTTCCTAAGCACCACGGCCCAGCCATAACTGAAATGTTCCCATTAAACTGAGGCTCTCTGCAAGCCAATTTGAATTTTGGATGGGTGCATTTAGTTAGTTTGCAGTTTGCTTTTAATTTAAATACAAAAAATCGAATCCTTCATTTTCACTGATCCACCTTAATGCTGCAGTTTTGCTGCCAAAGACAACAACATCAATTCAAAGCCTTCCTGTTCATCCCAAAATGTGCCACAGAGCTCTGGCCCTCCCCCTGAAGCCATTTCCTTCTCAACAGTGGTGGAAAAACGCTGCTGGGAGCCAGAATTAAAAATTACCTGGGCTAAAAAACATAATTTGGAAAAAAAAATGTATTTCAGCCATTCATTTTGCAGTGTCCCATCATAGCCCAGACCATCAGATCTGTTCTTCTGGCCACATGAAAATGTGTAGGCAGAAATCAACGGGTTAAAGTCCAGGAGTGAATTCCACAATCTGAAGGCTCTCAGCACTAAGATGTTTGAGGAAAGGAGCCACAAAATCTAAAATAACTAAACAGTCTCAGTAATGCAGCAGGAGAATGTGCATTAGTGACATCCTAAATCATAATGGAAAATGAGGCTGGATAATTAAGCCTATTATCTCCTTAGCCAGTAATTGGTGCTTGCAATAAGTCTCTGGGACTGGTCCCACAGCTCCCAACAAATCAGAGCTGATATGTTCTGGAAAAGGAACCGGTGACATTTAAATGTGTCCTGTTTAAATGTTTATGGCTATTCCCAAACCCAAACAGTGCCATCTACACCCAGCGCCACTGACAGATTTTCTCTTCTCTTCCTCTTGTTTTATCACTGAACAGAAGGAGCAGCCAAAAAGGCCCAAAGTCACACTTTGCCCTCAGGTGCAGCAGGCACCCCAAAATAACAGAGACAGGGAGTGCTGACAGATTCTCCCACTATTCACACCCAGTTAACGCTCATTTCACACCAGCACTCACACCCCTCACACCGTCCCATCCTTCTCAGCTCCTCTTGGAGCTACCAGGAATATTTTTCTAGATTCCTTCAGCAAAACAAGCTGCCTGTGCTCCAATGTGTAGGTGCAGGCATCCTTTAAACAAATATGGAATGCAATTTCCAGGTTACTCGAAGGAGATGGGAACGCACAGAGATAAGAGATTGTCATGTGTGACTGATATGCTCTGTTCAAAGTGATTTTTCATGAGAGTAAAATTATTTGGTAACATGTCACTAAACAGGCTGCAATTTATGCTATCAATTTGCAAAGTAAGTAGAAAATCAGCTCCTTGGAAGAAGAAGAAGAAAAAAAGAGAATATTTGGAGGTGACACTGATATTAGTGTCTGAAAACACATTTTAAAAGAGACATCAAATTCTTTCTCGAGATTTTATCAGCTGCTCTGCAAAGCGTCTTGCAAAGCCAATTTGCAGCTCCAGATCCCAGGCTGAGCCCCCACTCGCAGCCAGCTCAAACCTCCCACCTTCCAGGAGCTCTCACGCTCCCTGACATCCTCCCCACTGCTGTTTGGAGCTCAAGTGCTGCCTCCATCCCATGCTCCAAACCCAAATCCCACCATGGAAAATGCTCGTATTTATGGCTGACGAAGTGTGGAACAACACAGGGGATTTGTGAGCTCGTGGCATTCTCCAGCCATTCCTTGTAAAGAAAGGAATTATGCAAATCTGTGTAATGTCATCATGGTTCTATCGTCTGTAGACAGCACTTTCTGGGGAAGGCAGAGCTCCTGGAGCTGAAAGTTGCATTGACATTTTTCATGCTAATGTGCTATTTTGATAATTACCGATGCCAGCCCCAGAAAATTACATATATGCCAGCACCTGTTTTCTTCTTGAACACCAAGAACTGGGTCTTAGGGCATCTGTAATTGATCTCAATGTAGCTTTGGGTACTCCTCATGGAAATGGAGGCCAAGGGGGGGCTAAGTAAATCTCCTCAGAGAAATATTAACCTTTTTCAATATTAAACAAAGCTCTTTATACTGATAGTTTGATTAGCATGCTTGATTATGGGGCAAGAGTGCCTAGACCTGGTTAACATACAGTTCCAGAAACATATGCTATGACAGTTTTTTGATCCCATCTGATTAAAAAAAAACTCCCTGGTGAGGACCAGGAGAAGACAGGCTCCAAATTACAGCAAACCTCAGCACTGAGGACACAAACCCCATGGACTCTTACATGCAGGCTGGAAAAGTGAGCTGTTTTCATTAAGTAACTTATTTTCACAGCTGTTACATTATTTTTAAATAGTTTTAATGCCACTATGCATATTAATTTCTTATTGCCTTCCCACGAGCTTACTACATTCATTATAATTATCTCTCACTAGGGCTGAGTCTCACATATGTTTGATGCTATTTCCCTCTTCTGTTTGCTCTGCTCTAAATGTGTTTTCCTCTTCCAAATCATCCCAAACATCATGTCTTCTAGTCATGTGGATTATATTCCTGGTCAATCCAGTTTGCAGAGAGAAGAGGTGAGGGGAAAGAGGGCAGCTTTCATTTTTCCAGCTCAGCCTTCACTCCTCTCCTCACATGGAGTCAGTAGAGGATGTCAGCCAAGACTATCCTGAGCCAGAGGTTTGATCATTTTGGACAATTTAACCTTCATTTCAGCTACAGAAATACCTGCCCTTGACTTGACAATTGTGCATTCAGGTCATTGTGCTGTGATTTAATGTGATCAATTATGAGAGAGGACTTGGAGCTCCCAAAAAGCTCAGACCAAACCCCTTCCTTTTCTAACAGCCTGACTCACACTACTCAAGGAAAACATTGATAAGGAGGGGACTGTGGGATTGCATGTTCAGCGCCTGTTGAATTATTACTGTCTGCTCTTTATGGGACAGAGGCATGAGCACAGTGTCACCCACTTACTGCTGTAGTGACCACCTTCTCTTTGGAACAGAGGGCCTCCAAAGACTAATAGTGCTGCAAAATCCTGCCCCCAAAACCTAAATCAGAAAGAAAAGGATTAAGAGAGTGAATTAAGGAAAAGACGCTCTCAGAACCAGCTACTCTCCTATCCCAAGCTTCTACCCCTTGGTGAGTGCAACTTCCCTACTCAGGCACGTGAAGGAAGGTTCCTCTCACCTCGTACTCCTCCTTGAAGCCATAGCCCTGTCCCCTCTTCATCTGGGTGATGTGCTGCAGCAGGTCTGCCACTCGGATGGCCGGCTGGAACTGCCCCCGGGGGTAGGACATCTCCACGGGCTCGCAGCTGCGGTACGGGTGGGTCTGGATGGTCAGGGTGGGCTGGGCCAGCTCGCCATGGCTGCTGTCTGTTGGGGGGACAGGAGGCAGAACAGCTTTCAGCTACCTGATATTCCCAGTTTCATCCTCTCTGTGTTTATTTAATGCCACCCCGCAAGTTGGTGCAGGCAAAAGGAAGTAAAGAAATGAATAGAAAACACAGGCTTAGCTAAAATGCCAAGACCAAATCACGCTTGAATATTTTTTTGTGTCAAGCAGACAAACCCAAAAAGACAGGAAGAGAGTGAGCAGCCAGTCAGGCTAACAAGAATATGGCACATCAAGGGTGAGCTCCCCACAGCAATTCCAAGAGAGCTACATAGCTGCTGTCTTCCCAGACCTGCAAAGAACAGGGCTCAGAGATACACAGAGATGAGCACGGGGTTCAGGCAGGATTTGGGGTGTACAGCATGAGATAACTGAGAGGGACACAAGTGAAAAGCAAGCATTTCAAATAAGGCAAGATGCTCAAAGTCAACTGCTCTGCTAGTTCGGGCCTAAAATTTTGTGTGTCAATGACAAAGATGTAATATCATCAGGAAAAAAAAATAAACCAGCATAAAAACATAGTTATCTTATGTGCAGAAATTTAAATTTCAGATATGTCATCTTAATAGAAAAGGGGGTTATTTTGAAAGAAGTGAATTTAAAGAAATCTATCACTATGCAGATGGAATTACAACTTCATATCCCCAGTAAAACTTATGTACAACAAAATATTCCCAGTGAACTAACAGAAAAGAAATAATAACTTCAATAACCAAACAATTGACTGTAACAATTTTTAACAACAGAACTCAGACTAAATGAAAAATTGAATGACTTATCTAGCAGAGCTGTCCAAGTTTAAGTAGTTGGCCAAATATAGCACTGTTTTTCCTAGGACTGCAGGGATCTGAGATGCTCAGCTCCTTTCACACATACAGCCTGCATCAATTCTTTCTGGCTTTACCCAAACCAAGGTATTACCAAACAGAAAATGCACCTCAGATTGTCCACAAAACCTTCTTGAGCTTCCACAAACAGGAAGTGAACAGCAAGTTCACCGAGAAAGAGCTGAAACACCACCCTTTGAGAGCAACGCTGCGGCCACATTTTTTAAAGGGATAAAGAATAAATAAATCAAATTGCAGTTTCAGGGTGATTTCTGTGAGGCAGAAATAATCTTGGAATGTTCTTGTAAGCATTGCTCTGCTTGAGAAACCACTGTGGTGTTTGGGCAGGGGCTGCCCATGTCCCTCCTGCAAAGGTGGGCAGGAGCAGAGAGCTGAGGGCATCCTCCTGTGTCCTCAGCACAGACATGACAAATAACACTTCAGCTGGTTTATTATTAGATTAGGGGAAGCTGTGAAAGCAGGGATATGCTCTGTTTGCTCTGTATGCTCCTCTGTGAGGAGGCAGGAATGCCAGTAGTGGACACTGCTGCAGGGCAGGCTCATCAGCAGTGGGACATCAACACGGCTGGGGGTGAATTATCAGAGATGCTGAACACAGCCTGCTCCTCTGAAATAAATTAGCACAGTGATCATCTGCTTTGAAGATTAGACTTCTGAATTCCAGGATTTCTGAGTTCCAAGTTCTCATAAACAGAGTCACATTCCCAGGACACTCAGAGATTTGCAGAACTATGGCTCAAGCAAAGCAATGCTCAAACACAAAATGTGAATAAATTTTGGATTTAAGGAAGAGTAACATCCAAAGCATTTGTATAATCATCCCTAATGCTCTGACTAATGACAGTGTGAGAACTCTGAACAGAGGGAATTTCAAGGCTTATTAATTCCCCTAGTTGGATTCGCTTTCCCAGTGCATCTTTGCTCCCCTATTTCCTATTAACCTCCTGTAATGAAAAGGAGAAGATTTTTATCGCGGACCATTTCCGACAGACGTACTATGCTTAATTTTCCATCATTAGGTTTAATACAAACCCAATTTCACAATTGGCTTCTCTGAGGAACCTGCAAGTAATGCCACATTTTTATCAGCCCCAATTAAAAAACATTACGAGATCCCAATTCGAGAGGGAGTCTTAAAACTAATGTGTGGCTCTGGTGCTAATTTGGGCAGGGCACACGCAGAGCACAGGCGACTTGTAAAATGGAGCTCAGATCAGCCAGCTGCTTTGCAGGCAATTACTAATTTCTCTCTTCATCAGTTCCTTTAATTCTGGTGTACTTGGCTCCCTTCTTAGAAAGATGTGTCACAGGGAGAGGTGAGAGCCAGGAAAGTGGTGGCTCCTTCTTTCCAGAATAACTTTCCTTAAGGGAGGCATTCATGGTATGGAGGTGGGACTAGAAGAAGGTGCTCAGCAGCAAAGAGGGGTCTGTCTCTGGCCTTTGAGTCCATAGTGACAACTGGTCTCTTTGGTCAATGAGATAAAAATTGGTGCAAATCCCTCTGATTGTAGGAACAGCTCTTGTGGCACAGAAGCACAGACTGGTTTGGGCTTGGAAGGAACCATCTAATTTCAGTATCCCAGGTTGCTCCAAGCCCCGTCCAACCTGGTCTTGGACACTTCCAGGGATCCAGGGGCAACCACAGCTGCTCTGGGCACCCTGTGCCAGGGCCTGCCCACCCTCACAGGGAAGAATGCAAAGTGTGATGTGTGGCAGCACTGCTTGTGTACTTCACCCTGTCAGGGGATTCTGCTTGAAGAAAAGCATCACACAATGTGGGTCACCCCCCTCTCCACGCTGGGACACACAGCTGGAGCTGGTCAGGCCATCACCTCCTCCAGTTCTCTCATCCCAAGCCCAACAGCAGCAGCAGCCCTGGACTCTCAGTTGCTCCCAGCAGCATTTTATCTGGGCCGAGGAAAATGTAGAGGGGTTTTTCTGGACACAAATTGCTGTGTGTGAGCTGAGCTCAACACTTCCATGTTCTAATAAAGCCTGATGCAAGTAACACACTGTTCCCTCTCCATCTAATCACCCCGGGAGCGTGGAGCTAAGCTCGGTAATGAGGCGCTCAGCAAGGCCGGCGCCTCTCAGGATGTGTTTGCAGCAATTTTGAGAACAATTCAAAATGCAGGTGGGAGGGGAGGTGGTAGCAAACTGATCTCTCACTAGGATAGTCAACCAAAAGAGTCTTTGGGGGGCTGGCAAACAGGCTTTGCTTTTCCTTCTGTTTGTAGCTATAATGCACATCTTGTTCCTTTTGGCACCATTATTAATGGGAAAGACAACAAAGATTCCAGCAAAGTCAGGCTGCTGCTTTAATTGCTGCACTAAAGGAAAGTTAAAGTAATTTTCCACAGTTCCTTTTCTCTGTCTGCTTTTCACAAACATGTCCCCAGT
Organism: Chloebia gouldiae; assembly: GCA_003676055.1. Lineage (NCBI taxonomy): Eukaryota > Metazoa > Chordata > Aves > Passeriformes > Passeridae > Chloebia > Chloebia gouldiae. Next base: position 1,136,760 of record QUSF01000037.1, on the reverse strand, counting down.
CCCTTGCAAATGAGAATGACTTTGCAGGACAAATTGGCCAAGACTTTGCACTAAATTTTTGGCAGTGCCCATAAAGTATGTGTACCTTTACTGAGTTTTCAGTGAGAAAAGCAAAACAGAAAAATTGGTGGTTTTTTTTAATGGGAAAGTTTTAGGAAATAATTCACTCTAATACTCAGAAACTACTAATTGTGGAGGATCATGCATCAGGTGTTTATTAAAATTATATTTCATATGCACATTTATCCTACTCCTTGTGCTTTTGATAGGAACACACACCACCTTATTTCACTGCATTCCAAAGATGGAATACTGTTCCAAGAAATAATTCAAATTAAAACATTTCAGGAGGTGGTGATTCCATTCTGACCCCCAAAATTGTGGCAATGGTTAATTACCCATGCTGACTAAACATTTCTTAATTGCAATTTGATTTTGCTTAGCTTCGATTGCAGGTACTGAATCTTATTATACCTTCTGTTAGATTAAAGAGCCCTCTGAGCATTTGAAATCCTGACCCATGCAGGCACTGATCAAATCACTTCTTCAGTTTCTCTTTGATAAAGTAAATCAATTGAGAGCTTCTGTAGTCTCATTAGGGCAGTGTGCTCAGGGCTCCACTTCCTTCCCAGAACAATCTCAAATTTTCCACAGTTCTATTTGTGCAGCTGTAAATAAGGCAGTTATTCTGCATGTGGCTGGGAACATGCTGCTTGTGACAGGATTGCTTCTAATATCAGCAGCTTGTGACAGCAAAGGGTGATGGCAGCTTGTTTGTTAACCCTTTTCAGTGCCACTCTTACTCCCCATATAAGATATCCTTTGCCAACTCAGATGTTTTGATTCTGGAAGCTGGCATTTTCATGGCAGTGTCCAAGGCCAGGTTGGATGGGGCTTGGAGCAGCCTGGGACAGTGGAAGGTGTCCCTGCCCAGGGCAGGGGGTAGAAGGAGATGAGCTTTAAAGTTCCTTCCAACTCAAGCCATTCTGTAATCAGCTTGAGAGTTCAATTAACACCCTGAAATTTTGTAGAAGACAATAAATTAGTGATTCGCTGTCTCTCACACAACTGGGCTGATTGGAAACTCTTCAGGTATCTCAGCTCATGTGTTTAGTGTGAAACTGCAGATAAGCAAATGTAACAATGCTGACCTCACATATTCACAAATTCTCCCTGCCTATGAATTTTGTGAATGTCTTTGCTGGGGAAATAATCATGAATTTGCTGAAATCAACCCTGAGGTCTTACTGTGCCAAGAAGTTACAGAGTCCAGCAGGCAGAGAGGAGCTGGAGCAGAGGTCACTTCAGTGGAATCTTCCCCTGATGAGCACCCCTGACAGTGAGTTATTATTGCTTGCCTGCTGCTACACCACCTTGTGTTCTGTACTTTTGTGCTTCTCAGACAAGTAAAATAAATATGTTTGCCTCCACAGAAAAACTGATGAACTTCTCCATAAATGTCACAGATAAGATGAAGAACAGCTGAGAAATTAGATTGCCAGTCTGGAAGTGGCTCTGTATGATCAGAGCCCTGTGCAACATCCCAGTAAGGCTGCTGGGAGGGGTCCTGCTCACCCAGAGCACCTTTAGGGATTAAAGCTTTAGATGCTTTTATAGAGAACATTTGTTTTGTAAACATAGTTAGACTGAGAAATGGATATCTGAGCACAGAGTATGATGTTGTCTCCTGACCAGAAAACTCATCCATGCCTCTCACAACTAAAAGCAAAGCTGCACTGCTGTGTCACCTTCTACACTAGAGAAGCTTCTCTCAAAACTTCTACTTTAACATCCACAAAATTCCTCCTGTGACTGAAATGACAGGGCTATCATATCTGCTTATATTTTTTATTCTCTTAGCCTTGGCAAGTGATAAGATGCGATACGACACCCTTTGCACAAAATAAATTATGTTTTGAGTGGTGTTTGTGATGGATTTAATTACACACAGAGCCAGTCTCTCCACACTAGAGCAAAGGCTGTCAATTCTTTGACATCTTCTGAGGGTGACTAGAGCATGGCTAATACCTCTTCCCCGTACACCAGGGATATGGGGCGAGATGAAAAATAATTTGCTTTTTTGTGTGTGTCAAGGCTTTATTATATGATAAATACCCAGCTCTAATATTCTATCTACAATATCAACAGTGGTATGGCAAACTGAAGGCAAAACACCATTTATCTAATGATATCAACTGAGCTCTGAAAGGGCACATTCCTTAACAAAGCCTTCTGACAGCAGGCTTGACAGAGCACAGAGGGTGCACCTTTCGTTTCAAAGGCATGAAGAAGCCACATGTCCATAATTTTTTTTTTAAGTAAGTAATTTTTTTATAGATTCTAGAACTTTGTAAGAATTGCTTGGTTAACACCAAGCATAAGAGTATTCTAATCTTATAAGAGCATTCTAATAAGAATAGTAAAGTATTCTAATATTGTAAGAGTATTCTTACATAAGAGTATTGTTATCTTAAAAAAACTATTACATATATTTTATTCATCAGGTAACACAGAAGAAATTCCTGTTAAAGGTACAGAGAAGATGCTTTGGCGAGGTGGGCAATGATTTGGGATTATTTGGTAGAAATGTAACTGTGAAGCTCTTTGGATGTGTGGACCTCACCATGCCAAATCTCTCTTTGCCTTCTTGGTGAAAAGAGGCTGCCAGACCAACCCAGAGACATTCAGTTACATCTGGAAAACAAGTGGAAACTTCAAAACAGCACACAAAACTACAAGCCATTAAAGACTGGAAGAGAGGGTTTTCTAGTTCTGCAGGCAGGAAGAAATGCAAGAGAAATTCAGCTCAAGGCCCAGCCTGTAAAGGTTTGATCCTTTGGTGCTCATTCTGCCCCTGGCCAACTTCAGCACAGATAAGTGAGGGGAAAACCTCTCCCACAGCTCCTTATTAGAGGCTGACTTGGCCTGGAAGGCTTCTGATGTAACTGAGCAGGTCAAGCCATTGAATTTTTGAGCATCCATTGCATAAAAATCACTCATCCCACAGTAACAAGTCAGTGACAGAGGCAGCTGCTAAAACGCAGCAATACTGGCTTCTTAACATCTTTGAGTTATTCAGCCTAGGTTGGGGATGTACACACAGCAGACTGATTAGGGGTGGGCAAAAAAGTTACAAAAGTCTGAAATGCATGGAAAATTTCTGTCTTTCTAAGCACAGCCAGTTTTTTTTGTTGTTTTTTTTTTTTTTTGAGACTTTGTGTCAGAGAGCTCTCTCTGCTTGTTCTGCCCATCTGCAAGGCACTAAAATCCCTGTCCTCTCTGGAGGGTAGTGACACTTGTGAGGATCTCATGAGCAGCTGGAATAAGAACAAGGCTAAATGTCCTTTCCTGCTGCCAGGAGATGCCAAGGGATGCCAAGGGAAAGACACGTGGTTTCCCCTGAAGAGACTGCCCTGAACATCTTCAAGGGCTACTGGACACGAATCTTTTCCCCAGAAATAATCCCTAAGGTTCTGCTACTTCATCTTCAAGTGGAAATCTACCTCATTTATTTTTTAGTGTTAGATATTTCCTTCTCTAGTGAATATGTTTGAGCAAAACATTTCAAATCCAGAGTTGTCCAGAAGTGGAAGAGAAAATGACTTCACTAAACATGCATTAATAAAAAAGTATTAATCAGGAATTGGGATAGAGGTAAATCCCAAATCTCCTGTATCTTACATGTCACAGCCAAGCCTAGGGAGTCATGCAATACTGCAAATATAGAACATTTATTAGAAGAAAGCATAATAGATGGGAACAAACAGTACTGAATTGCAGGCACAGATATTGGTAGTGGGATGACTAATCCCTTTTCAAGATATGTTTTTCTTCCCTGGGAATTAATATTAATAAACATCAAAAATTAAACCTCTTTTGCTCATACAGCAGCATCTGACATCTGATGGATTTGTCTGAGAAACCAGAACGCCAAGGTTTTAATTTGTCTGCAAGTCACAAGGTAGAAATTTCTCCAATGTCAGGAGCTGTTTCACAGGCTGTTAAATTCAGGTGGAACTGGGACAATGACCAGTCTGTGTAATTCACATCTTAAAAGTGTTCTGTACTTAACTTCCCATGTGTAAAACAGGGATATCAATCCTAATGCAGATGTAGTGCTTAGTAGAAATTTGAAATATTTTTGACTACATAAGCACAAGGCTGGCTAGATTCCTATTTCCTCCTTTCATCTGTAAAATCTGGGGTTTTAAAAGTTTTGGGGGCTTCTGCTTTGCCATGAGAAGCACAGAGGGAACCTGTTCATTGCTGCTTGAGCTTCAGAGTATGAAGAGTGCAGTTCACACCTTAATTCCATCAGGGCAGAGGTGGAAAAGAGCTCCCCCAAAGAATGGCCAGGGTTTCCCAGATGCCAAACACCAGACTGAGAGTTTGGTATCTTGCATCAAACTGCAGGTCAGGCTTTGTTTCTAAAGCACAGTCCTGCCTTTAGGCTTTTCTGTTGATCACACTGAGCCTCTGGGAAATGCGAACAAACCTTCTGGGAAATGGACACCTTTCCTTCCCCACCCCATTCAGAGGCCTCATTCCTTGCCATCAGCATTTTGGCAGGCAGCAGGGTGGATGTGTGTGTTGTGGCAGCCCCTCCAAGCTTCTGTGCCAGGCTGTCAGCCAAGGAACAGCCACTGGTTGTCATTTCTTCCTGGTCTAACTGTGGCCCTTCCCCATGTTCTGAGTGATAGTTGAAGCAGTCCTGGTAGATTACTGTGTCTGGAAGGAACATTTATTGTACATAATCCAAAATGATAAATCCCACTGGCTAGATTCTGATCAGCTACACATCATCTTTCTGCTCCATAGCGGAGGAATTCATAAATCAGAGAATCAGAGAGGTTTGGGTGGGAAGGGAACTTAAAAATCACCCAGTTCCACACCCTGCCATGGCAGGGACACCTTCCACTGTCCCAGGCTGCTCCCAGCCCTGTCCAGCCTGGCCTTGGGCACTGCCAGGGATCCAGGAGCAGCCACAGCTGCTCTGGGCACCCTCTGCCAGGGCCTGCCCACCCTCACAGGGGAGAATTCCTTTCTGATCTCTTATAGAGCCATATAGCAGCCTCTGTCTCTCAGGACCTTTGTTAACCTCTCAAATCCATACCTGAGTGCCTGGAAGATTTAGCATTTAACTCTCAGCATACACAGAATCAGGTGGAGCCACTTCCCAAAACCCAGCCAGGAATTTCTCCAAATAACCTTTATACATGCAACTTCACCCAACACTGCAGGCTCTCACCTGCTGCAGACATGCAAATCCTCACTTAAATTTGCAACCCTTGAGGCAGGCCCAGCTGAGCCTCACACACAGCACAGGGTTTGAATGGAAACAGGATAATTCAGACTAGGTACAAAGAAGAGACTTTCTATAAAAAGGGTGGTGAGGCACTGGCACAGGTTGCTCGGAGGGGTGGAAGATGCCCCATGCCTGGAAACATTCCAGGTCAGGTTGGATGGGGCTCTCTGAGAAATCTGGTCTATGGGAAAGTGTTCCTGCCCATGGCCTAGAGAGCTTTTAAAGATCCCTTCCAACCCAAACTGTTCTGTGGCTCTGTGTCAGTGCACAGGCACAACCACCTGCAGGAGTCAGAACTTAGCCTAAGGCAAGGCAGCGTGTGGGAAAGGAGCCCAGAACCCCAAATCTCAGTGACAAAATGGAACAATGTACACTTGAAAAAATTACTAAACCTTAATTTTTGAATTTTTCTTTCCTTTGAAAGCAATTAACAAAACATGAATGAAACAAAAGTTTTCTGATTAGTACAAGAGCACAGGATTAATTCTGATTTTGGAAGCCAAACACTTCAGAGTGTTATTTTCATGACACAGAGAGTGTGTTTGCTCTCCAGCTCAGCCCAGCACACCATACCTGTCTTCTTACCTAACAGCGTGGTCGATGGGACGGTGTCTGATGAAACTTTGAGATGGAATTCCGTTCACCCACACGACAAGGATCAATGGAAATCAACAGAGGATCAACAGGAAAAGAAAAGTTACAAAAATGAAAACAAGGTTAGCTGTGTCTCACACTCAGAAGCCTCGGTCTGTTAAAGGTTATATTGGGTAACGTACAAAAGCAAAGAAAATTTAGGAATGAAAGAAAAGTCTGGCACTAGTACCTGAGTAGTAGGAATTCAACATAGATTTGCTCTGAAGGGTTTTGCTTTGGACAGAAAATGAACAAGGAGAGGGTGATGCTAGGTAGGAAAGACATAAGGAAAAGACTTTAGACATATATTAAGAGAGAGAAAGAGAACAGGGAGAATGTTCCTCAAAGAACACAGTAATATGGGATATATAAGGCTTATCAAAATGAATTATACTTTTCATTTCAACATGCATATTACATTTATTACATTGTCATCATGATGGATTTTCTTTAATATAAGCACTCCAGACCCCAAATATAGGATTATAGTTACTGTAAATCAATGTGTTCCTAAACAGGATACACACAGAGCTACATTCATAGGTCTATATCCTAAATTTTCTTTTTTCTTTTTAACCAAAGGACCAAACTTAGGGTTTTGTCTCTAAGAGGAAATTCCTCAAAAATTACCCCCAAAATACAAACTACAGAGAATCAGTATTGACAGTAAAATAAACCTACTAAAACACAATGTACCACAAAAATACACAGGTAGGGAAGCAATTTTTTGCTTAAAACATTACAAGTTTACAAGGGACTTGTTCTTCAACCCAGGACTGTTCACAGCAAATCCTACAATCCCTTCCCCTGTGAGCTGGGTTCTTTCAGCAGGACAAGCATCCTCGCCTTCTCCCATTACAGCATTAGCTTTCTCTGGACAAGAATCTGAAAATTTCCATATTAATCAAATATTTTTTGAAAGGAGGAAGGGCTCAACATCTTCGTGGTAGATTCTTGCCTTGACAGTAAATTTGTGAGGCTGGTTTATACCTACAGCAGCAAACATGCACATTCTTATGGTAATCCATCACTTTTGAAGGCATATTCTTTTGTTATCACTCTGCATTCACTCTCAGAGTTACAGGCATTTATATATCTCCTCCTCAGAATGTTGGGAAACAAGCTAATACAAATCTCAGTACATCAGAAAGATGACAACAGATAACACAGGAAAAACTATTCCATAGCCCAACAGAAGTAGATAAAACTCAGTGTACATCAAAGTAATTTCAGGAGCAATTTTTTGTATCTATGGAGCAAACACTGCTTAAAAATTTCAAGTTATTCTGTGGGGAAACTAAATGAAGTCACTGGTCTAGGGAGTTCCATAAAGTCAGAATTACCTCCTGAGCAGTTTACAATCATCTAGTTAATGAACTCACTTTCATTCTGCATTCTCCCACCTTATTTTCAGACCTATGACTTGGAAACACATTAAAACAATCAAATTCCTCATGGTTTGGTCTGCTGGAGCTCTGCCCCAGCTGCCTCAAGTGATAAAGTTCCTCTGCCTTGGGGCCTCTTGCACTTGGTCAGCCTAAATCAGACCCTTCTCCCACCACACTTAGGATGTGGCCCTGTTTCAGAAAACATAAAATAAGATCAATTGGTCTGCCCAGTGTCACAGGGCAAGGCCACACTCAGGGCTTGGGGCAGGACTAAAGTTTTTCTGGAATTCGGGAGTATAAAGGAACATACTGCAGTTGGGAGTACAAAAGGCCATACTGCCCTTCCAGAGCTGCTGAGGATGAATTTCCAGATACACACTTCATGTCAGTGAGTTTGATTAAAGCTGTTACCAACTGAGGTTTATGACATGAACTGTGATTGTGACACAGGGATGTGAGTTTTAGATTCAGAGTCAAAAAGAGGGAAAAAAACCCCAGACAAACCCAAGCAAAACCAAGAAAAACCCAACCCTAAACCAAAACTAATGAAAAATCAAACCAAAACACCAAAGCAAAGTTTCTGAAAACTTTGGAGAACTTGTTCCTGAAATCAGTCAGGTTGTATAATGAGATGTATACACAGGGCTGCTTTCTAACTAGCATTTCTTACAGGCACTCGGGTCTGTAATCAAAGGAAACATGTCCAGAGAGGATTTCACATCAGGATGGAGATTAAGGCTTCATTAAAAATTCTCTTTGTGCTCCCTGGAGTGGCACGTGAGGCCACACAGAACCCTCCAGTCATGCAGAGTGGTGAAGGCTCCTTCCTATTCTGAAAATTATTCTTTTATTTTTAGAATATTTCCTAAACTAGCAAACCCCACAAAAAATCCCATGGAAGCTAGTAAAAGGGAATTTAGTACATTTTCCTTTTATGTCTTTGATAAAATGTGAGTTTGTCTTTTATTTTTAAATTATTTGAAGAAGTTTTGTACTACAAGAAGCATCTCATGTCTATGGCCCTACAAGTTCCTAGACTGCATTTGCAGGTCAATTAATTATGAGTGAAAATTATCTATGGGGCAGGAGTAAGAACTACATCTTGGCTGTGTTTGTCTTTTGTGAAGATCTTTGCATCTCACTGATCATATAATCGTGAAGGTTTGTGGAAAGGTGTAAATTTTAGTGTTTCTTGGAACAAATGGATCCCTTAAACCCTGAGTGCCACTTGCCTACACCTCCCTCTCATCCTCTTGTTCTCATAAGTGAAATCACACTGACTTGGTAACTTATGGTAGTGGTTCCCACTGCAGAACTCAGTTCCAGATTCTCTGCTTGAAGCATTAAAGCCACTCCTCCATCTGTGTCCCTCCTGCAGGGTGTCTGGAGAGCTGTCTCCCCACAAACTGAGATGTCACACAGGTAAAGTACTCCTTAATAAATCAGTTTCCAGCAAAACTGGCTGCATTTTGATGGGTTAAATCCTCAGAATCAAACAGCTCCTGCCAGAACCCCTGCAAGGATGTTGGGATGGCTCTGCTGGGGACAGGGAATTCTCCTGGGCAAGGCTGGTCCATGGCTGAGCACTGCAAAGCCAAAGAGCAGTTCCTTTGTGCAGAGGACATCAGTGCATCCCTGCTGAGCTGATCCACTGCTGCTCGTCCCATCACTGCCAAACTGCCCATGATTTCTGCATGGTCTCAGCTCCCTGCACACCCTTCTGGTCAGTGCAGACACTGGAGGGCAAATTTAGGTCCACTTTGTTTCCCATTTCCCGTCTTGTTTCATAATAACCCTGCCCTGAGCCAGTGTCTACATGTGACTGTGCTGCTTCCCAACATTCCTGCACTCCAGGGAACTGCTCAGCCCCTGCCAGGGCCATCACCTGCCTTTAATGGAGTTGGAATATATTGACATCTTAAAAAACCCAAGATATTTGAGGAAATGACCAACTGTGACTGTTCATAATCCCCAGGTAAAAGCAGACAGGCTGGAACAGCCATAGACCAATCTATGTTTTACCAAACACCTTCTCTGATTCTGTGGAGTGTCAGAGACAGAGGTTGAGTCCAAAAAATCTCTTTAGTTTCAGCACCTGCATGTATCAGTGAGAATCCTGCCAGTATAACAACTAACACTGCAGAACAGAAAGAGGGATGAGGGGCTTTGCTTTGGGCCAGGAAAGATAAATTCCCAATTCTCTTCCTCTTTTCAGCAAGACCTGAGGTCTTGATGCCTCAACAGAAAACAAGGGGCTGATAAGATCCTTGCTCTCCTGAGCAGCTGTTCATTTTTTTATCTCCCTCATGGTGCAGAACATCAGGCAGACTTGAAAGTGGAATTTTTAAATCTACACTGATTTAGAAAATAGTCCTGTGTGGTGGCAGGGCAGGGAGACAGGGTAAGCAACAGCAGGAGGATGGACAGGACTCACCCAGGAGCAGACCAGTGGCCAACTGGAGAAAGCATGGGAAGAGAAAAGCTTCTGTAGGCACTCACTGAATTTGTTCTGTCTGAAAAGTTATCAGAATTATTGTGACAGAAGTAAAAACTGGAGGCAAGGGCACAAGCCCTGCAAGGACATTGTATTCTGCAGGTAAAGTCGCCTGCAACTGAGGGATTCTGCTTAGCAAATTGTCTTGTTCTGTTTGATTGCTTTTGTGAGCTGGCAAGGTGATCCTGGCATTGAAAACACTTTGCTTCTCTTGGTGGGCTCTTCTTCCAAAAGGAGAGGGGCATTTCCACATCCCTGCTACAGCCAGCTCAGGCTCCCACAGCTGAGGGCACGATGGAGAGGGTGACTGCCCACCATGGGGTGCTGGAAATGCTATTTACTGTTGGCAGGCAAAAAAACAATTTAAGAAGGAAACTGATTGCTGCTTAAGACAGTTGATTTCAACAGCTCTGGTGGATAAACCCTGTAAAACTCTACTAGTTAGCTGGAAGGTTAAGAAATAATCCTATTATGTTATTCCAAAGTAGGCCTGCATAGAACCCACAAGTATTAAACTCCATTAAGGCAATTTATTTTATTTTTCTTTTCAAGGAATTATTTTACTCATACAATTCCTGTATCAGCATGTGCACACTACTGCACAGAACTTACCTCCAACACCTCAGCATCCTGGACTTGCCAGTAAAAAATTTGGAGAAATCATGAAGATTTATTGATAATTCTTTGTCACAGATATAAAGAGGAAAAAAAATAAAAACAATCCACCCATGGCCGACTCAGGTTATAGGGGAAGGCACTGATAAAATCTGCAGAGATGTCAGACAAGTAAAGATCTAACTGATTAAAAAAATTGAAAACCTGGAGCTCTGTTTCTTTACAAAATTTGATACATCATATTTTCTACAGTTGCCATTTCAAGCAAATGACTCAGCTGTTTTAATTAGTCTGTCAAAATAATAAAGGTGGGGGAAAAGATGAGGTCACATTTTAAGCTTGTCTCTTTTCTTATTTTCTGGTTGGAAAAAGAATCCCCAAACTTTAAGAAACCCAGATGCTGAGGGATTTGTGAAACACTTGACTTTCCCCACACGCTCCAGTCAAGCTGCCTCTGCTGTTTTGGGGATGGCTGATACAACACTGCTGCTCTCCTGGCCTTCAGAGATATGAACCCCACAGAATTCTTCCTGCCTCCTTAGGACAGAGCTACTCAGCACCTGAGAAAATTAGATCTTGACTGAAGTCAATTTAATATCAGAGAAAAGAGTTCCCTGCCAACCTTGGCTGTCCCAGACACCTATTTATCCATCTCACAGGTGTGTCACACAAAATGGCAGTAGCAGCCCATGCAGATGGAATTTGACAGGACCTGCAGAGAGGGAAAGGAAGAATTTGCTCAACCCATCCCACTCAGTTTCAGATTACAAGGGGAGGTTTCAATGATAAACCACATTTTCTATCATGAGCACTTCCATTTTAGAAATCAGGGGAAAAAACCCTTCACTAAAGATGCTTAATAAAGACAAGAGTTTTAGTACACACTTGAGTTTCAGAGCTGTCCCTTGTCCAAACTAACAGGCTGAGTGTCAAAAGAAGGAGTGACATGCCCATAGTGTCTAAGTTTAAATTTATTTAATACGAAAAAGGTTTTACAAATCCACCATGCAATCCACCATGCACTCAACCTGGATCTAGTGAGGCTAAAGTAGGACTTGGTGCTGCTTTACCCACAAAACTCTTTTAGCTACAGAGGTCTGAGTGGTTTACAAATGTTAACTAAGATCAGTTTTACTGAACCCGTGTGAAGAATAAACCGAGGACACAGACAAAGGAAGAAATGTTGTCTTTCCATTCCAGTTCTCTAGCCAGGAGACCAGGCTAGAATTGTTCTTTCATAACAATTTCATACAGAAAAGGTTTTTTCATCCCACAAGTCAGCTAAGGGATTTGACTCTTCTACTCACAAAGGAAAAGTATTTCTAAACAACAAATAAACATGTGCCTCTTATTCTGATGCAGTGATTAGAACAGGCTTTATAAATTATTCTCAGTAGATTTGGACCCAGAGGAATGTTCTCCACCTGTCTGACAGTGAAACCAGGGGCAGTATCAGAGACATTCCAGATTTCTATGGAGCTTTTGCAATGATCTGTATCACTGCCATTCCTAACTCCTCAACGCTGTGCCCAAAGGAATAGGTCCTTTTAAGAACCTAGAGCTCTCCAAGGGGGTCATATCCATTGCAAGCAAGTTAAACTTACTGAATCCATTAACATCTTGGCAGCTGGAAGAAAAAGCTTCTTCATTGTGAACAGCACTGAGTTTGGTGGAGGTCTTGTCAGAAGTAGCCACAGGACCCATCTCCCTCTGCGTGCTGGTCTGAGTCTCCTTCTGCTTCTTGGCTAGCTTCCTTTGGGTGGTTTGGAGAGGGGAGAAAGCAAGGTCAGTTTGCTCTCATTAAAAGCAAAGCAATGGCAAAATATTTTGAAAAAATTACCCCACTTGGTCAGACATGCAAGGCATGAGACAAACTGCACGCCAGGAAACCCCACAGGTTTTTAATGCAACTTCTGGAGCGCGATAAATATCGTGATACCAGCCTGGAGCTGTCCCTCCCTGTCACTCATCTGGCACAAACCTGCATCACCCCAGCAGTGGGAGTGCTACCTCAGCCTTGGAGGGGGTGGGACAGCTACAAACCCTGGAGCAGGTTTGGAGAGGGTGGGACAGGTACAAACCCTGGAGAAGGTTTGGAGAGGGTGGGACAGGTACAAACCTTGGAGAAGGTTTGGAGAGGGTGGAACA
>QUSF01000037.1:1060715-1124167 GCA_003676055.1 Chloebia gouldiae | reverse complement strand
ACAGGTACAAACCCAGAGCAGGTGCCACACGCTCCAGGAGGGGCAGAGGGCTTGGGATGGGAGCACTGCTCGCTCCAGGGGACCAGGACATCTGCATCCATCCCGTGGGATGCTCTTTGAGGGAGTGTGGACCTGGCTCTGTGCCACTTGAGAGCTGGAGCAGAGTTCTGTCCTGTCCCCAAGCACAGTAGTGAGGGCAGCAGCCTCCTGAGTCCTGACACACCCTGGAACTGCTCTGGGATCCCCAGCCAGGGAAGGGTGGGGCACGCTGAAGGTTGAAGTTGTTTTAGCAATGTCCAAATATGGCCCTGTTCTGGGAAAATGGGTCTTTTCTTGTTTTGACGAGACAGCAAAAACTATGTCAAAAGCAGCAAGGCTGCTTGCTCTGGAAATGCTAACAAAGCTGAGAACATAAGAGGCTCCTCTTTTGCAAACACAGAGCATAATAAAATGGAGAGAAGCAGGAAAAGTGAGCTGCTAAGCTTCCACTGACATTTGACTGCCCTGTGCTTCATTCGTATCAGAGAGCAAAACCCTTTAAAAATGAATGTGTGACATTCTACAATCCACACCTTGAAAAAATATCACACAAATCCCTAGCACCAGCAAAGAACTTTGCTTACACCACTTCCCTAGATAAGAAAATAAAATAAAAGGGAGAAAAACAGATTACTGTAAGAAGGAGCTTTAGTTTTCTTTCTCGTCTCCAACTCAAAGAAGAAAAAAAATCCTAACAACTAAATCATTTTGCAAAGAGGTTTTTCTTCTCTAAAACAACATGCTTATGGTAAGTACTACCCATCTTTTAAACTAAATTGGATTCCAAAAAAAAAAGGTACTCCTTCCAACATAGTCTAACAGGCTCTATTTATGCCCAGAACATGTCAGAGTGGCATTTACAGGGAAGTTCAAGCACATAGCTGAGCCCCAGCCTTCAGGTGATGGGCAGCTTGGCCACTAATACTTGTTTGGAAAGAGGGGTCAAAGAGAGCTAAATCCTTTGCCTATGTCTGTGGGAAAAGCCTGTTTTAAAGAAAGATAATCCAGATCAGGAGAGCACAGATTTATGGAAAAAAACTTGGATGTTTGCTGCAAACTTTTGAACAAACACATCTGTCTCATCTGCTCAGCCATGTACAATTAGTGGTTCCAATCCAAGCCCAGAGCTGTTCAAATTGGGTCCATCATCCCAGGGGGCTTACTCAGATCTCCCAAAACCCCCTTGGTGTATCCACTGGTGCAGATGAAGATGCAAAGAGGGGAGGAGTCCTTGAGTGATGAAGCAAAAATCTGCTGTTTAATGATGTTAAAAGCTTTGCTTCCAGTGTTCAACAGCATTGGCACAGCCAGATTTAGAAGCCATGAGCTGCAGATATGGGAGCCCCTGCTTTTTTGTGCTGTGGTACCTGGGGTAACAAAAACAACCTTGAAGTGTGTTAAACCTGCCGTGTGGACGTTTTAATCCCAATGGCTTGCTAATCGTACGTGCCTGTGTGAATTCTTTGGCAACAGGAACTAAAATTACTCAGTGGGAAACACTAATCCAAAATGCAGAAGTCCTTAATAACAAGCACTCTGGACTGCTGGGGTGAGCCACTACAGACCATGACTCTGATGGTTGAAAATGGTGAGTCAAAAGGGGCAACTTCCTCATTCAGTGAAAGTTAAATTATTTGTGGCAATAATTATCTGTAAGTCCCCATTGCCTGGTATCTTTCTGGAAATGCCAACAGGCTACAAAGAGCAGGAATTGGCAAATTTGTTTTGTCTTTGAGTGAATGAGCAACAACATTTCTGCATGTCCTAGGCAGGAAAAAAATAACCCCAAACCCGAGCCCCTTAGTCCCCAAAGGCCTGCTTACAAAAGCCCTATGCAAAGGAGTTCTACCTGGTCCTGTAGAAGACAGAGAGGCCCCTAAAACATTGGCTTGAATGCCTAAAAAGAAAAGGTGACATGAGTTTAAAATTCTCAATCTACCTCGCACACACAACCCAGGTCTGCATCTGAAAACGCCACAATTTTCTTTCAACAGCGCCTTATCAGTTTCCATCTTTCTCCCTCTCTGTTCCAAGAATGTAAAAATTCTTCATCTAAATTTAGAGGGAAAAGGAAGACAGATCTCTTTTGGGGATTTCAGAGCTAAGCTTGCCAGACACATCAAGGGGCTCTCAGTTTCTATACGTGCCTTTTCTGCTGCCGTTCTGTGTCTGGAGAGAGTGGCAGCACAGGACTAAGCCTATTTGGTCCTTACCATCGTTATAATTCATAGAAAAGATTATAAAATCAAATGACTAGCACTTTCCAGAATGTTAGGGATGTGACTTAAAACCCACAGCTAGGTAGAGGTTTATTTCCCAGCACGTCAAAACGCCTTTTTGGAAATGGAAAAGCATTTATCTAGAAATGCTGTTTCCAAGAGATCTCTGTGAATCACTGACAAGCCACGCCGGTGACACGGCTCCCGCTGTCCCCACTGCCCTGCACAGAGCCACTGCAACACCCCAGCAAAGCTGCTCTGGGAGCATCAGTGTCAGTCATGGGCTGGCTGCGTGTCCCCAGCACAGCTGACACCCCTCACGGAGCAGACACTTCCCCACTCATGCATTATGCAGCTGAAAAGGGGAGGAAATAAAGGACCAGGCAGATATTGGGGAGAAGAGTCTAATACAATCCACACAGAATGTCAGGATGTGAATAAAATGAACTTAATTCTGGTTTACATTCAAGGGTAAAGGAAATGTGGCAAGAAGGAAGCAGGAGCCCATGGATGGAGTTTACTGGGTTGCTCTTTTCAGTTTGAGAAGGTTTGGAAATGAAGAGATGATGTTTGCAAGCACCACACACACAGGGGAGGGATGAGACAGAAAGATGCTCAAAGTTGGGTGAAAAAATGAAACCAGCTGTATAATCAGGCAGTTGATGCTGACCCCACCAAAGCAAGGAGAAAAGTCATTGGCAGTGAACACAAGTGTGAATTTGGGGTAAAAAATGATGGAGATTTGATTTGGTTATTTTTTGAAACTTCTAATTCTACTAGACATAAAATCTGAAGCACTATATTAAAATTGTGGGAGTTCTACTTAAACAGTCAAGGAATGCAAACTTGGTATCAAGCACAAACCATTTACTGCCACAGGCATTAATCAGGAAGCTCCAGCAATATTTTCTGTTAGAAGTATCTGCAGGATCACATTCCTGTTTCATGGAGGTTTGGATGACTGTCAGGGATTATTTTTTAAAAGCAGCTTCAAACTCTTCTCTAACTTTTTCTATCAATTCTACATGCATGAACATTAAATCTGTAACTGCCACTCCTGGAGAGCTCTCGTGCATGTACACTGACAGATTTAATTTGAGATGTTTCACCAGGATGGATTTTGCACACTGTGGTGTAGATTTGCATGCACAGGTAATTTAGACAT
The DNA here is from genome assembly GCA_003676055.1 of Chloebia gouldiae. Taxonomy (NCBI): domain Eukaryota; kingdom Metazoa; phylum Chordata; class Aves; order Passeriformes; family Passeridae; genus Chloebia; species Chloebia gouldiae. The sequence continues at coordinate 1,120,744 of QUSF01000037.1, read as the reverse complement.
TAGGTATAGATCATGTAAGTTAAACGTGAAATTTCCTCCTACAGACATAAATTGCATATTGCCTTCATTTTCAATAAGAAATTTGAGAAAGCTGAAAAAAAAATAAAACTCCTTTTAGAGAATTGTGCGTAGCAAAATCCTAGGAGTGCACCTGCAATTTGTGATGGAATCTGCTCCAGTTCAAGGCAGGCAGTGATGAGCCATGCAAATCCCAGGGAGCACTGGCCATACAACAGATCTATTGGAAAGGATCTCCATGCCCTAAACCTGTGGTAGATGACAAATCCAATTCAGAAAAATGGTTTCATGCTGGTTTAAAACTACGGGCATGGCACTATAATCTTGGTGATCCTGTTGCTCTGACAGGATTGGAGAGAGCTCTGCTGCAACACAGCTCCTCAAATCAGACGTGTGCTACAGGGGCTCACACGAGGGAGGACATGAAAGGTAAAGCTGGAAAACACGATCTACAAGCAAAAGCCAAAGGCAATGTGGACCTTTAATCTAGAGAAGAGGCAATCAAATAGGGCTGATAGGTCTTCAGACATGAAAAGACACCAGAGGGGAGCTGTTCCCACCACCTGCAGGGGCTGGGGAATGGGAAGTTCTGGGGAAGGCCGTTCATTTTAAACTGGGGGAGAGCTCTGTGCAGGAGGGGCTGGAAATGCTGGTCACTAGAGGGTGTGAACAGAGCCAGAGGAGTTGAGCTCAGTGCTCTGTCACACACTGCTCCGTGCTGCAGATTAAATGTGTGCTTCCTCACCTGCCCCTCCTGAACCTGCTTTTAACACCTGCTCTGCTGAAGCCAGGCTGTGGCAGGAGCAGAGGGAGGCTGCTGCAGGGAAGGTGCAGTAAAGGTGTCGTGAAGAGCAAAGGCCAATGCCACAGAGCAAACTTCACAGGACAGGAGAAAGCAGAGTAGAGATAAGTCAAAAGATGCCCTGAGCATTTTGTACTGTGGCTATAAAAGCACAGGCTCTTGAGAGTATGATCTAAGCTTCACTTGATCAATTTAATCACTGCTTGTGGGGGATTTATTTTTATTTATATTTTGTTCTTAGCTTTACTTACAAGCAGAGAAAGTTTAGGCAAGCCAGGTGCATGTAGGAGCCATCCAATATAAGTCTCTGCTGGTACAGACACCCACAAATCCTGCCCTCTGCAAGGCTTAGGCTTGCAATCACCATACAGACACGTTCTAAATAACATCTCATCTACTTTCTGCATTTTGATATATTATTTTTTTAATTTGGTTTCATTAGACAGGCATAGCCACTGATTAACAATCCTGTTTTTCCATCATCTGATGAGAAAAGTCCCTAATGAGAAGGTTTCTTCTTAAAATCCTGATTTAGCAAACTGACCTGTGCAGGCAAATCCCACCATCCATGGAAATATATGGAGATATTTATGTGTGAATGTGGTTATACAGAGGTACGCTTCTAAATAAAATAAAGGGATATTTTTCTTTTCAAATGTCCCACAGATGGTGGCAATAAATTCAGCATAAACTTTGTTATCTCAAAAAATCTAAGTATAAATTTAGCTTTATAACCTTTGCAATCTCTCCCATGAAAAGAAGCTCCCAGCTAAAACCACTCAACTATTAAAATAGGTGTGAAATTCCAGTGGGAGTTGAAGGGGCTTCCTACATTGCAGTCATGTACCTGGAGCTCTTGGCAGTTCAGGGGAAAAGCAAAACATCCTGGACATCGAGTGCCCTTTTCTTATAAATAACCTTAAACTGAGTGCTTGTAACACATACATGAATCTCTGTATTTCCAGAAATTCTTCCCTGGTCTCATATTGCTCTTGATTAAATTTCATTCTGCAGCCATTACCCAGCCCAGGAGAAAGAAACAAAGCAAAACAAACAACCCACACACAGAAAACATTTCCATTTAATTCCTGGTGAGCACATAATAAAATAATGATATGGATTGCTGCAGTTGAAAATACTGCTGCAAAAGAAGTGTCTGTCACTAGATGCAAACCCTTCTGTAAACTGGATGAATTGCTGTCTGTGTTTTACAGCTTCAGCTGGGAGTAAAACCAGCATCTTCCAGACCTGGCTGGGTTGATGTCTTCCGCTGTCCATTAAACTGAAGTGCAGAGAGACAGCAGCAATTCTGTCCCAGGCTTAGACACCATTTGTGTTGGTGTAAATACAGAGTAACTCCTCTGAAAAGGTTCAGGCATCACCTTGGGCACAGGGATGCAGAGAGTGCACCAGGACAAGAAATCCTAATTCCATCTCTTTCCCCTCACAGGATCTCAACTCATAGGGAATTAGCCTTTGTTGGAGGGTAAACTGAAGTACACAATATCATGTTGACCCTTCACGATGAGTTACAAGTTACAAATCGAGGCCTCCTGGGTTATATTTCCACTTAAAGCATGTTAAAGATCTTTATGGCCTTCTCTTTCATCCTTTCCTATAGGCTGTAGGAAGTTTTCAGTCAGGTGTTGCAGTACAAGAATCCCATAACTATTTACCTAATAACTAATCAGGCCCAAAAATAGCTGCTCCTATAAGTGAATATTTTGGATTGGTTTCACCAGTCAGAGCTGCAGGTACTCAACCATGTCACAGAATCAGATTTTCCAGTCCTGAATTGCAGCAGAACACAAGACTGGCTGAGAGCAGAACTCCAGTCTAGAGACTACCAAAATGTTGTGGCCTGTCTCTGTAAAGACCAGGTACTCCTCAAAAAGGCCTCTGTGACTTTAATAGAATTATCATTCAGAGCTGTTTGGAATTTAATAGAATTATCATTATAGAATTATCATTACAGAACTGTTTGGAAGAGTTAAGATAGGAGATTTTGATCCCTAAAAAGAAGAAATGTCTGTACAGAAGACAACAAGTGGTTGGAGGGAATTATCTGAAAGCAGGCAGGAATTGCTCTAAGAAACACAGCTTTAAAGTCCAGAAACTGAAACCAAACATGAAGTGATACAGTCCATATGGTCACATTTAAAGATCTGCCAGCAGATCTATTTAGGAACCTGCTTTTCAATACTGGTAACTCATTCAACTGAATTTTGCTTCAGGACTAAATAATTCATGCAAGGTCATAGCATAGAAACCAATTCTATTAAAAAAGTCTGTATATAACAATATTGCTGCTGTTATTTCCACAACATTTCAAATAAACTTAAATCCATCCTCTCTGCTCACAGGAGTCCAGAGCAATTTGAATCAGGTTTGGCTAAGAATTGCTCAGTCCTTAGCAATTTCAGATTTTCATCTGCAATTCTAATGAAACATTCTATTTCACATGCAACTTGAAACTCACTACAACTTCACTGTATGCTCCTTCATGGACTCTCCTGCTTTCTTCCCTCACTACTGGAACATCCCTTTTATTTGATTGTTGTTCAAGGGGGAAAAAAATTCCAAAACAGAGCTTGGTTTTCCCAGGGCAGGGAACAGATGTCCATGTGAACCAAAGCACGCAGAGCCTGGTGCTGGCAGTGTTTATGGTGATGTGATGCCTCCAGCTTGCAGAGCTGTCCCTGGGACACCACCAGCACAGAGCTAAGAATGAGCCCTTTGCAGAACATTTTGGGTGTGGTACTGAGGAGGAAAAGCTTTGTGATTTCTGCAAGCTGAGCTCCAACCTCCGCTGGTTCCTATGAACACTCAGCTTTCCTGATGGCACCTCTGGCTTTTCCCTGGTGTGATGTGCTGCATGGTGGACATCTGCCTCATTAAAACTTATTAAAGCCCTTCCTTCTGTCTTTGCTGAAGCTCATTGCAACCCCAGGCTTGGGTGACCCTCCAGAGGGTTTGCTCTTCTCTTTTCCTGAGTCACGGCACTGCTCCCTGAGGAAAAAGGGTCTAGCAAATTGACCCACAGCAAACAGACCCCTTAAGGACCCCTGTGCTTGCTCTGGCAGAACAATCCTCAGCTGACTGCTTGAAGCAATGCTGTGCAGCTGTAAAATGGGTCACAGAGGGCTTGGAAGTGGATTCATCTTTTTAAACACACAGATCTCAAAATAAAATGAAGTGGGGAGCATGCTGACCACATACTGCCTGCTGGAAAAAGACAGAATTATCCTGGGAAACCTGGCAGTGAATTTCTCAGGCAGTGGTGCTACCGGTTGTAAGGAAACCAAATCGTAAAACATGAGAATTGTGCAGAAAAGGAAGGGTCCTATCAATGAATTCAATGAGCTCGTAACACCTTTGGGTTAGCACCAGCCCCTACTTTACACTTAGTTAACCTCCTCTTTAATCTGACTACTTGAGGTCAAATTTCATTCTTGGTGAACCAGTGGGAGGTCTAGAGAAAATGGAGTTACTCTGCATTTACAATTACATCACTGGGCAAAGCCAAGACTTGGTGATGGTGTCCTAAGGCTCCTCACGTGCTTGGAAAGTGGGAAAGGTTCCTCTTTCAATAGCTTCCTGACAGGTCATGGAGAAACAAAATCCCTCCAAGAAGTGGTGCATAGGGATCCTCCTTTGGCCTACTCTTTGGCCATAAAGCAACTCATTTGGAAAAGAAATCAGCTCCCCTTAAAATGGCAGCACATCAACCCTCTCATTCTGCTGACCTGCAGAACAGCCTCCAGAAAAAAGCACCAAGATGAGACAAAGAGGAGCTGCAGGAAGGGGCAGAGGAGGCAGCTCCTGCAGCAGCAGACCGGAGGGGCTGTCAGGGCTGAGGTGGCCCTCTGGACAACTCGGTGGGTTTCAGAGCCCTGACAAGCCTGGCAGGTTCTGGGAAAAGGGTTGGTGTCAGTGATAGAGCTCCTGCTCCTTCTGAGAGCTGGAGAGGGCAGAGCTGCTCCTGCCCACAGCAACAGCTGCCTTCTCCATCCCTCCCAGCCCTCTGATGGCAGCGGAGGCGTCAACTCACTTCTCCAGGACTTTTCCTCACATCATTGATCCAGCCCTCTCCTCCCCCAGATCCTCACACAACCATTATCATGCCAGAAACAGCTTGGCCCTGATTGCTTCCCAGCCCCTCAATCTTTAGGCAACAGATGGCTCTGGAAGTACCCATGTGTGAAGCATTTTCATGTGCCTTAACAACTGCCTTAATTATGCAGCATTGTCATTAGGACTGGACAGGTGATTTAGATCTGAATATCTGAACCTCTTCATCATCCAATGATCCAAACCAACACTCAGAACCTGGCAGCTCCAGGAACAGGGATGTTTGCTGGGATAATGTCAATTCCAGTTGTCAGAAACCTTAAGGTTTTTAAAAAGCTTACATCCACAGCTGAGAAATTCCCGACAATAATTGCCAGGTGTGAATTTCCCTCAAGTGTGGCTACAAGCAATGGACAATTAAAAACACTCTGTATTTGTTCATTAGAATTTACAAAATCATAGAATCATTTAGGCTGGAGAAGATTCCCAAGATCATCAAGTCCAACTGTTCCTCCAGCCCTGCTGTGTCCATCCCTAAGCCCTGTCCCCAAGTGTCACATCTGCACAACTTTTAAATGTCACAGTGGTGACTCCATCACTTCCCTGGGCCACATGTTCTGGTGCTGGACAGCCCTTTTGGTGAAGACATTTTCCTGATATCCAATCTAAAGATGAATATCCAGTTTGAAGAGTTATAAACCATAACTGACTTATCTGTGGACATTCATATGTTTGCAGGCACAGCTACAGGTGCAGTGGGAAAATGGGGAAAAACATAACACCGTGCAACTGGGAAAATAAAACACATTCTGCTGGAAACACAAGGATAAATGGAGTGGTTAAAAAGAAAAGAATATAACAAAGCACAAAATTACCACAGGGTGAACATGCTCAAAAAACCTCATCCCCAGTCAAGTACTTACAAGTAATAGGAGTAAGAATATGCATTTCTTCTAAATATTGACAGCCAGTCAGATGAACAAAATATCCAAAAGGAGAAAAAGAGAAAAGCACATAATTAGATTTAGATGAACTCCAGGCTTCTTTTTCAATATACAAAGTATTTGTGCTGTTTTCTGCACTAAGATCCTGTTTGCCTACACTTGTTTCAGGAGCTGTATGTTGGTGAGGAATAAACAGATACTGAACTGGACACAGGTTGTGTTTCCACTTCTGCCACCATGAATAAATCCCCCCACCTTTAATTCCCTCTGACTTTATCATGACTGACTTTATCATGTCAGTACCATGGGCAATGAGACTTAATTTTGCCTCTCAAGTGCTTTGATATTTTTGAAATGGAAAGAAAGATGTTAGAGCTATTAATACAAATAACAATAAATAGGGAAGTGACAATGTAAGAACACCACAATTTTGGAATATTTGGACAATGAGCAAATTGTCTAATGATAAATCAAGCTTCATCAAACTCTAAAATGCAAATAGTTCATTAACAATTCAAGCATCACTCCATATTTATAGCTGAGCACTGGGGGCATACATTAGCTTTCTGCATCACTGTGATTAAGCATTTTCTGCCACAGTTTTTCAACAATTCATTTCACAACATTCTGAGCATCATCACAAACTGAGCCTTGGCAATCAGTTGTAGCTTAAGAGGTGATATTTTTCCTTTTATAGCTGGAAAGGGGCTTCTCTAAAAAGACTGGTTCATGACAGACCTAGCCCAGGGTATTAGAGATTTACCACCAGCCACAAGAAGCCACAAAAGCAGCAGAGAAAAACAATGAAACACAAACTTCAGCCTATTGTACAGTGTTAAGATCCCATCCTTGAAGATGCTAGGATGACTAGGAATGACTTAGAAATACAAATGGAGCTTTCAAGTGTTCACTTTTATGGTTGTTCTGAACACAACTTCCATAAGCACACATGGAAACCAGGTTCAGCTCAGTTACTCCGTGCACAATCACCCTCTGTGCTGTGCACACGTGGGGTAAAGAACAGTTCATGAGGATTTAACTGAAGTGGCATGGTTTTTCTGATGATGGCCTTTGCTATAAACCTGCTATTTTAGCCAGATTCCTGATGTATGCCATGTTATTTGATGGGCACGGATTCCACGATACACCTGGATGGATTTTAACAAAATGCTATCATCTCCTGAAAGCAGCAACTCTACAGGCCCTAGCAATGCACCAGTTAAGGTGCAGTGATTGCCACTGAGCTTCCCTGTGAAAATCTGAGTTCCACTGAGCCTCTAAACAAAGGGAAAAGTGATCAAGATGTAGAAAATGAGAGCACATGCAGCTGAGCCCCTGAAATCCCCAAAATGGTTCCATTAAACCAAGCCCTGGGAGAGGCCAGGACCTGGGCTCACGCTGGAAGTGTTCCCTTGGACATCCTGCTGTTCTTCCTGCTGCTCTCCTGTCGGGGCCACAGACATCTGGGATCCCACCAGACTCTCAGCCCTCATGAAAAAGCTGCACATCCCTCCAGGCTGCAGAGGAAAGCTCAGAAATGTTTGCTCCACAAGGATAGAAAATAAAGGAAGACAAAAAAAAGGAGGAATATTTTGGAATCGGACATTTTGGCTCAAATTCTTCCAAAATATGCATCCTGAAATAAGGACTTGCTAAAGAATATTTCAAAACTTAACTGTGAGAACTGGTTGGAGTTATGGTTCAGTAAAAACACAGCCTGGTTCTAGAATGTACAGCAAAATCCAAACCCTTGCCTGTCTCCCACCTGAAACAGGGACATGGGGGGCATTGGGCATTCAATGTGCAAATGTCCCTGTTCCTAATTCTATCCTACAGCTTGGGTATGTTCTGCCCAAGAGGCTTTAGGGTTTTATTTAATTAGTTTAAGGTAACCACCTGAATCCTAATTCAGAATAAGGAGCTGAATTTTCATAGGAGGAAATAGTCCTAGACCCTACATAGCCCTAAATCTCCTTTTTTGCTACCGACAGCAGTCTAAAGAACTTATTTACAGTGCATCCATGGCAGGCTGTCTGATCCTATTTATTCAGTCTTATATTTAAAGGGGTCAGTGGAGGCTTTGTCTGCTCAAACACACCAGCCTGAGAGGTGTTACATTCTTCACTCCAGGGAAATACAAGTCACGATTACACTGGAATTAAAACTGCCCAGATGAAATCAGAACAGACCAAAATCAAATACTTTAGGGAGGGGCAAAGTCAAGGGATATTTTCTCCTGAAAAATATCTTGTTTTTCTTGTTTCATTTTGTTTTTGCAAAATGATTTTGTATACTCTGTTACACAAATGTATTTAAATAATATTAAGGAAAAAACAACAAGCTCTGTAGAGAATTAGAAATATTTTGATACAAAAAAAATTTGATATTTCAGGATATTTGTTAATGAAAGAATGTTGTTCTGCCTTTTGTGAGCACATACATTCATGTAGGTACTGATAACCACCTTTAAATTAACAGGTTAAATTATCACAGAATCACAGAATGGTTTGGGTTGGAATGGATCTTAAAGATTATTCCAATCCTCCTGCCATGGCAAGGACACCTTCCCCCCTCTCAGGCTGTTCCCTGTCCAGCCTGGCCTTGGGCATTGCCAGGGATCCAGGGGCAGCCACAGCTGCTCTGGGCACTCTGTGCCAGGGCCTGCCCACATTCAGAGTGAAGAATTTCTTCCTGATATCCAATCTAAATTTAATCTCTTTCAGTTTGAAACCATCCCTCCCTTGTCCTGTCCCTGTGAAGTTTATCTCCATTGTGTGTTTATCTCCTTGTGTGAAGTTTATCTCCATTATGTGGCAGCAATTTTTTATATTTCATGTACATGTAATGATGATACTATGACTTAACTCCTGGAGTTAGTGGGTTCCCAAAACCAAGAAAACAAACTGTTAATGGGTTTGATTTTTAATACTGTAAGACAGTAATGTTTAAAACAGAAATTTATACACAAAATTTTGACATAGATATATAGATATGGAAACTTTAGCAGATTTTAGACAACCCTGTGTTTCAACTAAAACATTCAGACAACAAACATAATGTCAAACCCCAATTTTCCACTGTATAAAAACATTAGTTGGCTTAATTTAACTTCACATATCTGACTGAACCTTCTAAAACTTTATCAGCCCCCAGAAATGTTTGAGTTCCTGGAGTTATTGTAATTTGTTCTGCTGAAACTGTGAGCAACTGCTTGCTCATGCTCTGTGTCTGAAAGGTTCCAAGCAGTGTGCTGCCAATCTGGTGAGTTTCACAGGAACAAAAAGAGGCTCCTGATGATACCAATTCTTATCTCAAACCAATGCCTTCCTTCTCTTCTAATCCCTTTCTGCTTCCTCTGCTCTCTGTTAACAAAATGCTTCATCCAGGAAATCCTGTGCCTGTTCCCAATGAGCTGTGATGCCCTGGACAATGGACGAATGTCACTGGGATATTTTCCAGCTCCATTTGCAGACAGCATCTCAAGTTCAGCTCATTAAATTATTTTTCTGTTTTGTTGCCTTGCAAGGCTTCACTATTTGTACACCAAGGCCTTGCTGCACTGGGAAGGGAACTGTTTTTAAAATGAGGCTAATGCAAACATGGAATGCACAAGCTTAAGCTCCAAATGCTTCTGTTTGCAATATAAAAAGACAACTCTCTTGTTAAACTGTTTTCTCAGAAGAGCTCAAGCTTTCAGCTCTGCTCTTCCAGAAGTTCCAATCAATTTGTGCTCCAAATCAGTTTCTCCTGTTATAAAAGCTGGTCCCTACCCACACCAGTTTACAAATGCAATGAGCCTGACAGGCTGAGGTCCATCCTCAGGGAACGTTTGTCCCTATGCAGCTCTGAGCCCCAGCTGGACGTGGCTGGTGGTGCCCATCCAAGGCAGCCCATGACGGATGTGATCAGCAGCTCTGGAGGGGCTGGAGGTGTGCTACAGCCTCCCAAACCTCCTCCTGCACTCAGAGCTTCTAAATGGGAAAAGATTTTGAAGTCAATGAGCCAGTTTATTCCTTATTTCCATGTGTCTTCCAGCGGGTATCCTTGCAAATTGCAGCAAACAGACAGAGATACAGACTGCAGGGATTCTGCTTGTCTGCCCCAGGAGAGGCTGTGGAGACAACGCAGAGGAAACTGTAATTTTACAGCTCCCAGGGGAAAAAAGGGAGAATTTGGATTTCTAATTCTCCCACCTCCTTTCTAATGTTAACTTTGAAGAAAATTGCCCAGGTTTACAAAGCCTATGGCAAAACCAGCTAGAATAAAATTCTGTGTGTGGGACATCACACCCAAATTCACCAAACACTGCTGCTCCAGGGACCTGGCAAGTTCAGCTGAAGGTCCTGTGCACTGTTTCAGGGGCCAGCTCAGCTCAGCAGGAGCTTGGGAACTTTCACACAGAGCAAATGGATCCTCAGTGTCCAACCTCTGGGACTCATTCTGCATTACCAGTAATTTTGCTTGAGGGTTTCTCTGTGTTATCTGGGAGATAATAACTTAGGTTGTAGCAGTCATGACAGCCAAAGCATCAGAAAACTCAAGGGTTGGAAGAATGGTTGGGATGAAGCAGCCACAGCTTCTCTGGGCAACCTGTGCCAGGGCCTCACCTCTCTCACAGGAAAGAATTTCTTCCCAATATCCAATCTAACCCTCCCCTCTGTCAGCTTGAAGCCATTCCCCCTGTCCTGTCACTCCAGCCCCTTGTGAGTTGTCTCTCTCTATTTTTCTTGTAGGCCCCTGTGGGAACCCAGGACATCCCTCTGGCTGCTCTGGCTGTCTCGAGAGCCTGGCAGGGGTCTCAGAGACCTTGGCATGAAGTCAAAAACAGCTGTGGCTTTGATTTTAGCCTGTGGAAAAAAACTGCCAACTTTGTATGAGGAATTACAAGCCACAAGGCTTTGAGTAGTGTGATAATTGAACTAACACAGGGTGGAAAAGTAGAACTTTGGGGCTTTTTAGAATGGGGTTCAGGGGACAAGATGAAGGGATTTGGGTGTGGCCGGACCTTCTTCTTCTTCTTGCCCTCCATATCTTGGTGTGATGGTGACACTTTTCTATTGGCTTAAGGCAGAGACACACTGTCCAACATAAATGATAGATATTGGCATGTTATTGTAAACACAGCACACGTAGTTTTTGGTATAAAATGTGATCACTGCCCTGAGGACAGACAGAATGCCATGGCCGAGCTGCTGGACAGAGCTCAGCAGGTCAGAGAAAGAATGTTACAGATAAGGGAAAATAAACAACCTTGAGAAGCTGATCCTATGCATTCCAACTTCTTTGGCTGCATGGGCTGGGAACAAGGACTTTTACACTCTTGGGGTCACCTCGACACCCAGACCCCGAGAGGCTCCCTTCAAGTACTGGAAGGCCACAATTGGGTGACTCCAAACCTTCTCTTTCCCAGACTGAACAATCCCAAGTCTTTCAGCCTTTCCTGTTAGGAGAGGTTCTCCTTTTATCCTCTTTATTCCATGCTACTTTGTGACTTATCTCTCGACATTAATTATAAATTAATTATCATTATCTCATTGCAGTAACAACCATTCTTTTGTTGCTGGATCTCCCAAAAGTGGTATTTCTTCTTTGCCTACCACCCTTAGTGTCAGTGTTATGTACACAGGCATTAACTGCTGCTCTCTGTCACACATAAAGAATCTTTTATCTTTATTTATTCTTCCTTTGGAAACTACAACAATGCAGCCCAGAGATCCAAGATGGGAGCAAAGCAGAAACTTACCTTCTTTTGATGGTAAGCATTGCTCCCAAGAGGATAATAACAAACATCAGGAGACCAGCTATAACTCCAGCCATTTTCACCGTGCTGTCAACTTGCTTTTCAGGTTCCACTGCATTGGAATTCTGGGTGGAAGCTCCTTAAAAGATGGAGGGAGAGGAAGGACAAGATAAAAAAAAAGAATTTTTTAGGCAAACTGTGCAATGATCCGCTTAAAATATTCATTTGAAAGCCTAACAACATATTTGCAATCAAATTGCAATAGACAATTGTCCATCTAACCAAATCTGCCTTTAATGAGGGCTAATGACAGATAATTCAGAGCAGTAATAGGGTGTAAAATCCCAGTGTAGTGCAAATGACTCTAATATTTTACTAACTTATACTGTAATGGGGCATTTACTCTTCTGAAATACTCAGCATGCACCCAGAAATAGGAGAACAACAGTACTAATTTTAATCTCAAATAGTTTAAATGGACTTGAAACCCTTACTCATAGAAATAGTGAACACAGTAACATGTAATTATGATAATACTTCTGGCAGAAACTTTTTTCCCTCCGAAATCAACTCACATTTGCTTTCTCAGTGTATTGGAGGCCTGTTTTTTTTAAACATCCCATTAGAGATATACATGTAAAAAGCATAATCCAACATACAGAGCACCCTTCACACAGAATCATGAAATGATTTGTATTGGAAGGGACCATAAATCCCATCTCATTCGAGCCCCCTGCCATGGGCATGGACACCTTTCACTAGACCAGGCTGAACCTTGGAGCTCCATCCAGCCTGGCCTTGGACACTTCCAGGGATGGAGCAGTCACAGCTTCTCTGGACAACCAACCCCAGTGCCTCAGCACCCTTTATCACCACACACCAGGCATGGCTTCTTCAGCCCAAACAAGAGAGCATCATTTCTATTTGAAAGTTTAGGGTGTTTTGGTTGGTTTGTTTTTTTTTGTTTTAACAAGTAAAATCTACACACCTGAAAATAAAACATATTTAGGAGCATTATTTGCGCAGCATTTCTGCTCTAACTGAGCACCTTGGAGACAGCTGCCCTCTATCCTATTGTTGAGACCTCATTAGTCCTCATTACAGACCTTAGCTCTGCTGACTTCACCACTTGCTGCACAGAATATTTCCAGACATAGCTTAAGCCACTGAGCTTGATTTAGAAAGCCCCACAGATTTGAGTCATGGCTACTCTAAAGACTAAATAAGCCTATCTTCATTATATTCCTGTTACACTTAACTACTACTAAAAATATCACCACTGCAGTTCACAAAGTTAAATGAATTCATGTTACATGAGATCCACTCTTATCTTGGGCTCCACCTTTGCTGCTGGAGTCAGCCAGGTCTTCCTCTGCAGCTTAAACATAGGGAAAGGGAATCAAAGGTGAACACAGAGGGCTGACATCAGAAGATTGTAATGTTTTGCTCTTTTAATAGCTCTGTGCTGCTGATCTTCAGGAAATCTGAATCACTTCTGTTCCAAGTCACTTGCTCGGGGGGATAATGTTCAGTCAAGTCCATGTGTTGGTGAGACAGCAGTGTTATTGTCACTGGGGTGTTGTTTTGTCTCTTTGCCACACACTAAACTGCACATGCTTTAAGAGATGATGCCGTGATAAAAGCATGATTTCACTTCTCCTACAGCTAAGCTGTTAATCTAGTTTACTCAGAGCAAAACACTAAATTTACCAAACAAAAAGGGCTAGCTCTTGGAATCACATGTATCATTTTCAGCTTTTGCCCCTGACAGCTCTACTATTCTGCTGCATTCACCAATTTGCCCATTCAGTTAAGAGTTCACTGATAACTTCTCTGCTCACAGGTCTGAAATGCATTAATGGGACTCCTGAGCATGAAAATAAAATAACGTATCAGTTGCATATTTCCATCTTTATTTGACAAGCTCTCCCACAATCCTGCAGTAAATGTGTGCAAGAGGTGAGCTATACACCATCAGACAGGCAATCCCCACACTGTCACACAACAAAGGCAATAAGAAAGATACAATTTTGCCTGGAAAATGGCTAAAACTCTATTTATTTGAAGTGAAAGTCAGAAGTACTCCAAATTATCCTTCAGCTGAGCAGCAGTTACTCTTATGACCCTAAATAATAGGTGTTGGAGAATGGTTTTCTACTAAAAACAGCACAGTCAGATGCCCCTCATTTTTGTACCATCTGAATACCCTCATGAAGTGTGAGCTGTGGATGAAATAAGAAGCAATAAGAAGAAGTAGAAGAAATAAGAATGTGCTGTCAACTCCATCTTCTGACCCACCAGAGTGGTTTGATTTTGCCAGGCTGCTGCTCGTTACTCCAGGCAATGTGTGGTCAGAGTGTTCTTGTCTGATATTTCCCACCCCACTGCAGGCTCCTGCAGTTCCAGGAGGAGAAGAAAGGCTCATTATCCATTCTGACACCTTCACACCATGGTGACCAGTTCACTCCAATCTTCTGGGCAACTCTATCTCTCTTGGCAAAGGCCAGCAATTCCTTTAGGCTACCAGCCCAACCATTTGTGAGTTGTCTCAGCTAATAGTGCCTAGGAATGGAGAATTTGACAGTGTCAGCAAATTCCTGGCTCTGAGATTCTCAAGCCTTGCAGTGAAACATTACTGCAAAAGTCCATTGTTTTCTTGCTGTTCTGGCATGTTTTCCATGCAGATATCTAAATCTCCTCTGGCTGCTCTGGTTTCCCACCTGCCCAGCACCAGCTGTAGATAAGAACATTCCTATCCTGGCAGGAGGAGTGTGGCAAGCACATTTCTCTCACTCTTAGGATTTTTCCTAGAGGTGCACAGAGAGAAATGGAAGAGAAAACGATTTCTATTTCTGCTCCTTGTTTTTCCTATGTGGAATGTGTTTGGAGAATTGTTTACCTGGAGTGAGCGCTTGATTGGATTCTGGTGAGGATTGTTTGAACCTGATGGCCAATCCAATCCACCTGTGGCTGGACTCTCACAAGCAGGGTCACGAGTTAGTGAGATTAGAGTTAGAGTAGGAGAACGTAGTATGTAGTTTTTAGTATCCTCCTTTTATATAGTATATTAATGTATTTTATAATAATTATAATAAAGAAATAATTCAGCCTTCTGAACTGAGTCAGACATCGTCACGTCTTCCCACTGGGTTCGCCTGCATCCACAACAGAAGGAGCTCTGTGAGCTGTTTCTCACAGGACATGACTTCTGCTGCTGCTGACAGAAATGCTGGTTTAGAATTCACTTTTGCTTCTCTCCTTTATAGAGGTGCAGGATTTGAAATCCTCTGAGCACAGCAGCCCATGAAAACTGCTCAGATGGCCATTTCCTACAAATATCTTTAAACACACTTGCAAATCTCTGCACAACTGTACTTGAGGGGCCACCCTTTTCTTTCTGAAAAACCATGTTTATATATTACTGGCATTAAAAAGGAATGAAAACAAATGATAACTGTATTTTCTAGTGGTAACTTCCACCACATTTCCTGGAATGAATTGTTCCTTGTAACAGGAGCTGGATGCTGGAATAGTAAGACACAGAGCAGGTCACCACTGTTATTAGTGTGTGTATTTCAGTGGCAGCCAAAGCCTCCACAGAGGTCAGGACCCCATTACTCTGCACTAACACAAACTAGGACAATTTTCTGCCCTAAGCTTGCTTTCTTAATAAGAAAGGTAAATTATAGCAGGCAGTACCAGTAGAGGGAAGACTGTAGGTCCCTGACTCCCTATCTGTGCCTTATCTACTCCCCCAGACCACTGCTCTCAGAGACACTCATTCTGTGGTGCACAAAATGCACATCCCAGGAGCCAGAGCAGTGACCTGACTCAGGCACTGACATTCACCTAGCACTCCACTGGCCAGCCAGAGCTATTTCAACATTTTAGTTCTTTCCTAGCAACACAATTGACTTTGTTTCTTCTCAATCCCTTCCAAAGTTCCCAGATCCAGCATCTTGCAGGGAGCCAGAAGAGAGTACAGGAAGCACATCCATGAGAGACACAGTTCTGGTGGTGCTGCAGAGATGCAAAGAGAGCAGGGCAGGAGCAAATGGCCAATTTCCCAGAGCTGTCCAACTCACCAGCCCATGAGAAGTCAGGTTTCTGGATCATCACACACTGATGGTTTAATTAAGGTTTTAATTAAGGTCTAATCTGGCCATGCTGCTGTTGATTCACAGAATCACAGAATCTGCTGAGCTGAGACACATCAGGATCCTCAAACCCAGCCCCTTCCCTGCCCAGACCCCCCAGCAGCCCCACCCTGGCACCCCTGGCAGCGCTGTCCCAACGCTCCTGGAGCTCTGGCAGGTTTGGGGATGTGCCCATCCCTGGGGAGCCTGGGCAGTGCCAGCACCTCTGGGGGAAAACCAGCAGTAGCATCTAAGGGAAAGATACCATGGCAATCTCTCTCCCAGCAATTTCTGCACAGGTATATTATTTGAAAATAAGCCAAAAATATAAAGCACCTCTGTGGACGTGGCACACTGAAAAACATCCAGGAAAGAATGATTACTGAGTGCATGTAACTAAGCAGGGCTGATAATACAAGTTTCTTCCATAAAACCTATTTCACAAACTGCAATTTGAAACATTCTTTACTTTAGGCAGCAATTACAATATTGCATTTAAAAAAAATGACACTGTCAGGAAAAAGAATTCAAGAGAGCCATAACCAGGAGAAAAGTCAGGTATTTATGTGAGATTTCCAGCTGGTGAGGCACAAAGTCTTCAGTGGAAGTGGCACCATAAGCACCAGTAGCCAAGACACTGGAGGAGAGAGAAGCATCCCAAGGAGAAGAAAAGAAGTGAAATAAAATTATTCTAAGGACAGCTGGGTCAAATATTCAGAGTCCAGAAAAGGGCAATGCAAGTGTGAAGAAGAGAGGGACAGAATGAGAGAAGTAACACAAGAAATGTGAGGTTCAGCCACCTCTAGGTGACAGGAAACACCCAGCAAGGGGCCAAGTCTGGCAATGATGAGGTTTGGTTTTAAAATTGTAACACCTAAGAACACAGGTTCTTCAGAAAGAAATCCACTCTTGGAACAAAAAACAATCAGAAAAATTACTTCAGAGCATTATTTAACCCAGAAAAATTAATGAAAAATATCGGGCTCCCTGTCATTATGTGTTGAAATGATCTGCACAATCAGAGTCATTTCTTTGCAGCACATAATGGCCAGGCAGTGGGCTGAATGTAAAATCTCCTAATAGACCTAGAGGCTTGTATTCAAAAGACAGCTATTCTCAAATCACTTGTAAACACGATTTCCTTTATTTATTTTTTTATGATGCTTTCTATGTGAGTGGCCTACAAATTATTAAAGCAGCTCTGCATGCAGGAATGTTTTCCCTTATGTTTTCAGTTCCTGATAATATCTATATCTGTAAAACACAGTCTGGAGTGCAAACACAAGGGCAGACAGGTACCTCCAGGAATGGTAACACTGAGATAAAGGTGGAAATGCACCTTTTTACATCCTGATGTGGGAACACCCAGCACCAGCCCAGGGTGTCAGCTGCCCACACCCTCCAGCAGTGTATTAGCACTAAAAACAATCTGTGCATGATGCTGGTGCCTCCATGTACCATGAGCCTGCAGAGTGGAACAGCTCATCACATCTATGAGGCAGTTTCCTCTTTGGCTATTTCTCTGTTGCAACTCATTAAAAAATGAATATCACAAAGAGGATCACCACACACAACATCACTGCACCAGTTTTCCACCTCCAGTTATTGAAAACTGCAAACAGCATAGACTTAAGACTATAATGAGACACACTCATTGCTTTAGCAAAACTCAAAAGGAATTGACAGAATGATGAGAGCCAAAAGCTTTCAACCATATTCTGAGCAGAGAGAGCAGCAAAACAAAGCAGTCCTGGGGAGAAGGACAGACCAGAATTTGTATGAGGGATTTTCAGGCTTACACAGGGAATCTGTAGGAGGATGAGGGTAAACACACAGTGAGGCATCAAGATCAGCATTTCTAAGCTGAATGAGAATTACAAAATAGCTGTAAGTGAATAATTGATTCTGGAAATTCCAGGCAAATAGCACAAAGGCTATTCTTTTTTCCTCATGTTTTTTCTTCCTCTCTCCTCAGAACAGAAGCCCTTAATTTGTGCTAAAATCAGATATATAGTCCCCAAGAATAAGGAAGGTTATAACACTTCCCTGAAAGAAGAGCTCAGCTAGAGACAGCTCTGTGATGCCAACAAGTGATGTGATGGCTCAGGGGGTAAGAGCATATTTCTAACTCTTCACTTTTGCAGAACTGTATTTAAAAACTAGCTCAAATTTCTAGAAATGGAAAACATGTACAATTTCCAATATGACAAGTTCAAATTTACAGATGTGACTTGATTTTTGTCAAGTCTTAGACACAGGGAGATCAGCCTTTTGACTGATAACGGGCAAAAGCTTCTCAGTGCCTGACAATGTGATGGATATACAACAGATTCACCACAATTACTGACTTTTCCCCCCATCAGCCCCCTATAAGTACCCTGCTCTCATCATGATTATTATTAAAAATCCACACCCACAGCAGCTGCAGAAGCTGAAAAATCAGTGAGCAAAGCCCAGGGGTGGGCAGAAAGTGAACACTGAAATAAAGTCACCTTTTGAGCCCAACTGGACAAAGGTGCCTCAGCTACCAGGGTGACCTACAAAAACCTGCCCTGAGAGGCCTCACCCCGAGCTGGGGGAGCAGCATGGAGAGGAGGAATCTCTCTTCCAGCAAAAGGGAGTCAGCAGGGCAGTGTCAGGAGTCTTGTGTACACTCTCTACGTGTGCTGCATGAACACCAGGACACTTCCTGTGCTCTGCCAAGACTGGAATGAAGAGTTCCCTTTTCCTCTACAATTACACTACAAAACAGTCTCACACCTACCTTGTTATTTTATCACATATCCTAATGCAACCATATAGTTTTTAATGCCCAGCTCCTGGAAGAAGCTCAGAGCCTTGTTAATATCAACCCTGTTTCTGAATCCTGGCTTATCAAAAACTCTATTTAAGGAAACAGGCATCATGTATTTGTAACAGTTCTGGGTCTGCCATGCCTTTGGAAGTGTTGTTAAAGGACATCGATGTCAGGAAAATTAATCCACACATATGAGAGGTTTATGTCCAAAAAGGAGGAGTCCTTTTACTTTATTTGAATAAAGGGAGAGGCCATGGGACATTCCCCTGGGGTCTCTCTCTTTCTGAGTGGCTGAGGTACTTGAGAGGTACAGACGTCCTAGAACAAAAATTTCCCTCTAATGTATAACCCCCTCTTTTTAATTGTTAATTCTTATGGAATTTAGGGTTTTCCCCCATTGTTTCTTTCATCTTTCAATATCCAATATCATTTATCAGAAAACCTACAGTTTGTTTGTAAAGGCAAATATCTTTTTTTTTTCCATTCATCAATCAGTAGAATCCTTCCCATTGTTTCTTTTATCACTCAGTGCTGGTTTTATCTACCAGCTTGTTTGTAAGGACAAATCTGTCATTCCTCTCACTGACAATAACGATCTATTTATGAAAATCATTTTAAGTGATCTGCAGTACCTGCCCAGTGGCTGACACACCTTAGAAAGGATCTGTGAGTATCAGGAAATGGAGACAAAATCCTGATCACCCAAAGGAGTTGGTGTGAGGGGCTGAAGGTCAGGAACACAAAACCCCAGTGTCATCTAAAACATGAGAGTCCCCTCCTGCCCTCTCCCTCCTCAGCCCCTGGCCAGGAGAGGCTCCAAGGGGCATCCAAAGTGCTCTTCCTGCAAACTTTCCAGAAGAAGAGATGAAAAACAAGCCCCTAGATTTCATAAAGGAGGAATCCTCCAATGCTCTCTGCATTCAAACTAGGTAAAACAAAGCCAAAGAAAACCTTTTCTTAATTTGACCTTCACTTGTGGCTTTCATGTCCAACTACTGACTTTTCTTTATCTGGCTGCCAATTTATCTGCAAACAAAGGTGAACCTCCACTGGCTCAGGCCAGCCACAGCACACAGCCAAGAGCATCCTTCCCACCAGGTGGGACTTGAAAAGGGACACGAATCTCCACACTGCTCCAGGTAAATCCTTGCCTGCTTTGGTTCCTGGAGGCCTTGGCTCACACAGCTTTTTTTTTTTATTTTCGTTTTTCCAAAGACCTTTCTATCCTGAAGCTACTTGTGTCCTGGCAGTGAGTGCTTTGAATTAAAAAGGTGATGTTTTCACAGTCTCCTCTTGCTAAATGATCCCAAATTTTATCTTTAACATTGTGCTTCTTCTCCCCTTTCCTCCAGCTGCCTATTTTAATTGGAGAGCCCAAGATTAGGGTCTGGCAATGCAGCTGAGCTCTGGAGTAGACAATAACCTCTGGACACTGGGCTGGAAACACCAAATTCAATTCACTCCTGGCCTCATCCCTCTCTGCACCAGGTCCTGCACTAATTCAAATCTATGCCCTGGAAAAAGAAAGCCTCTAAAGGGATTGTGATGCACAAAACTTCTGCTAAAAAAATAACTTTCAGAAGGCATAAATTTGTTCAGGGGGACCAACCACTTTCATGCATTCAACTTAAAAAATGTGATAAACTCCTCTGAAATAAATAGCACCAAACAGAATAAACCTGTCAAAGGAATAATATTCCAGTGTATCAGAAGACAAAATGCAGCAACAAACAGATTTGAAGTGGGATTAGATCTGTTTAAAAAATACATTATCTGTCTACAAAACCAGAATGTGTTTTAGGAAACAAAAGAAGCCTCTTCAATGGATTTGAGGGAGCAGGAGTTATTAAGTCAACAATTTTCACGTGCAGCAAAATTGTGTGGGAACAGCAGGAACTTTTTCCTTCCTCATTTTCCACTGATTTTTTTGCAGTCTCCCCCTCCAGCCCAAGATTTCCCTGGTCACATTTCAGATACAGGTTCTTTACTGAGATTTCAACATTTTCCCAGGAAGTTTCCTTCTTCCCATGCTGATGTACTACCAAAAATCAGGACCTTTATTTCCAATGCATTTGAACTTCCCAGTAATCCCAGCACCTTTTTACCCCTGTACCATCACAGCTGATGTGCAATTGAAATAATTGTTGGGTGAGGAGGTCATAACTAGGCAGGAATGTAGCACTGGGAGGGGAGTATTCCTAGAGAATTGTAATCTATGTAAAAACTGAAAAAATCCTCCTTTCCCATTAATCTCATGTAACGCTGCCACATCCCAGCCACTCATTCTGTGCACATCAGGCTGAAGCAGAAGAACCTAATTCCAAAAGCTGATGGGATCTCCCCTCCATAGCTAAATTTTCTGGAGTTAATGATGATCCTGGTACCAGTGTTACACATGATGGGGTAATTTGATGGCACACAGACTTCTGATGGAAACTACAAAACCCTTGAGAGGTTCTGAACCTCCCCACTGTGAGTGACTTGGTGCTGCTGAGGCTCAATTCTGCAGCATCTCAGGCTCCAGCAGAAGTTTCTATAGAAACTACAGTTTCTATAATTCCTCTGCTCCTCTACAGAGGGCTTACAGAATCACATTTGCCTTTTCTTGCCACTATTTCTCCGACAGCAGGCCTCAGCTGTCTACGGATAAGCACAATAATCAGCCCCAGAAAATTGGAAATGAAGCTCAGCTCCATGCACGCTCAGGGGTCCCTCAGCCTGTGCAGAGGGGATCCATGGGGCTCTTCCATCCCACTCAGGTGCTGCTGTGAAGATTTAAGAGGTGTTGAGCCCTCAGCACGGGCAGATCTCCATGAAAGCACTGCCCTCCTGTACACTGTAGTTGGAGCAAGTGTAAAAGTAATTTCTCATGCAAAACAAGTATAAAACAAGAAGTCATGAAGCTGCTCAGACCTCTGGAAGTTTGACCAGTTTTCCTTTTTCTGACCTGATAATCACCTGTGCTCAAGAAGCTGGGCGGGTTTCTCGTGGTCACCTGTTGTCTACCTATCACTGCTAAGAACAAGCAAAATGGTTCCCAGGCAGCATGCACAAGACAGAAAAAAAAAAAGGAAAAAAAATAAAAATGTACCTCATAATGGTTATTATAATTCCATTCTTTCATTTGCAAGAAGTCACATTTTAAGGAAAGAAGAAATGAATATTGGGAGATAAGGAACCTTTAATGAGCCCTCTGCCTTGGTTTCAATTACACTGTGAAATTAATTTAATGCACTTTAGGAATACAAGAGGTAATCGCTCTCTCTTGGTAAGAGGTTGCAATTTTCTCTAATAAAGTGTCTATATAAATATGTTGCTTTAAGACAGGAAGAACAAGTCAGTTAATTCAGAAAGAATGGGACATATTAAAACAAATGCTGTCAAGGAAACCAAATGACAAAACCTATAAATAACCCATCTGAAGGAAAATTGTATGGCAGAGAGCTGGTAAATTAGGGTTTAATTATAAACATTTTAAATACTGTTTTATGTTAATGAGGTGCATCCAAGTGCCTAATGCTGTGAAAGATAACATTAGTCCAGTAATTTAAGAAAAAAAAAAAAGAGAATAGCCTATGTGAGGAGGGAAGTGGCAAGAGATCTGAGACCAACGAATCTGAAAATAAATAACATGCATAGATACAAAAGGTTCATAATGTTTAACATGC
Organism: Chloebia gouldiae; assembly: GCA_003676055.1. Lineage (NCBI taxonomy): Eukaryota > Metazoa > Chordata > Aves > Passeriformes > Passeridae > Chloebia > Chloebia gouldiae. The sequence goes on along the minus strand of QUSF01000037.1, from coordinate 1,098,568 downwards.
TGGCAAAGTGTGGGATGGCTACACAGAGTGGAGGAATGCAGGGAGCTTTCTGATGGGCCATCCAAGGTGACCCCAGCAAGGGCTGATGGCGAGTCCCTGCCACTGGCCCTTGCCAAAGGCAGCAGCCAGCCCTCACATGGAGGCACTGGATGGAGGGAGATGAGCTCAGGGGCTGTGCTGGCCCACCTGGGAACCTACTGGTCTCTGCTTTGGAGGACCTGCTGCTCTGAAATGCTGATGCCATCCCCTCCTCCCAATATTTAATAACCTAATCAATACAAAAGGACCTGAGAGATTCTTCTTGCCACCACAAGAATCAAGTTTATCTAAGCAGGAGCAGCACACAGAACCATGAAGAGAGAAAACCACCAGAGAGCTGGGAAGCAGCTCCTGCACAGAGCTGGGCTGAACTGAAAAGGGCTCAGCTGAGCAGCCTATTTCTGGCTAAAGAGGAGGGAAGAAAGCTGGGAGAGCTCCAAAACTTTTTTTTTTTTTTTTAGTGGATTAAACCACTTTTAAAGAGTGCTCTGCTTTGCTTTTCTTGGTGTTGGGACAATGGGACTCAGAGAGCAAACTCCCTGGCAGCCAGCTGGAGGAGAGGCGGTGGAACAGCCCCGTTTGTCTCTCGAGTAATTAAAGAGACTCAGCTTCTGAGCAGGTGCCTTGCAGCAACACCCAGGATGTGTTACAGTCCCCCAGTAACACATGCCTAACACATTTCACTGCCTAATTACTCCCACACTCACATTTAGTGCCCTTGTTAATCCAGTACTTCAAGAGAATTCTTGCCTTGCTTAAACACGCCTCGGTCCTAATCTTCCTGTTGCTGGTGTAAATCAGAACTCATTTCACTGGTGCTAATGGAGCTGCTGCAGTGACAAATGTCTAGGAATGGGAAAATTAGGTTTCTATTCCAAAATGAACATTTAGTCTGGCACCAGTAGTGTGTATTTATTTTCTTACATCAAATTTTTTTTTCCCTCTGGTACCAACTCTAGCAGAGCTTTTAATGCTGACGTTGATCCTGACTCCAAAAAAATATTTTTTTCCCCCTGATTCCTACCACATCACAGTGGCATCCTCACTGGCAGCTCTGATGACACTGTTCAAGGCAGATTTCGGGTTTGCTCATTCTATCCTCAGAAAAACACCGTGCAAATAAAGGGGAATACAGAGCATTGATTAAGGATAAACAATATAATGAGCAGGCAGAAGACAGCGCAGACACAGGAGGTTATCTAGAACATTCCAGCTATCAGCCTTTGATCAGGTGTAATCACAGTTTTGTGAGTGTCTCTGTGCATTCCCCACTGCAGAGAGAGGGCAGGTACAGCAGGTACCCCTCTCCAGGGGCTGGTCCCGTTATTCCTATGGAATTAATGTATGGTGGGAATGCAGCCTCGGGACATATGGAAATCTGAAACCGTGGGAAAGCCCACAGAACCACTTTGTTCAGCTGTAGCTGTGGCAGGTCCTGTGATGCTCCTGGTGCTCCTTTGCCTGTGAGCTACACCAGCCCCAAACCTGCCTCAAACGAGCCACAGCTGGGGTATTCCAGCTCCCTGCTCAGGGCCAGGCACTGGGAATTACAGCACTGAAATTCAGAGCCAGGGCAACAGGAAAAGAATTTCCACAGAGGCTTCTGCACTCCACGCAGGGGAATAAGATATCTACCTATAAATCAAAAGTGATATGAACCAAAAGTGAAATAAATCAAAAGTGATATGAATTGAGACAGCATGAATAAACACTAGAACTACCATCATTTCTTGTCCTTTTCCATTCAAGTCAATAAAGAAAAAAGCCTGAAGAATAAGATCACCAAAAAGCAGTGGTTCTAGACATCCTCAGGCTCTACCCATCTCTTTTGTATCTCTTATTAAATTAATCCTAGCAAGAGATTCTTTTTTAAAAAGAGATGACATTCAGAAACAACAGAAGGAGGGGGCTTAATGACTGGGTGGCTCAGTGACTCTTCCTGGTAACCTAACAGGGTTAATGGAAATTATCTCAGTTTGCAGAAGTCAGCTGAAGGTCAAACACTTATGGGCCACTTTTCTGAGGTACCCAAATCAGAGAATGCAAACAAAAGGTTGTGTCAGAATGGGATTTTTCAAGCTGTGCAAGTTATTTTCTTTTGAATACTCACAGAGCAAATATCTTTCCTGCTAGCATGACAACATTCTTCCATCAGTTCCAGAAAAATGAACAACTGAAATGGAAGGAACTACAGGTTTCCAAAAATTAATTAATTCAGTATCTCTGAGCTCATGAAGAGACTATGCTATTGGAAAAGCCTGCAGAGATTCATTTCACCCAGTCCTGTTCTTGCTCTTTCTACCACCAGAAAGCCAAAATCAGATATTTGAAATGGTCACATTACTACCAGCTGAGAGAACTGAGAGGAAGGAGACACAGACTGAGACACACAGAATGTTTGTAACCCAGAGAATGAATTAAATAAAGATTTTACAGGGAACTTTTAACCAGGAAAGGAACAAGAGGGTATGGGCAGCACCAGAGCCACAGATGAGAAGGAGAAAGGGGAGAAAGGGGAGAAATGGGTCCTCCTCCTCAGCTTTCAGTGGTGACACAACTGCTTACAGCCCCACCCGTCTGCATCAGTGAGTCTGAGCAGGGAAAGCACCTGCACAGGAGGGAGCTCCAGTCACTGCCACCCCAGAGCCTGGCTGGCTCTGACAGCCTGGGGATGTCTCCACAGGGAGATGGAAAATGCTCTCCAGTGGCTAATGTGGTTTCTTTGAACCTTCCCAACTCCTCTGCAAGTGCAGATGCAGAAGGGATCAGGAGAAAAAAAATCTTGAAGTTACTAACTTCTGCCACAAGTCAAAATAGATGGAAAAGAATGGAAAAAATGGGATGGTGCCTCAAAGGATTTCTGGGTTCCTGCCAAATTGGGTGAACTCTCAAAGCCTCCACAGGCAGCCATGCAGGTATTTCACATTACAGCAAAGCAGCAAGAGCACAAACTGGCAGAGCTAAGTTTGGGAATGGAGAGTCATTTGTAGCTCAGCCCATGGCAACACCCCAGCATTCCCCTGCAGCTCCTTGGCTGACTGCAACATGTGTTGGGAAAATCCTTTTACAGCTACTCTGTGTTACAAATAAATTGGTGTCTGACATATTTTCTGGAAAAATAGCCCATGGGGTGATTTAGAAATCTTTAGAAGAGTTGTTAGAAGCAGGTGTAAACTCTAAGAAGGTGCTCAGACATTGTCACCGTTGGCCCCCTAAGAGCTACACCTTGTGAACCAACCTGGGGCTGTTTGTCTTGGGTTTGCTCTGTGTGACCTGTCAGCTCCGTCTCGTCTGAGCTCACCACAATGAAAATCAGGGATGCTCTCTCCTAGTTTGTTCAATTATACCATGAAAATGGCATGATGTAAGAATTGTGCCCCGCTGTGTACAAGGTTAGGCTTACACGAGATCTCCTCTTATCTACTTTGTACAGTTGTGGAGAGAACAAATTGAATGGGAAGTTAATGTCACTTTTTCAGTGATGTTCTGCCAACAGCAAGAACAGTCCTGAGGACAGAAAAGCTGTCAACAGAATGAGGGGAAGGAGGAACCACAGAGAATTATACCCTGGATTAAAAAAATAACAGAGGCCACAAATACAATGGAGTGGTCCTAGAAATTGTTGTTCTGCCTTGGCAATCTTCCTTTTTAAAAAAATAAAATAAAAGAGGAAATAAAGAAGCTGGTTCTTTGGCTAGGAACTGTAATCATGTTGTGCCACCACTGCAGTTTTTATGATTCTGGTATTGTGTTTTGCAGGAAAGAGAGACCCACATACCTTTTGTTGCCAGCCGGACACAGTTGATTTTTGTTTCCTGAAAAATAAAAAAAACACAAGAAAAATATATAGGAAAACATCACAGTGTGCCATTTGCCCATCTACAGTAAACACACATTCCTTTAAAAAGCTACTAAAAATACATATATCTTTTCTTGCACTTCATCTTTGAAAATACCACCAACAGTTTTTGTTGCATAAAACACTCCACACTACTGGATTTGCTTGCAGTTGGTTCTCTTAAGTACTGAAAAGTTGGGAGTGACAGCACATTTTTCCACGCTCCATGTGTGAGTGATGGGTCCCACGTAAGTGCCTGATTAGCTAATAGAATTTCCCAGTTAAATGACCTGCTCTGTAATAGACTGACAAGCCTTGGGTCAAAAGTACACGCCACTGTACGTCTCATTTTCATGCACCATTACTGCGAATTTTGCAAATTGGGTATTTATTTAAACACATGGCAAACAGACACTGAAGAAGTCATTTGAATATTTCAGCTCTCTGATGGATGTGGAGCAGACCAACATTCTGCGCTGCTGCCTCTGCCAAACGAGCTGTTCTAACAACCCTCAGCACTGCAGCTCCTCATTGCAGAGCTGGGACAAAACCCAACACTTTGTGTTCAATCCACCCTGGAGCCTGCAGAGCTGCAGAAATGGGATTTGGATCCGAATGTTGTGTTTGGCTTCACAAACAGCTCAAACTCGGCAGCTTTCTCAGGCCACCTCCGCTGCAAACACAACCTCTGTGCAGTCCCCAGCTCCTCGCTGCACAGCCCTTCCTGGCAGGGCTTGCTGCTGTCCAGCCTGTGGTTGCCATCCAAACGGGAATGTGCTGCTTGGTTAAAGAGCTGCCTCTGTCAGGCACTAATCTGCTGCAAGGCTTGCAGAGCACTTTATGCCTCTACACGTCTCAGGTGTAATGAATCCAGCATAAATTACCGTGCTAACAATGCTCCATTAATATGGATGCTGTCTGTGCTCTGGAAACAGCAGCCCAGCAAAGCACTGCTGAGCGTGTCCTTCTGTCCTCAATCGACTGGACAAACCTTGTGCAAACCTGAATTTGCTCTTGGAGAAAATTGCTCCATCTGTGACAAATCCTCCTTGGCTGGAGCAGACACACACAGCCCCGCTGTGCCTTTCTCCTCACGCTTTTGTTGCACATAGGAGGGGGATGATTGCAGGATCCGTGCTGGGAAACACTGGGAATCACAGGAGCAATTCCCTCTGATCCCTTTCTGCCCACACAATCTGGATACAAGCCACACTGTGTGCAGCTTAAGATCAATGAGATACCCAGGACAAACCCCTCCTTCGACCTTGCCTTCAAACTCTCTTAAGGAATTTGTCTCCTTGATGACAAACCAAGTCTATTTCCCAGTCCAGAGTGGGACTGAAACTCTGTTCATCCCACCTAACCTGAGACATCTTTTGCTTACACCCCTTTGCCCCTCAGAAATCAGCCCCCCTGCATCACCTGCGCCAACATTGGCACTGCAAAGTGACCACAGCTGCACTCAGAGCTCCCCACTCCCCTCTGCCTCGTGGGTAACGAGTTTGAATCACCAGGTATTCTGGAAATCCAAAGTCTTTGTTGCTGTTTGGGATGTATGGAGCAGGAAAAACACAGCTTTGTTTTCAGAGCTGTCTCTGCACATAGTGCTGGGAACCAGAAGACAGAGAGATCCTGTTGTAGTTTCTGATCTACAACAAGGTGAGCTGGAAAACCAGCAATGAAAAGTAAAACAAAAAATTAAGAGACAGGATTTTTGCAGTCTACAGGTAGGTGGGCACTTGTTCACATTTTGTCTAGGAAAATATTCTTGTGTATTTGTTGCTTTCTGCTGACTTCAGAATGTAACAGAAAGCTGGAGAAATTAATCAGTGCTGGAAACAGAAGAGTCTAGAATGATCTAATTTGAACATGTGTGTATTCCTGCATGAGACCCTCCCACAGGGCGATTTGGGAAGACAGAATTTGTTCTGTTTGCATCTGCATCCACTGATGGCTGCACTGAGAACTGGCACTGCCAAAAGCAACAGCTACAGGACAAGATGTGGACTTCAGAACTTCATTTCAAATTGCATCTTCTGGGGAGGAAAACATAAAAGAACCTGCACAGACACCAGCTCCCAGCTCCCAGCAGTGTTAGTGAAAAGACTTGAATTTAGTCCATATTCTGGATTAAGGCTGATTATTCCATTGCTTTGCGCTGCTTATCTCTTTGGTGTCTCACAAAAATGAGATCCTTTTCAATTTACTCTATTTTTCTTTGGTTCATACTGAGACTTGTAAGTTTGCATGAATCTTTTTTAGAAGGAACAAAATAAATACATTTCTCCCCCCCCAAAAAAAAAAACAAAACCAAAAATCCAAAACAACAACAAAAAACCAAACAAACAACCCAATCATCCTCCCAAAAACCACTAAATCCACTTTCCCACAATCATGTTTGTTTTTTGAAAAATATTACTTTTGCTTCAAGGCACTTTCCTGTACACAGTAAAGATCATAGAATGTTAATGGGTTGGAATGCACCTTAAAGTGCCATAGGCAGTGACAATGCTTTTATATTTTTTCCCTAAGCTACATTTCCCATCTTTCAATTTGAACACACTACATCTTGTCCTATCACTGCAAGGCACTTCTCTTTAGCCACCAGCAAATTAGGAATAAACAATGTTGGTAATTATCAATGATCCATTCAGCTTGCCTAAACCAATGGCAATAAAAATAATTAAATAAAGAGATAATAATAGAAATTTTAGGGAAAAAAACCCAAATATTTCCCAAAAATGCAGTCTCTGTGTCATTTCTGAATATTCTTTCCAATGCTGCAATACTAATTTCCCATTTTATGATATCACAGAACTTTTACAAGGCCTTATATATCTACAACACTCTTAATGATACCCAGAGAGCCAACATATTCTGCATATCTGTTTCATGTGATGGCTGAACTCACAGGAACAAATTAAATTATGATGCCAATACTGCTTCAGCTCTGTATCACTGCCAGGTTAAGGCAGACATTTTACAGCCAAACAGTAATGGAACAATGTAGGCACATTTTAAATGAGATCCTGGAACAGGAAAACACTCCATGGCTACATCCACTTTCCAACATGCTCCATACCCTGAAAGCTCACTGCAGAATAAGCCCATCAACATATGGATGGAAATTTGCTTTCTGGGACTTGTTTTCCACTGAATAAAAGATTAAGTGCACACACCATGGGCACAGAGGATGCCATGTTTGAGGGTGCTCCTGAGGGAGGACCTGCAGCCACCATCAGGGACCCTCTGGAGAGAGCAGTGCTGGGGAGCTGGGCAAGCCCCCTCTGCCCACACCATCCTGCCCACAGCCTGGAAACTGCTCACCATGAGCCTGCTTTAGCATCCCCCTGGATTTCCAGGGCTTTTAAAAACATTCTTGTAATATAGCTTTATTCTTTCATTTTAGAAGCAAAGGAGCTGCTGTTGTCTACTAATTACCGAGGCTCCTAAATGCACATTTCACTCGAGTGAAATGGATGATAAGAAAATAAGTTCTGCCTCTGTCTCTTCAGTGTTTGGATGGGAACAATTTTCTGCAGAAGAGGGCTATGAGGGCAGCAGGACATATGTTTATGTGACAGCTGCATCTTCACAACCTAAAAAGCCACATGATATTTTTTTTTCCCCTTTTCTTTGAAACTGACAGCTTGCTGTTTACAGACTACGAACAACAATGAAAGCAGCAAAGCTTTTTTCATCCATCTGTTTTCACACCCACCATTTTCCCTTTCCTTTGCTATGATTATGACTTTGCAGCAGTCAAACAGAGCTTGCCTTGCCTGGAGAACCACCTGCTGTCCCCAGAAGTGCCGTGGGGGCTGCCCCACAATAGGCAGAGATTTTTAGGCAGCTCAAACTGGAAACAGGCAATTTTATCTGCTGCTGCTTCATGGACCAGACAAGGAATCACCACTCTCCCCTTGGCCTCAGTTCCAGCTTTAGTTCCCCACGTCCTAGAGCTGAACATGGAACTTGTTGGCAACCTGATTCACACAGGGTAGAAACCATGGGTTAAGCCTTAAGGAGTTATTCATTTGGTCCTCAACAGATTTTGTCCAAGTTCAGAAGAGCTCTAAATTGCGTGTATATTTTCTATCCCATTGCAGACAGTGGTTTGCAGTCTTAAAATATGTCTGTGCAGGGTCAATGGACTCCCCTATAATTTTTATTGCCAGCTTCAGGAAATTGCTATTTCCTTCCAAAGACTAAGCCAAACCTATTATTGCTATTCCAATTACCAGCTTTTTTTTTAGTATCTGTGTAATTTAGAGAAGGGAGATTTAACAAAGTGGTTAGGGTTTTTATTATTTACAGTAGGAAGTTATGTGAGTGAGCTGTAGTTGATGATTGGATACCCACTCCTCTCAACCTCTCAAAAATGAGGTAGGCTGGAGGAGGATTTTATTTATTATGCAGAAAACACTCAGGTACACATCCTCTGGTCAACCAGATGTGGAAACAGGGGTGTACAGAGAGTGAAGCGTTCCCACAGCTGCTTTATTTCTGTGCCAGCACCTCCAGGATGAGATAAAGAAGAAGTGAATGTAAGTGGATAAACTGTACACCCAAAATCCTCCTGAACACAGAGCTCCCCAGAGCTGGTTAGCAGCTCACAGAAGCGATGCAGGCAGCCCTGGTGCCATTTCATCTTTCAGAGCACGGCTCATGCTGAACTCAACCTCCCTGGTTTTTTTTCGTGGCCATCTCCACAGGGATGAATGGCATCTCTCTGCTGGCAGCTCTATCCATACCTTCAAAATGTCCCAGAAGAATAATGCTGTGTGCTATGAGCAGACCTGTCAGCAACAAGAAATCCAGCCTCAACTCCCCTGATAATAATGAGCTGCCCGATTGTGCATGTAGTACAAGTCATTAGAGAGGCAAAAAATCAATAGGAATCTTGGTAGAGTCTTTCATTCTCTCAAAAAAATAATATTCTCATTGATTCCTGCAGTGCTACTTTTCACAATTCTGGGTTGAAGACATCAGTCACTTGTTGGACCACCAGGCTGGCAGAGCAGCTGGCAGCAGCCCCCCATCACTCCCAGCTGTGTTACACAGGCTCCTGCTCATCTCCCATTTAAAGGAAAAACGGCCAAGAGTTATTGATTGCAACTATGCTGTTACAAATTTCATTTTAACTCAATGAGGTAAAATGCAGCTCCAGAAAGGATTTTTTAAGGAGCTCTGGTTTCTGAGCAGGTTTCACACAGCAGCCAAAAATTCTCCCCATCGGGGTGTGGTGCTGGATCAGCAACCAGAGACCTGCAGTGAGCCAGAAAAAGACCTGGGGACAATCAAACCTGCAGCGTCTCAGTTTGATTATTGAGCCAGTGTGAGGGTAAGGAATAACATGAGGTTGCCAACCTGGTCTCACCTTTCAGAGGGAAAAATACTGGCAGGGCTGGAGTTTTAAAGGGGCTGAGCTCAGGGAGGGGTTTGAGACAAGCAAATGTTCATGCTCTGTCAGGCAGCCATCTGTAGCAGGTGGCACCAGGACAAGCAGCAAACATCAGATCCCTACCTGGATGGCTGTGACACTGTCTGGAGATCCTGCCAGAGCACAGCCAAGCCAAATGTCCCCTCTGCTTCTGTGCCACCTCTTGTGCTGACTCCTTCTACCAACTAAACAGTAACTAACAGTACTTCTCACTCCCACAGCCACAAAGCCTGGAGTTTCTGAGTCCTCCTCTTTCTCCCCTCTCTCACTTCAAACTCTGCCACATTTCAGCTCAGCATCTGGCTGCCAGCAGTGCCTAGGAGGGAAGTTCACACGATTTGGAAGCATTTTGTGTAACAAAGCTGGGAACCACTCAGTGTCACCACGCTCTGCTCAGACTCCAGTCTGGAGGCAGCCCCACAGTGACCAAAGTGCACCCAAGTGCCCAGGAGGTGGATCCAGCCAGCCACAGCTTTGCCATTCACACTCTGAGACAGCTACAACAGCGCACAAGAGAAGGCAGGAGAGCTCCTGATCTGCCTCTGCGGCAATTTGCCACACTTGTTTTGCATCCAGCTGTTAATTATGTTCCTTTCAGTGTAACAATCAGAGCTAATGGCTGCAGAGCAGACGGGAGCACCAAATGAGCACAAGCCTCCATGTACAGAGGAGCTCAAACAATGCAGAACTCCTACAACACTCCTAACCTCCTCCTAATCAAGCTTTTTGACCAAATCCAGGCTGTTTCTTCAAGTTAAGCTCTCCCCAGAGCCCTCTGTTTCCAAAGGAAGATGTTCTGGTTCACTGCATGAAGGCTTCTCATTGCAGCTTCCAGATGTGGAAAGAAATTTCATCATTCCACAACCGTCAGTGATTAATGAAACTATGGAATATCCTAATTAAAAAATGAGTGGCAATGTTCTGTTAAGTTTTTTCGTGTGGAAGGGAACATAAGGCTCTGCTTTAACCGTGCTAAATTGTTATTGTTGCAGGTTTTTTGCAGATGTGCCTTATCAAAAATGATGGAATGGTTTGGGTTGGAAGTGACATTAAAGACCATCCAGTTCCAATGCCCTGTCATGGGCAGGGCACCTTCCACTATCCCAGATTGTTCCAAATCCCATCCAGCCTGTTCTTGGACACTCCCAGGGATGGAAATGCTATGTTGCAGCCATAATTAGTTGCAGGATTTTCCAAGACCAGTCAAAGCTGCTGAGGTCACAGACAAGTGAAAACTCGGAACTCTTAAGTATAAACGTTAGCTGCAAATAATTCTGCAAATGGAACAAAAACCTACCATTTACAGCTGCAAAAGAGTGAATTGACCCTAATGTTTGAAATGTGGGGCTTAATGATTTTACCAAGAAACAGAAGGGATCAGAACAGAAGCTACACCTTTGAAGATCCATATTCCACTCTTGGGCATTTCCTCTCTACTTCTACCCACAGCACTACACTTTGAGGCTACATAAAGCATATCCTGTAGAAATATAAATTATTACCACAGGAGGAGATAGCTTTCTCAAATAGGAATATACTGTGTCAGGCTGGACACTTCTCATCCTGTCATGAACTGTGCATTGTTGCATAAAGACAATTTGATTAACTTCTGCTTTAAAATCCCTCCAGTTAGGACAGCTCAAGCAAGTCATCCTTTTTTGAGTCCTTAACACCTGGAATGTAGGGTGAGATGCAGGAAAAGCAGGAGCACCAGTGCTGCCTGAATTCAGAACACCAAGGGAAGCCTACACTTCCATGCTCACAACCCATTTATGGAATATTATATTGTACTTAAGCAAATAAAGTTTCTTCTTCCCTGGGGATCCATTCACTATCAATTAGCTCTCACACATGGGGGAACTAACTAGAAACAGAGAGACATATACATATATTCACAATTTCTCTTATAAAGGCAAACCCAAAACTGAATTAATTCAGAAGTGCTGGAAGGAAACTGTATTGGCTAGAAAGGAAACCAAGGTGAAAACCAGCACAGTGTTGAAGAGATTTTGTACTCGTCAGCCACACAGCTGAAGCTCTGCAGGAAAATGGTGATAAATGAAGGGTGTAAAGCCCTCAGATGTGTTGTGAACACTTGTTGGCATTGCCAGCCTGTGAAACCATCCCAGTCCCCTGCAACGTGCAGCTCCATTTCAGGTATAAAAGCCACTAAAGCCTGAGCTGTTCACCTTTGACTGATTCTTGTAATTTTTCTCTCTCAGGGGTGATATCATAGAGAATTTATCTATGTTAAAATTAAATTTCTGAAAGCACTGGCAAACACGCTAATAATAGCAGACTCTGCTTCCCAAATTTGTGATGCCTTATTAACGCTCTAAGACACTTCAGGAGGCCAGAGTGGCAAATTCCCTTGTGTAATGTATGAATGGAAAAGAGCTGGGGAGCCAAAGGGGAGGAAGCTGATCCACTGAGGCTGGAGCTGGCCTGAAAAGGTCACAAATTATCCTCAGCTGGAAGAGAAGAGGGAAGAGAGGCCTTCTGTTGTCCTGTGGTGGGATGGGGTGTGTTGTGGCACTGTGTGTGTCATTTGAGTCTGAGAATGGGGTGGGCTACATTTCCTGTGCAGTCTGCATTTCAAATTCAGTATCACAGAGTAAAGCTGTATAAAAATACAGACTTGCAGAGGGGTAGGACAGAGATGCACACAATCCCCACTGCAGCACCTGAGTTCCTCAAGCTGGAGCTCCCAACCACAAGTGCTGCACTGGGATATGGCCAAGTGCAAGCTCCAAGGTAATCCAAATTCATAATATCTCCTCCAAAATCACAAGCACTGTGAACTGTCAAGCTATTGCAGTTGTGGCTCTTAAAAGCACAATAGCCCCTACTCTGACTTTCATGCTTATTGAAGGATAAAAAAAAAAAGTATCTAAATTCTAAGCAGCTCATTTAATAAATCACATGGCAACATGTGCCTTTACAGAATCAGGGTCCTCAACAGATTTCTCATTGGATCTGAGCATTAGAGAGAGATTTGAGTGAAGGACAAGTAATGGCATGCTTGATTTTCATCAGATTTCTGTAAGAGGGTAATAAGAAGGAGAAGTTAAAGCAGCATCAAATCGAGAAGGAAGGAGAATGATGAGGAGGACAGAGAGAGGCAGTCACACCTACAGATGCAGCTCAATTTGCCCTGCACTTACTCCATTGGCCTTGCTAAGAGCCTGGAAGTATATGCTGTAGCTTTTCAGGGGGGAAAGAGGAGCATTCCAGTAGCCATTGTAGGTCTTGTTGTCGCCCACGGTGAAGGGCTGTGTGACAGGAAGGTTGATGGGCTTCAGCTCAGCTGCAAAGTAGTGTGGGGAGTCCAGGCTGGAGGCGTTCTTGTAGCTCACTGGCACAGAGAAGCACTCGATGATGTCTGCAGCCCTCCGGGCTTTCTGCAGCTTCTCCTCCTTGACAACGAGCTGGTAGACACTGGGAGAGAGAGACAAAGGTGAGGTTAGAGACCCCAGAGCCTTGAATGTCAGCAATAAATAAAAGGACAAGAGTAGAGCAAAGTCAGAAATGCAGCTGAGGTGTCCCAGCAAGCACAGCTCTTGGCACAGCAGGAGCAGGGGCAGTGGCCACTGAAAGTCACTGTGGGACAAGATCCTGGCCAGGTGCTCTGTTTGCTTAAGTGAGTAAATCAGGATAAACCTGGGTGAAAGTCAGAGTACATGTCAATCATGTTACTCTTTAGAAAAGGAGTAACTACTAAAATATCCAGTCTAGAATGAATTTTTAATGTCCTGAATGTTGGCAAGCAGACAATTTCTCCTTCAGCCACTAAGGTGAAACGTGAATTCTTTGCTTGGGCCAAATGGTGGCTGCAGTGGAGGAGAGCAGGAGCAGGTGGCAATGGTGTCAGTGCCTTTGGAAACAGTTTCAGGGTGCAAAAAACTGTTTAGGCCAAAACAAGTATCTTGAACATCACTTTTTTGGCCCTCCCTCAGTCTTGATGTCCACATAAGGACCTGGTTAGGCCCTGGCACTGGTGTCCAGAGCAGCTGTGGCTGCCCCTGGATCCCTGGCAGTGTCCAAGACCATGCTGGACAGGGCTGGGAGCAGCCTGGGACAGTGGGAGGTGTTCCTGCCTGTGGCAGGGGGTTGAGACTAGGTGGGCTTTAAGTTTCCTTCCAACCCAAACCATTCTGGTATTCTATGACCTCTTTTTGGGATATCTGCAATGTAGAATTCTCTAATTCCCAATAGCAAGTCTCCTTCTATCTTCCATCCCTCGAGGACTGTTTATGTACTGAGCAGGTGGCTTTATAGCTCCCTCAATCCACTTTTGTCTCAAGAAACAAGCAACAACTCCTCATATTCTCTCTGACTCTATGAAATAATAATCCTTTTTGATTCCTGCTAAGCTTTTGGCCATTATGATATATAATAGCAATCTTGTTATTTCTAGCTTACTATTCCAGGCTCAGAGCCTGTCAGGCATTCAAATGCACTCTGCATTTTTTTCCTTTCCTCCTCAGGCAGCTAACAAAGCCCTGGAGTTCCATGCTGCCATAGCCCAGGTGGGTTTCACTGTCTGTTTAACACCACTCACAGGCTTGACAAAGAGAGATAGGGCTGCAGTCATTTTGCTGGGTGTCAGGCTATTCAGAGGTGCTGCCCTCGCCTGTCTGTGCCAGGCTGGGCCTTTGTTCCGGCAGACAGGGGAGATCCATCAGGAGATTGGGAGCAGCCCGCAGTGCATCCCTGTCCCGGTGTTCACAGGCTCATTGCTGCACGAAGATCGGGCTGGGGAATTTCCAGCGTAGCAATAGCTCCGTGAGAAGTGCAGTTCTGGCTCCTCCAGGATGGAGGAGAGAAGCCCCAGCTCCTGCCTTTGAATTTCCAGGTGCTGGGGTCGGTGGGGATCTGGCTGACAGCAGGGCAGGCAGGGAAGGACTTGAAACCATTGGGCTCCCACTGCCAGACACAATCCCAGCTAATCTGTACAAGCACGAGCAATTTATGAGTTACTCAATAGTAAAACTGTCCTTACACTGGCGTTTGCTAAAGTAGCAGGAGCACCAGCTGCATGGACTGCAGCCTTTAATGATGTCCCATCAACATTTTGGGAAGCAGTCCTCCTCCTACAGTTCACCAGAGCCTTTAATAAATTATTTTAGACCTTCTCTGATATTTATTTTACAATTTTAAAAAGACAAAACCAGGTTTCCAAGCAACACTTTAAGTATTATCATTGAGGATGCAGTGGGAGCTGCAAGCCTGTTCAATACAAACCCTCTCCTCAGCTCAGCAATAGCAAATTGTACTGGGCTGGTTTGGCCATTGTTTACTGAGAGTTTCCATTCTTATTCTGACCCTTCTCTCTGGCCAAAATAATCCACACTACTGGGAAAGTTTGTCATTTTATTTGTCAGCCATGTGCAAAATTGTAGCTGACACTTTTATGGACATTTGCCAGATGCCTTCTAACCTAAAAACACTTGGTTTCTGTTTCATCCAATCGTAAGCACTTGCATTTTCTGGTCATAGAAAATGTTTCCTTTATGTATATACACAAATATATATGTATAGACATATATTAATCTGCTTTCAGCCTACACAGAGGCCAAGAACTCCCTCATCCCAGACCTATGGGTGACAGTCATTCTCCTGGTTATCCCACTTGCAAGCCAAGAACTCCTGCACTTCTCTTTGGAGAAGGGGAAGCTCCCAGGGACATGAACTGCCAGGTGACTGAACTCTTTCCCAAATCATTAGAGCACTACCGACACTTTTTATCATGAGCAAGAGTTTTGATACATACAGAACTCAGTCACAGATACTTTTAGACTGAACCCAGTCACAGATACTCTTGTGCCTCTATTATTTCACATTTTCTCTTCCCCATTTAGCTATTAATGTACTTCTTCCCTTCACAGGGATAACTCACACTTGTAGTGGCCTGAAATTTTACTTTTAATGTTTATTCTTTTGAAATGAATCAAGGTTCCCCTGGCAGCATGACGGTGTGTTCATGCACATTCAGCTGAGCTGTAGCAATTTTCCCCTTTGTGTTCAAGTTAAAATCCTGTTCATCTCCTGCTCAAACGCTGCCTCCTTGTCCATGGAACAGGTATCTGAGCTAGCACTGCTGTCACTGCTTCCTCTGGCTAAAAACCCTCCTCTGGTGACATTTAGGGTGGGGGACTGACTGCTTTTGTGGCATTTTTCTGTTTGGTGCCCCAGCTCATTTTTCATTTCAGTCATTTGTCATGATTGACACAGCATCCTCATCTTTGCCTTGACTGCTTGGCTTGGGGTCCAGCACCCTCCAGCCTTACTCTTCTCTGAGCCTGGCCACTCTCAAAGGAAGTGGTCAAGCAGCCAGGAGCATGTCTGAGTTCAAAGCTTACTTTGGGCTGAAGATGATCACTCTGAGCTCTGGTTCCCTTATCAAATGGTTACTCTGGGTCTCACTTTCTGTTCTGATCCTGTTTGATCTGTCTAGACCCTCCAGAAGGTCAGGATTCCCAGTTCATCCCAGCAGGGACACAGACTGGCACAGACTCTTACCCCTCCCCCCGATCATTGTGGGGTTTTTGTGTATTTTTTGTGGTTTTTTTGTTTTGTTTTGTTTTGCTTTGAGTTATTTTCTTCTCCTCCTCTTTTGTTTATACCTAGGAACAGGATTTCCCTGCCTGCCTTTAGGGCATTTTCAGAGATCAGCTTCTCTGCACTAACCAGTGAAGCTCTGCACAGCACAGCAAGTGCTTCCACACCTGCACTGAGGTGCTCTTGTAACTTGGAGCAAAAGCCCACCAATCCTACACCCCAATGGAATTGCTGTGGGAATTCTGAGCACCAAATGTCCTATTACCCACCCTAAAGCTTAGCAAATCATCTGCATTACTAGAACATTTCTCAGCAGAGCAAAGCTAATCCAGCTTTGCTCAGAAGATGGGAACATGGTGGGATGCACCACAATCCTCAAGTTCGTGGTTGGGCACTAACTCAGGATAAACTTGGTGAGTAGGATCTGCCCTTTTGGCCTAAAAGAACCCTTCAGCTGCACTCACATCTCTGGGTCAGGGCTGAGCAGGGTCTACCCTTTGCCATTTGCTATCCCTGACAATTCTGTAACACCAGTGTGATTACAGACAAGGGAAAGGAGGAGTGGATTTCCATAAAGTGGTACTGGAAGGAAGGATAAAAAAGGCAAGCAGGCAATAAGAATAAGGAGGAGATATCCAAACTATTTTAATAGCTCTTATTCCATCTACCAGGTAGGCAGTAACATAGATTTCCTGAGGCCCTCCCCATCTCAGGCTTCAAAGCTGCTGCTTCCAGCCAGGCTCAGCTGCCATGGCTTTCCTGGCAGGAATCAATGCCTCGGCTGCAAACGCCCAGCTGGATGTGAGAGTCAGTGTCATACATAGAAATGACATTAAAAGAGACAACAAAAACAGAGCATTCAAACTCCTACACGAGATAACAACTTCAGTGCCAGTAAAATGAAAGATGATACAGCCACACTACCTCCTGCATTCCAGTTTTTAATGTCAGGACACATTTGGAAACCCTGCAATCAAACACACGTGGATGTGCTGCAGGGTGGTAGTTAGCAGGGGTTTTGTGCTCCCAGTGCTACCCCAGCCCACTTTGGAGCAGCCAAATAACACTGCTGCCCCCATAAAAAACACCAGGGACTGCTTTCTAAACATCCACAGGCTCTGCTCTGCAGACAGCTCTCGAGGGATTCTCAAATCTGGGCCACAAAACAAATGCCTGACCTCCTAGAAGGCTGGGGAGCTGACTGCCCTGTGTGCAGCTGCACACTCTGATTAGAAAAGGAGGCCAAAACTGGGCTCCTTTATAAATTTCAAAGGTCTTAGATAGATAAATCCACATCAATCTAATAGAAGCTTTTTAAAGTTTTTGACAGCTTGGCTGTAAATCACTGATAAAAGCACCCACCATAATGGGCCACAGCAGAAGTGTTGTCTGCAGGGGAATGAAAGGTGCCCTTATCACCACCTACAAGGTAATTTTTTAAATGATGAGTTCCCTATTCAGTGTGAAAAAAATCAACATTCCCTGTCACAGCCCATTGCTGTGATGGAGATCTCTCTGTTTGCCTCAGGCTTCTCCTTTCCCTGATCTTAATTTTGTTTTTTGTTTGTTTTTTTTTTTTTAAGGATGCAGTGAGACAATACTTGTCCACAAATTAAGTATTAAGATCAGTCTCAAAGTTTGAATATAGGATACACAAGAACAGGGAGAGGAAAAGCTGACTCAAAGCTCTCCATACAACATCCAACATCTGGCCCATGCACTTTGGTATCCTGACACACCAGCAAGGTGAAACCATCGCTACACTCTTGATAGTGAGAGGGTAGGAAAAGGAATATAATTTCTTTGTAACCTTGCAGTGATCCACTCATCTGAATTATTAAAGCTTAAAAGAAACAATGTTTCAGCAGCTGAGTACTCCCTCTGGACCAATCTTGTTATTAAACTTTCCTTCACATCATATAAAGATTTAATATATTTTCATTTAACACATAAATTTATTATCAGCCATATATTATTTCCAATATTATTTTCTCCCAGGGAGCAAAAATAAGTGGCAATTAGTACAGCTTGATGTTGTAGTGGTTTTTTTTAGCAGACTACTGCGAGCTGGTTTTGTTGTTCATCCTACAGAGAACAGGAACTTCCCACTTCTAGCTCAGATGAACACATTACTTCCAGAATAACTCTTTGATAGGCTACAGGAAATAAGAGAGCAGTGGTTTCCTTGTTACTGGTTATTTTAATTCAAAGAATGAAGGACAAAAAGGAGCAAATGAAGGAAGGATTTGTGCCTCCCTATGTGGGATGCAGCAGCTGACGTGCAGCTGGATGTTGAGTTTCCACTCCTGCACATAACTAATGGAAGAACAGATCCATCTGTTCCAAAAAGACCATCAAAACCCATGAAAATAAACCCCAAATACTGTCTGACCTGCACAGAAGTAAAGAAAATGCATCAGCTGCACATGATCAGGAACAAAGGTACAATAGGAGGGACCAACAACCACTTCAGCTTCTTTCCTCTTGTGTACCACACGAGACTCCAGCTACACATACTGAGCACCAGCTTTTTATCATTTGATTATTGCATTTAACTTGTGATCCTGTTAAATTTGGTTGAGCCCAAGTGAGTATATCTGTATATATCCATGAAGGTTCATCACATTTATTCTGACAGTATGGAGCCATCTCCCAGGATACTGGAATGGGAGAGGGTTTGATGTGCTGCCTGACACCCACATTTAGAATTCAGATTAGCCATTGGAAGTGCAGATGCTTGTTTTATGGCCAAGCTGCCTTCAGTGATGCACACTGAGACACAAGAGTAGCATCAACATCTTTACTTCCCACTCTTAAAGATAGTGAGATCAAAGCCTGAATTCTGCTACAGAGATGGTAAGAAATAAAATAATGGGGATTTTGAAGAAAGGTACTCCATATATCAGTAATCTGTATTATTTACCCTAAAAAATGGTGACATTAAACTGTAAATAGATCCTTTTCACAATGTGCCTCCAGCCCCACTATGAATCTGCATATGGGAGAGTTTGTAAAATAATCAACCCAAATCAAGTTTAAAAAAGCTTTATATAACAGACATTCCCCTAAAGTTTACAAATCTCAAGGGATAACTGCCATAAAGGCTGATGCTGACACTCACTGCTCTGAGCACCGACTGCAGCACTGCTTTCCTTGGGCTCCAAGGGTGAATTTCCTGACCAGGCACCTCCTGCAATCAAATATTCAGGCACCTGAGAGTCAACTCCCCAGAGAGCTGAAACATAAACTTTAAGGAATTTAGAGATTTTAGAGGAGCTGAGATTTTAGAGGAGCTAAGATTTTAGTTAGAGATAAGCCTTATTAGAGTTAATTAAAATAAATGCGTAGGCCTTGATGAAGTTAAGAGTTAGTAGTGAACTAATAATTGATTGCTTGTCAGCATAATGTTTGGTTAGCTGGGTTTATAATGAAGAATATAGAAACTGACAAATTGCTTTTAGGAACATAAGACAATTGTGGGCCTCCTCTGTTCTGAAACCAATTGAAGACAAGGAATGGGAGTTCTACCAAGAGTTCATTTGTCATATTTGCATTGAAAAGGTAGAAAGGTCAGAACGAGGAAGACTTCATCTACTTCCTCATTTTGGGACCCCTCCCATGAAAGGGACCACCAACCCATTTCAAGGGACAAACTATGCATGCTTAATAGCTTTTGAACTGATTGGCTTACAAAGCGAGGAATGAGATGTACCAAAATTATGAATATGTATTTTTATTTGGGGTATTCAATTCTTGTATGGATAAAAGGACTCTGTAATCACCTGGAAGGTGCAGTGTGTATTTGGGAGCTGTCCCACACACAATAAACACACACTTTCTAACTTTAAACTGTTAGAGAGCTTTTGTCCATCACAGTTGGATATTGGTACTAGATCAATATCCATATTTCTTTAATAATTCAGAGCTTCCATGTTCATAAAGTTTTCTGGGTGCCAACAGATGCCAATATATTCCTGAGGACTGAGTTACTGCCTTCACATATTCTAAAATGTCACCCTCAGTACCTCCAGTAGCATTTTTAATCACAAGCTCTGAAAGTAATCTACAAACCATAATGAACTGCATTTCACAGCCACCTAGGACGCCCTGACAGGACCCGGTGCTCTGTTCTGCAATTTTCTGTCTATTTAAGAACTGATTCGAAACACATTAAAATCAATTAAAGATTGCTGCTGTTTCCATTGCACTCCGGAACAGCTCCATGCAGAATACAATATGCTGAAGTGAAGGTTTGCTTTCAATAAACAGTTTCATGCAGGAAAAAAAAGATTGTTCTACAGTGTCATCTTCTGGAATGTGCTTGGTTGTTTCAAAGACTCAAAAAGTAGCCCATTATGAATATTGGGCTGCACTGCCATCAATCAGCTTGCTCACATCTGCAAGGCATTCACAAAAATAAAGCTGTTAATAGTGATGCTGCTTGAGGAAATAGTCTCTCATATTGCAAAGTTATTCACGCCAGAGCCTTCATTTTGGAGTTATTTTTGCATGTTCTTTTAACAGTCATTTAAATTAAACAACTCTTCTACTACGTTCACTAAAGTTGAAGAATACCAAAAAACAAAAAAAGATTCAAATTCAGCCAAATTTGTAAAAAATGGCATAGGAAGAGAGATGGTAATTACTGCCATTGTGATGAAAAAAACCTGCTGAGATAGAGCCAATAATAATGAAATCCATTTAATAATCAAGAAGGCTGGGAAGAGAGTCTCTTCACATTTTCTTCCACTCTCATATTCAGCTCAGTGCTCCAGATTCACTACTAGGCCATGTCAGACCCTGAAATTCATGAAACAAAAGGTAACGATTTCACACTTGGATAAAACCATTTGGAGTCATCCTTTTCAGATGGCCATTCTTTTATTGCTAAAATTTCAAGCCTTGTTAAATTTCTCTAGTGATTGGAATGGGCTCTAGGAAAAGTGAGGATGTTTAATGGCTGCGTGGTTCCTGTTCAGGAGAGAGATGGGTCTGTGCTGTCCCCAGCCAGCAGCAGGAGCTGTGCTGAGCTGCCTGTGGGACAGGCAGTGGCATCTATTTCAGGAACTGTGCAAACAACACGTTTGTATTTGCAGAAAAGCATCCTGCCAGTGTCACTCTAACAAATGCTGTCTTTGGCCAGGATGCTTTGTCTGAAATTCCTGTGCAGTCTCACATACAACTCCCACAGCTGACTGAAAAAATGAAAACTCTCTTGGAAGGTGTGTGTGTGGGGGAAGGTTGTTTGCTTGGAGTTTTTGTGATTTTTGGTGGTGGTTAGGTGGGGTTTTTAGTAAAAAAGTGACAGTGTAATGTTAAATATTCCATGGCCTTTGTGGGTTGCATAGGTTTTATCCTGACAGAACCCGAGGTACAGTAATTATCCCACTGCTGCAGATATATAAACAGTGGCTGGGGAATGTGACTCTGTCTGATATCACAGTATCAGTTGTATGTAAACAAATCCACACTTTCCTGTCCAATATTCTTCCATCCACCCACCAGACAATATGTCCTGTCTAATGGAGTCTGGAGTATCCTGTCTGAACACATGCTATTCCTACCAAATCTTTCAAATCAGGGGAAAAAAGGAGAAAAATGTGACTTCTGAGCATCACTAGAGATGTGACCTGCAGTGATAAGGGAGGAGCAGACAGTGCTGGGAAAGAGGAGTTTGGAGACTGGTTCTGTCTTAAAATTGCACCACAGAAAAGATTCAACAGGACCATAAACACAAGTAACAACATTGTGCCAATAATGATGGTTTAAATAATGCAGCTCTGAACAACCTGGGATAGGGAAAGTTGTCCCTGCCCACGGCAGGGGCTTGGAACCAGGAGAAGTTGAATGTTCCTTCAACCCAAATCATTCTGTGCTTCAATGACTGCATACCTGCACATCTAAACACCCCTGTGTGCACCTATGCATGTCCCTAGACATAAATATGTATATTAAAATCAATGTTTCCAACCTCATCAGGTTCCACCCACGACTCTTCTCTGACTGAAGAGGCTATGGAAAGGTATCCAAAAATCCAAATATTCCCATGTAGCTCTAAGCAAGTCTGGCCATCACCACAGCAGCTGTGCACAGCAAACAGCAATATGGTAACATGCACAAAAACCTAAGGAGCTGTTTAGAAGACAACTCTATTCACTGACCATAGAGAAGGATTTGTGTACTCAAAGGGCCATTTTCCCCAGCTGTATCATTTTCCCTAATAAAAGATGCAATTCAGACTTGGAGAAAGACCACCCCCAGTCCACCATAACACTGCTCCTGCATCTGTTTACTTGTACATGTGTCCTATTACTTGTGCTCTCTTAAATGCTTTAAATTCTCCATTTAATCTTATGGGAAGCAAAAAAAACCAAAACCAAGAACAAACAAACAAAAAAAAAACCCAAAAAAAAACCCAAAATGCCAAAAACAAACCAGAAAAAAAACCAGAGGACATTTCAAAGCTCCGTGTTCCATTATCTCAACCATCTCCATAAACCTGACCTGGCTTGCAATCCAGATTAGCCATAATAGCTGCTGCTCCCTGGTGGAACTGGCCCAGTCTCTCTCTCCAGTTCAATGCTCTTTTCTGCTGGCAGATTAAAAATAATGAATGCAGGCAGATGCAGCTTTCACTGCAACAGGAGCCTTGAGTGAGTGGCTTTGGAGGTGTCTCTTCCCTCCTGAGCCACCTGCCATCTGTTTAATCTACAAAAAAAAAAGCCAAACCCCACCTCTGTTTTGTTAATGTTGCTCTGTATTAGACAGGCATCACTGACTGAGGTCCTGTCATCCTCAGCAAGCGCTGGTTTGAGACAGGGGGAAGTTTCAAGGACAAGAAGAGGCAAAGTGGTTCTTGAGCAGCCTGCAGGGCAAGGAGAGACCATGGCAAATCCTTACAGGGACTGTCCAGCACCTCCTGCCATGCCCTCCATAAAAGCAGCAGCTTGGGCACGAGGATGGGGGTATTTCCATCTATTCTCAGTCAGAATTAATTTGGATTTTTCCAATGGCTTCCATCAAATTAGGTTCGTTTGGATGCAGAAATAATCTAGCTGGGAATTCAAGCTTCCTCTGCCTTTCCACAGACACAGCTATGCAGGGAAAACCCACACAGAAGAATCTGATGTTTTTCTTAAGACAGAACACTAGAAACATAATTTTATTGAGGTCATGTCTGTTTGGATATTTTTTAAATTAAGAGGCTAAGACAAACACTAGGAAATAAGAGGGAATCTTTTCTGTTTACATCCTTCTGATAAACCTCATTACTCAACTACTTTCCATCCCGTGGTCAATGTGCAATGATGATGAGCTCTCCTGGGGAAGGCTAGCACAGGTTTTCAGCACCTGAAGCTGCAGGAGTATCCACCAGCTCCTTTCCACATTTTCTGGACATGTTTTGCTTTTCAGAAAGTGCAAAATTATCATGCTTCTGATACCAGGGAGAAATCTAAAATGATGCCTTCACAACAACATCTCCTGCCCCAGAATGAAGGGAAATTGAGGACAGAGGGAGTGGGAAAGTCCCAAGGATAAGAACTTCTCTGCAGAAATTCATCCATAAACACCTCCCACCCCGACCACGGTGGGAATGGGATGGATTAAAATGTTAGGAGATTGCATTTGACAATCCTGTAGCCCACCAGCTCCCTTCAAAACTGAGAGTATTTTTTACAAAAGAGCAAATGTTACACATAGGCTGTGTCCTTTGGCAGAAAAAAGCCCTTAACCTGCATCAACATCAGCTTCTGCAGTTCCTTAGGGATCTGTCAAGGTGGGCCACAAGGGAAATTGGCATTTCCTGTTTACTGTTTGGTTTTCCCACCAGAAATACTCCACATTGTGCTTCTCTCCTCTCCTTCCCTGTTTGCACCATGACTACTTTGAATGACACCAGCCCTATTTCCCCTTCCTTTTGCACTGCAAGCAAACCCTTCACCGTTCCTGGCTCTGCCTTTTGCTTTGGGAAACCACAGTGCAAGGAAAGCTGACATTTTGGGGAGGCAGAAGAGCATCATGGCTGCAGAAGTTTGTTCCTGAGAATTGTCTGGCTGCATTTATGATAATCCCTTCATTCCATCTGCATCCCACGCACTGGTGCAGCAACCCCATTTTCTAGTTCCAAGAAATTACGCATTCATTATGGAGGAAATTAACACCTCAAAGCAAACTATAATTAGGAATTCTTCAATTCGGTTTATGCTTTTTCAATTAGGCCCTCTATAATTTTAATCACGGGAGCATTAACATGTTTCCGGAATTTATATACCTGTAGTATAATTAAATCCTGAAATGCCTTAGTCTGCAACAGCAAAGCAGAGCTTGCTCATCTTCCCTTTTATTGTGTTTTTCTGTTGTTACAGACACATCGAGGGGCACCTGCCTGTGTGAACATCTCCTGCCACATGCAGCAGAGAAGGAAGGGCCACTTGTCCTCTGAACCCAGCCCTCACTCCTGGGACAGGCACAGCTGGCTGGGGAAGCCTGGGCTCCTGAGGGGTGGACAATTGCCAGGGATTTGTACTCAGACTCATCCCACTTCATTTTAAGTGCCTCAAGGAGCTGCTTCAATTAAATAAATCATCCTTGATGATCCTCCAAAAGAGCCAAGGTCCTTCCTGTGGGCTTCCCACCCCTGAGCAGCTGTGGCCCAGCTCAGCTCATTCCATCAAAGGGTCTGATCCAAAAGCTCCCACAGGCTTGGCACTGTGACACCTCCTGGAAGTCAGAGTTTCTGATTTTTGAAGTCTTTTGTGCTGTTTGTTACTATCCTTTCATTCTGTGACAACAAGGAAGGGGCACAGTGGCTCTGAGAGCTGTGGAGCAAAGAAATGTGTTGGGAAAAGAAACCCTCAAACTGGAACCAGGGGTATTTTCTCCCGTTCCCTCATCTAACAGGGTGACAGGTTGATGTGAGGTGGCCATCAATTTGAGAATATCAGCCTAAAGCTCATAATTCATTAACCTGTTGGTTGCTGGAATTAAATCTGGCAGTTTATGTAGTCAGCATAAAAGATTTATGCAAAAAAACCTCCTTTCCCCTACTCAGTATCCTCAGATCTTCACAACACTAAAAAGTGTTAGCAAAAGCCTCCCTGTAGCACTAATAAAACACCAAAGTATTTGCCCCATGTGTAATTTGATTGTTAAAATATTATCATTCAAATAGACACCAATTTTATGGCTTTCCTCTCCCATTTCTGCCCACTGCCAAAGCTCCCTGTCGAATGGTCAAAGACACAGCAGGTCACCCAGGCTGTGAAAATGGCCATGGTTTGGATGGCTGGTAAATGGTAAAAGGCAGATTTTTCCTCTTTAGGGGACTGAATGTCAATAGCCCATTGTGCTGATCAAGCAGGAAAATGCATTTCCTTTACCATATGAGCAAATTAACCCAAAATGCCCTTTAGCCTCATTTTTGGGGGGGACTAACACATGACTCTTCAGGGAACTAAACAAAATATTTAAACCCTATTCAACTAATTTTGCCATATTACACAAATGACTAAATATTCCTTCCTGATACTTATGGTTGTATCTTCCACACCTGTATCTCCATTTTGCTTTACTCTTGATACAATAAGCAGAGCACCTTAATATTCATAATAATTTCAAGTACTTAATGGCTTTCACTCAAATTCTCAATTTCCTTCTCTCACATTCACACACAGCTGAAGAAAATGTAGATCTGGTTTATCTCTAAGAAGAATCTTCTTTATGTACCTCCAAACTCTTAGGTAAATTGAAGGCAGAGTGTCAGGCAGAAGAAACTCAGCTTGAATGATTTCAGAACAATATCCCTGAGGTATATTATAGGAGATGTTAATTAATAGAGATAATTCATCTTATAATAGCAGAAGCCTAGATTAATAATCTCATTTCTCATTAAATACTACAAAATTAAAAGACAATATTAAATACTACAAAATTAAAAGTGACGACTGCTTGCCCTCTATTGAATCAACCAACTCATGTGATTCAGACATTTAAATAGGAGCTCAGAAAAAGCAGACCAGGAATTTTCTTTTCCAAGTACTAAGAATGTGCCTATCAAGAGAATCTTAACTTTCTGAATTACCAAAGGCATGAAAATTTCACCCTTAGCACCCCTTTTATTGTTTTCCTGCTCCTTCACTCTAGTTTTTATTTTCATATACAAGGTACTCTACGTGGGAGTTTTAAGAACTAGAAACTGCCACCCTTTTCTGGCATTAATTAATCAATTATGAGCATAAATGCCTGAGGCAGGCTCATGTGATGCCACTAAGAAGCTGCAAAGCAGAGATCTGAGCAGCACTGCTCCCTCAATAGTAATGGAGATCTACAAACCAAAGTCACCAGTGGCAGAGCAAAGCAAAAGCACCAGCAAATATTGTGAATTTAGAGTTTCTCCACCACAGAATCAAGGTCACTGGGCTTGCAAACCACTCCTTTGTAAGGCTGGGAAGAAGTACTGTGCAGTAAAGGCAAAATCTGACTAAGGATGCAAGGGAGAGGGATGCAGGATGAACAGGTAATGCCCAAAACCACAGGAAAGAAAGAATTACCTGGAGATTAGATTTTGAGCCTGCGGCTCCAAATTTTCTGAATTTTTACTTTGTTGCAGATAGAAAGACAAGTTTTAGCTACTTTAATTTACTTAGTTTACTTTAGTTCTCTAACATAAGATGGTTGCAATAGCATGGCCCTTCCTTCCAGGAAACTTTTACTCATTGCATGTAAGAATACTAAGTGCACAGATACATCCAACAGGATTTATTCCTGGGAGAATAGCTTGAGTATAAAACCAGAAAAAACTCTCTTTTCTTCATGTTCTGTAAATAACACTACTGCTGTCTTCTCTTAAATTTTTTAGCATCACGTATAACAAAATTTCCCTTTATTTCATGCTTGGAAGATCAATAATCAAATAATAACTCTCAAGTGTAACAGGGAGCTTGGTCTATACAAATTAATTTTTCCTCCTGGCTGGCTGTTGATATGAAAAGATTTATTTCACCTTTACTCAGTCCTTCTTAATATATTTTAAATATTTAAACTCTCTTCTGTTATTCAGATTTATGTATTTCCTTTAAGATGTAAATTAATAAGCTGACCAATCTGTAACTCTGTGCTGGCACATAAAAAAATATCACAGATTATTTACTGACACTCCTCTGAGAACTGCAGGAAGAGAGACCAGATCCATATTGCTCCAACAAAAAAGTTTTCTATTTTCTGAACTCCAACCCAAAATAATTGCAGGCTCTTCTCAAACGTCCTTCTGCAGTGTCCTACAGCTCCACCACGCAGAGCAGGGTATTGACAAGGCAATCACACCTAAGGGGAGCATTTATCCAAGCTCTGAAATCCTCAGAACTAACACATGCTCTGGAAATTTGATTTTCTCCATAACAGTAGTATAGGTAGATTGACAGAACCAGCTGCGTGTTAATAAACCAGATGGACCTTCAAATATCCAACACACGAAAAGCAGCCTGTGGACATGTCCTGCAGATAAAACCCCTCAGAGTGTTATTGCCAAGCTGGGAGTGGGATATAAATTCTCAAATAGAGGCCTAAAGATGTCATATGTGAATAATCTATGAAGGACTAACTCAGACTGCCTGACAATAACAGATTCAAAGGCAGAAATATCCTCAAAATCTCATTGAAGGTTTTCAGGAAAGAGTTGAGGAGTAAAGATTGAGAGCACTTGCATTCTTCCTTCCTCTTGTGAATGTATTATAGATGAATGTCAGCCTCCAGCAAATCAATCATAGCACCATTCACATGGTTTAGATTGATATAAGAACACCTAAAAGTTATTTTTAAAGGGCAATGTGGAGTCAAACTCTGCAGGTTATACCATGAAAAATAAAGGCAAAAATTAAACGCCTGTGCCACAAGGGAGAATATTTCTGCTTGCTGAGGCTTTCTTTGGGCAATAGGAAAAAATAGATCAAAGAATACCTAAGTTTATATTAATCCTATTAGGTTGCATGAAAGAGTCCTCATTGTTATCTATAGATCATTAACAAAGCCGAGTTCATGATTGTTACTTTTATAAACAGCCACATTTAAATTATTTATCATGAGCACTGGGGAACATCAGAAGTGTCTTAATGCTGAAAGTGACTTTGGATTTGGTGTACCTCCATTTCAGATGAATGAAAATACAATTAATCTTATTTTAAATATCCTCCTGTATTATTGTGAAGATGTTCTTGCAGCCCATGCTGCATCTCTCTGCTACAGCACAATGAAATAACTCAAGACCAGGTACAGATATTACCTTACAGTCACATCCCTACATGTTCTCCAACTCACCATCCCCTGAACAGAAGAGGAAAATATTTGAATAATTACTGTATATTAATTGTTTTTTGTCTTCACAGTTTGGAAGGACCATAATGAAAACTGGAGAACTGTAGAGCAGAAACTCTCAGGTTGATGGGATAAGGAGCTGACCAATTCCTGCCCAGAGAAAGCTCTGAACAGCAGAGTTTTCATAGGAAGGTGTGATGGAAATCCACTTCAGACTCCTCTCAGGAACTGTTCAGCCCCATCTGAGGCAGGCTGGGAGATCCAGGAAATCATGGTCACATCCACCAGGGAGGCCAGGAGAAGGCATCCCACCAGGACTTCCACTGGACAGGATCCTCTGCACCATCTCACTGCTGGGCAGGCAGGCTGCTCATCCTTTGTCTCAAACCTGTGCTTGCCTTGATGCCTTCAGCAACTGGACAGAGCATGGCATCACACCACGTGGAATTATCGAGGGAAATAAACCCCACACTACCAAAAGGTAGAACACCTAACCAGACAACAGCAAAGAGCATTTGATCTCAGCTGAATGAATAAAACACACTGAGGAGAAGAAAAACACCTCATTTTTGTGTATTATGGGTGCCAAAAGCAGTTCACAATAGGTTACTCGTGTTGATCTTTTGATCACTCTCTGAAGGAATGGGGCCCATTTCTGAAAATGGTGTTTTGAGAGAATTTCACAAATGGGGCAGTGTGAAGAACAGACTGAAAGAAAAGGGAAGTGTCTGAGAGAATTGAAGCTTGAAATAACTGGATTTATTTAGGTTAACCTAAGAACAGTTGGGATGGTTCTACAGGGGAAGAATTCTGAGCCTGTCAGAGTTAATAAAAAGCTAAAATTCTACCCAAGACTCCCTCTCACTTACTTCCCCTGCCATTCTGCTTTTCATACACATATCTGTAAGTCAGTGAAATGGACTCATTATAGGAAATAATTTTATCACTTAGATGTGGCATGTAAATATTGCACTTTCTGCAAACATGTGTAATAGGCTACGATGCAATTAAAGAAATCAGAGTGAAAATTTATAAAAAATCTCTACCAATTTTATGTACAGATGCATTTGCTGGAAAAGGCATTATTCACTGAATGCAGTTAAAGTGCAGTAAATCGACTTTGAGAGAAATCTCAAGACTTTTCAATAAAAAGACAAAATAGCAACACTGCTAAGACAGCAGGTGGTAAAACGAGATACAGGAATGTTCCCCCATATAAAGAAATAAAACAAAACAAAGCTGTGTGATTTTACTGCTCTTTTCCAGAGGAAAAAAACATCTCTAAAGGACTCAGAAAATAGGCTCCTAAATTTGCTCATATGGAGTACCAGAGATTGAAAAGCAAACCTTGAAATATAGAGAAGGGATGGTGCTTAGTCCTAAAGAATGTTGGGTTTTTTTTTGTTTTGTTTTTGGTTTTTGGTTTTTGTTTGTTTGTTTGTTTTGTTGTTGGGGTTTTTTTTTTTTTTGAGCTTGTCAATACAATTTGAGGCTAAGTCACAACACAGCTGGGGGACCACCAGCTGATATAGGACATTTAATTAAATCCAGTAGTTTGCATCTGGAGCAATTTGCTCCTGAATACTTAGTGGGCATCCTTCAAAAGCATTAAGAACCTGTCAGTGGGATACAGAGACCCAAAATGAAAGAAACCCATTATGAAAGGGGGAACTATGGTGTTTTTAAAATCACACCCGTGGGAAAAACTCCAAGAGTCTCTTGTGGAAACTGGAGATAAAAACTTGAAGGTAATGAATACCTGCTGGACCCCTCTGCAAGGCGGGACCCATTGATTTTATAAGTGATTCCAATTGTTGCTGTCAGCACAGGAGCCTGGCAGGAGGAGTGGCAGCAACAGGTGAGGCAGTGTGGGCTCAGAAGGGAAATTTGTTCATCTGTGCTGGAGCCTTGCACCAAACACAAATTCAGTGAGATGGAAGAGAGTGATGAGTACAGCACCCCAGGTGAGGGAGCGACCTGCAGGTGAGTGTCCCACGTGAGCATGGCACCATTCAGAGCAGGACCCAGCTCAGACAGGCAGCACGGTTCCCTGCAAGGTGCCCACTCTATGCCATGGGTGCCTGGGCACCTCCCTGCCCCCAGATGACCAGGGAAGGGATGGCACCCCTGTACCTGGCTCTGGTCAGGTCCCACCTTGAGTCCTCTGTCCAGTTCTGGGCCCCTCACTGCAAGAAAGACGTTGAGAGGCTGGAGCGTGTCCAGAGAAGGGAATGGAGCTGGGGAAAAGGCTGGAGACTCAGACATGTGAGGAGCAGCTGGAGTTGTTTAACCTGGAGAAAAAGAGGCTCAGGGAGGAGCTTCTCCCTCTCCACAACTCCCTGACAGGAGGGTGCAGCCAGGGGGGAGTCAGGCTCTGCTCCCACAAGGGACGGGACAAGAAGAAATGGACTCAAGTTGCGCCAGGGAAGGTTCAGGTTGGATAACAGGAGGAGTTTATTCACAGAAAGGGTGGTCAGGCATTGGAAGGGGCTGCCCATAGAGCGGGTGGAGTCGCCATCCCTGGAGGTGTTCAGGAAATGACTGCAGATGGCACTCAGTGCCCTGGTCTGGTTGGTAAGGTGGTCAGTGGTAAAAGGTTGGACTCGATGGTCTTGGAGGTCTTTTCCAGCCTTAATGATTCTGTGATCTGTAAATCCTCTACTCTGCAGCAGGATCTGCTTATGTGTACTAGCAAAGCCTCACTAAATCAAAATTCCTTTTTCTGGACTTCACTGCACAGCCAGCCCCGCAGCACAGCTGGATTATGAATGTGAGCAGTGTGTTAAATCCAGAAACTGAGCAAATAAGGCCACAAGCATTAAAGACAGGGCAAGCATTCCTACAATAGCTACCAGCAGGCCTTGTTCATCATGGAAGAGGGGGCAGGATGGAGATCTGGAGCCTCCTCCACCCTCGTGTGGGGATGTTCAGTCTCCAGCTCCACATCCCGCTGTGCTCCAGCACTGCAAAGGCATCTGAAGTGATGCTGAGAGGGTAATAACCCCGACAGAGCCAGCAGCAATCCTTCCTAGAGGCTAACAGCGGGAGGCAAGGAGGCTGAAGCACTCATGAAAGGAGAGTGTGAAAGGCAGAATCAACAGCTGAGTTGGCCTTTTAGTCAGCGCTTGCTTTCGGCAGCTCCATTATCAGAGGAGAATGAGAGAGGAGTGAGGGAAGCCTGGGGAGGAAGGAGAGGAGGGAAATGTGAAGAGAAAAGACGACAAAACCCTCACCTGACAGGTGCTCCCCGGGACTGAGCAGGCTTCAGCATGACCGTGATGGTGGTGTCAGTCTCATTGAGGGGAGAGTCCGTGTCGTACTCCGGCATGGACGGTGCTGCAGCAGAACAAAAACGCTTCATTATGCACCAGCCACTGCCCTTGGTAGGGATGGCAGCATCATATTAACAGTTCTCAAATGGAATGTCAAAATACTTCCCACTGTTAGGACCAGAATGATCAAAACTGCTTAAATATTTGTACATTCTTTTTCCATTCCAATTAAACGAGAATCGGACAATCTTCAAGCTGGCTTTGAAAATCCTGTCTTGAATTTTTAAGACTTAGTAAGGCCTTGAGATGGGATCATTCCTTCAGTGTTAAAGTTGAGGAAAGAAAACTGCATAGACATAATAAATAAACCCAAATTATTAGGATGAGTGAATCAGTGGCAGAGCTAAGAAAATCCTGAATCCTGAATCTTTTTCCCTGCTCTGGTCAGTGGATTTGCCCTCTCACATCTAAAGAGATTTTAATGCACAGATTTAGGCTGTGTCCCCTTGATTAGCTGGAGGGTGTGCTAGGAAACACAAAAGATGAAAAGAGAGGAGCAGAAATTAGCCAGGTTATTTTTGCACCCAAACCCAGGACGTTTTACCCAGGTGCTTGAGTTGTGCTGACTCACCAGGCAGCTGCAGGGATCCCAGTGCCACCCTTGGGCAGTGCCCAGCCACAGCAACCCCATCCCTGACGTGTTCCCCCGAGCAATACAGAAACCCACTGAATAAAACCCCCCTCAAGAAACTCTACTTTCTCCTTCTGCTTTGTTATCGTCTCTTAGGACCATTCCATGAAAGTAGGACAACTTTCCATAGGAAATATGTTTCACTTATTGCTTCTTTCTTCCCCAGGTGCAGGCATCTGTCTGGGACAAGTTTTACTGCTGAAGACCTCAAGAGATCATGAGGTCAGAACAGCACAAATTTGTTCCAAAGATGCAGTTTTTGCTGAAATAACTTTAAAGAATGAAGCAAACAGAAGAATTCACACAAATAGTTCATCTGTAGCTCACAAGGGCAAGCTGCATTGTGGGGGATCCCATATTTAATCCTCTCATAGTGATTTCCACTGTAATCCTGTTTACAATCGGGATTTTTATCTAAATGCCTGAAAACTGTCAAGAATGGGGGCTGCTATTATCAGCTCAGCTGCTGGCTTCCCTGTCAATAAGCTGGGAATGCGTTCAGAGTCAATGTCAACTGCTTAAGAAGGATTTCTCTGGAATAAGGTGCTCTCCATCAAGGGGAAGCAGTGACTCATTGAAAGGAGACACATCCCCAGTGGCCTTCCACATCTGAGATCACTGGAGATGCTGGAGATCACAGCATGGTTTGGGTTGGAAGGGATCTTAAAGATCATCAATTCCAGCCCTGCCATGGCAGGGACACCTTCCACTGTCCCAGGCTGCTCCCAGCCCTGTCCAGCCTGGCCTTGGACTTTTCCAGGGATCCAGGGGCAGCCACGGCTGCTCTGGGCACCTGTGCCAGGGCCTGCCCACCCTCACAGGGAACAATTTCTTCCTAACATCCAACCTGCCCTCTGTCAGGTTAAAACCACTCTCCTTGTCCTGTCACTCCAGGTTCTTGTCCAAAGTCTCTCTCCAGCTCTCCTGGAGCCCCTTTAGTCACTGCAAGGGGCTCTGAGCTCTCCCTGGAGCCTTCTCCTCTCCAGGTGAGCACCCCCAGCTCTCCCAGCCTGGCTTGGAGCAGAGGGGCTCCAGCCCTTGGAGCATCTCCGTGGCCTCCTCTCAACTCATTCCAACAGCTCCATGTCCTTCCTGAGCTGAGGACCCAGAGCAGGGTGCAGAGCTCCAGGTGAGGTCTCAGGAGGGCAGAGGTGAGGAGGAAAATCCCCTGCCTTGACCTGCTGGCCTCGATGGCACAGCAGGAATTGCTGAGCCCCCACTCTGGCCAGAGGGGACGGTGGTACAGCAAGGCTTAGTGCACCCATAGAAACAAATACACCCACATTGCTACAGCAGAGATGTCTTTCCATGTGGGAAAAAAACCCCAAACATCCTCACAAGGACATTCCTGTCAGTGCAAAAATCCTTCTTCTCCCTACTAACCTTGAGGCTGCCTCTCAGAGCAAATTTAAGTGTATCTTTCAAATTGGAAAATGTATCAGAAACTTGACCACGCAATGAGAGAATCTAAATCCAGAAACTACCCTAATGCTTGCATGGAGTTTGCACCCACCTATTGAGAGCCAGATATTTGGGAGATGTGGGGTAAAAAAGTCAATAAACCAAGCTCAGTACGCATATAGATAGCACTCATGCAAGCTGCTAACACAATTTGAGCACTCATGGATGATAAAAGGCAAATAAACTGAATCAGAGGAGAAAAGGCCCTCAGACCATTGCTGTGGTTTTTTATTTCTCTGGTCACAAGGGAATGGAGTGCACACTGTGCTGTGCCTGCACAGCAAGGCTGCAGAACCCCCAACAGCCCATGCAGCTGTTTGGACACTTAATGGCTTTCACTTCAAGTGGTTCAGGGCCTTAGTGCTAAATGTGAAGGGTTCAAACCCTGAGCAGAGGGAGGAGATGTGCTTTGCTTCCTTAAAATTTACCCTGTCACTTACTGCTCACAACAAGCTATTATTAACGGATTTTGAAATAGGGCAGTGGAAAATCTATACTGTAGTGCAATCTTTTCTACAATAACCAGCCATAATTTCAAGCATTACCAGTGTCCTGAATGTTCCAGATGTGTATTTTGACTTTACTGAAAAAACTGTTAAAATAGTCCAAAAAATGATGGCTTTACCCTCTGTTAGAAAACCTATTTTAAAAATCTATTTTAGTGCTATCAACCAAACGTTAAAATCCACATACATCTGCCCAATATCACAACAGTCCATATTTTTTTTTTTATAACTGGCCTGTTTCCCCCTTTTTTCCCCTCACAATTTCTCTTTGCCATTTCCTCCTTATTTCAATGCCTTGTCTGCCTCAAGTCCTCCCTCTGCTCTTACCCATTAAAAAGCCCAAGAAAAACAGTGTTCCTCCTTTATTCTTAGTCTGTTTAAGAAGAGCCCATTACTTATTAAGCCCATTACTTCATTACATCCATTTTGGTACATCCTAAAAATAAAAAACACATTACAGAGGAGCTGCCCCAACCGGGCAGATAATGCTAACAATGATTACTAAAAGGGTATTTCATTTGTGGAACTAAAGATGGTTCCCATTTTAAATGCTCCACAGATATCCAGGGATACTTAGGACACCCACAAATTAACACCTGTAATTGTAACCCAAATAAACAAAGGTCTGTGGCTGTTTCAAAACTCTGCCCTATGAAAATTGGAGACACATTGAGCTGAGCATTTTTTATCATTGTACACATCAGCTTTGAGTCTAAAGCACAAAGCCCTAGATTTTGTTTTTTTTCCTTCTTCTCCAAAGCAGTACCTGAAATCTTAGTTGCAATCCTGGTGGTGATGGGTGGCCCAAAGCCCTTGACTGTGCTGGCTTTGATGGTGAATGAGTAGGTGGTGCCTGGGTACAACCCTACAAAAAGGTGATGGGTTTCGTTCCGGAGCTTGAAGACTTTCCCTCTTTGGCTGGACAGGTCAGCACTGGGATCCAGAGACCCAACGGCCTTGTAGGTGATCTGCAAACGAAGAACAAGGACAGGAAGGTGGTGAGGGGCCCTCTGCACCTGGCCTCTCCCTGCTCCCCTGCTTTGTCACCTCTCGAGGCTGGACTGCAAACACAAGGAATTATTTCAGGATGATTTCCATACCTCCCATGAGCCATTTTGTGTCTGGGTGCTGTCAAACAAACATGACAATTTTTCCAAGGCTTTACTTAGGGAAAAACTAATTTCCTCTCTCGGCTAAAACCTCAGCATGTGCTGACTTACAACAAAAGATGCAAAGAGCTGCTTTATGTTCCCAAGCTCAGAACTTCTGCTGGCAAACCAGAGCACACAGCACGGCCGGCAGGATTTTCATGAGAATCATCCTTGCAAGCCCCCAGAGCTCATGAAAACCTTCAGTGCAAACATGGATACGTTTCCTTTTGGCAAATCATCTCCTCAAAAGGCAGCTGAAAACAATGGAAGCCTTTTTCTGTCAACAAAATCTTTGGAGGCCTTTTCCTGTGCTGCAGAGAATATGCTGAAATGAAATAATATGTTTAAATGAAATAAAGATCACCACTTCTTTAGACAAAAGCTCTTCTCTCTGTGGAAATCAGCTTCTGCTGTCCTTTCCTTCCCCTCATTCTGAGCCTCAGAGTGCAGATTTACACGTGGTTTACACCTGGTTGAAGCCAGGAGGGCTGCAGACCTGGAGGGATGTCCTGAGCACACCTGGAGCTGGTGCCAGCACACCGTGAAACCTGCCTGAGCTCACCCATGGCAACCCTCCTGATGTGCAGACACTTCAAGGGAAACTCATGACTTATTTACCAGCCAATTCCTTGCCCGAGTTCCAAATTCAATCCCAAGGCAGCTCCATTTCAACAGAGCTGTCAATATAATGTACCGTGCTCTGCTGCTCTCCTAACCTTTTTTGATATTATGGGATCCACACTTATTTGTAATGAAACACTATGAATAAATCAATGTATGTTAATACATGAGGTCTTCAATTTTTTATTAAGGTCTCCACAAGAATCTAATTCCCAGCCTTTCTGAAAGAGCCTTTGAAAATCTTTAAGTCACTTGCTTTATGACGGGAGGAAAATGTTGCATTTTGAGGAAAAATAAATATCCAGTGTTTAAAAAGGGAGGCTTTAATAATAGCAGGATAAATAAGAGGCCAAGACTGATGTTACTGACACCAGAGAAGGGTGAGAGCATGTGAATTCTGTTATTTGGACAGAGAAGAACAGGTTAGACAGAGCTGACATCCAAGATAAGGCAGTGTAACAGAGAAAGGACATGAATTATAGCAGCAACAAGAAAGTACAGGAACAGAACTCTTAAAGGAATTATAATTAGACAGCTTGCAGGTGATTTCATTGAAAACCAGCTAATTTTTCCAGGAATTACAATCTGGGTTTAAATTTTTATTACACACCAGACACCTGAGAAAGAGACATCTCTGTTCATAATGACTCTTAAAACAAACAAAAAATGAAAAACAGGAGGAAAATTTCTACACCCTCTGCTTTTCCCTCAGAGTCAAGAACCAGCACGGGACAGTATTTTGAGAGTTCTTATTGTATCAAGACACTTCAAAGCAAAGGAATTTGTAAGAAGACCATTGGAATTAAATTGAGAAACAAATACTTAAATCCAGAGACATGACTCTGTCCATGACATAGCTAAAGAAAAATGCATTTAATTTAATCTTATGTAGGAATGAGCCGATGCAATCTAGTATGCTCTGCTGGCACATCAAGAGCTGGAGAAATAGAAATTCTATAGAATTGCAAAGGGGAATCAGAAAAATAAGAACTAGGGGAAAAGAAAGGGAACTTCCTATACCTGGGGCACTGAACAGCACATTCACACGATGCCCAGGTCAGGCAGTGGCCTGTGCAAAATCAGTGGTATTTATTTTCAAGCACATTATACTGAAGGTTATAAATACAAGTGAAATATGCATTTGTCCTTGATCTCCATCCATATAAATAAATGTATTCTGCTACTTTCAGCAGTTCTAAAATCATTACAGAAACAGTTATGTTACTTTATTAAAACAAACAAACAAACAAAAAAACCCTATCCCCTTAAGGCAAAAAAGCTACAAAAGCTTTCAAGAAGAAAAAAAAAACAAATAAAGAAGAAAACAACTCACTGATTTAAAAAAAAAACAACAAATAAACCAAACACACAAACAAACAAACCCAGTCTTTATTTTTCTGTTGACTTTAGCAGAGAATGAGTACAAGGGACCTTAAAACAACCTGGGTCAACTCACAAGAAGCAGAGAAGGAGGAAACAGCACTTGAGAGAATGTCCCCAATTTGATATTGTAGTGTGGGTTAATTTTCAGAGCAACTGCTCACTCAAGTCAGACTTCAGGGTTTCCCAAGGCTCTTTTCAGGATATAGAAACTCCAGCAGAGAGATTTGTGGCACAGCCAAATGTGAGTTTACCTTTTCTGCAGCAGAGTCTCTTCCCAGTAGATATGGACCTTGTTAAACCAGGTGGTGTGGAGACATTCAGAGCCACCCTTGTCCCCAAAACTGAATATTTGACTTTAACACATGAACAGTACCTGGATGCAGCACAGAGGATAGAAACATAGCAGTGCAAAGCTGTGCATGTGTCCAGGGTCACCAAGCCCAGCAGCAGAGATATTTAGGGGCTGGTAAGTGCAAATGGTGCAGAAACAACAACCAATTCCTGTCTCGTTCCAGGGTTGAGCTCTTCTCTGCTTCCCTCCAGGAGGGCTCTGAGTGACTGGAGTGGGCAGGAAAGGG
>QUSF01000037.1:973503-1060705 GCA_003676055.1 Chloebia gouldiae | reverse complement strand
GATAAAGGGGACACAGACCCTGCCAGGAGAGCCCCTGGGATAAAGGGCACACAGACCCTGCCAGGAGAGCCCCTGGCTGTGTGCCCACCTCTGGGAGGACTCTCCTCACTGCTACGAGGGTCTGATGTTCTCCAGGCTGCCATTTATAAAGCCAGGGCCTCTGCACTCCTCTACACAAACATTTGTGGGGCTGAGAAGTCTGTGGATTTCTGTAATTGCTGAGTGCTGCTGGCTAAGCAGCCAAACCCCAGGTGAAGCAGAGGAAGCAGCCCTGGAAACAGAGCTGTCTGCTTGGAAAAGAAGGCAAACTCTTCCAGCTCAGCAAAAAAACAAACAAACAACCAATCATTTTTCTCTTCCAAGCGAGCTACCTGCTGGTTCTTAGCTCTGAGTGCTGCCCTGAGTGTGGATCAACAGCTGAGAGCTCAGTCTCAGCCCCATTCCCCTCTGGACCTGCAGGCACAGTGACAGCAGCTGCCACTCCAGCTGCAGCCACAGCTGGCCGTGCCAGCAGCACGTCCTGGGGCTGGCCTGGCACACATCCCTGCTCTGCCAC
This sequence comes from Chloebia gouldiae, assembly GCA_003676055.1. Classification (NCBI taxonomy): domain Eukaryota; kingdom Metazoa; phylum Chordata; class Aves; order Passeriformes; family Passeridae; genus Chloebia; species Chloebia gouldiae. The sequence goes on along the minus strand of QUSF01000037.1, from coordinate 1,060,149 downwards.
CCTCCTCCCAGCCAGCAGCAGCTCCACGGGCTGGGCACTGGGATGGTGCCACGCTCGTGGGTCTGTGTGTGTGGCTCTGGGTCGGAGGGTTTCTCCTCCAAAAATCAATGTATGGCTTCTCTCTTCATTTCCATGCGTGCTCCACCAGATTCTAGCTGGGTAAAAGGAAGGCACCAAGGAGTTTCCAGTCTCCTCAACTGATTTAAACTCCATTTTCTGAAGCAAGAGGAATTGCAGGGAATCAGGGGGTGAAAAATTTTCAAGAAACTATGGAAATTTCCAACTCTGGAGTAATTTATAAAAGCACAAAAACATGTCTGGAGAAGAAATATGGCACTCCTCTGGAACGAGAAGTATGCTGGAAAAAACACCTGTCTTGTGGTTTGTATGCTGAATATTTATCTTAATTTCTTGTTCCAAGTGTCAAAGCATTTCATTACAAAACAAACAAGAGATTCTAATCTAAAAAATAAGATTACTTAATTGCTCAAAAGCAGCTGTTCTAAATTATTTTAAATAATCTATTTTAAAGACAAGCTGAGCCACCTAATACTTCTGTATTCTCAAAAAAAAAAAAAAAGAATAAATCTTATTAATTTAAATGTTTAAAAGCACAGACAGAAAACAAACAGAAAAATACCCAAAAAATATATTCTAAAATATAATTCTGATTGGAAATATTGAAAATATTTATTTGCATTCTGATGCAGAATAAATGAAAATACAAAGATGAGGAAATTTCTCACAAGATTGAAACTCTATGGTTTTTAACCACCTTCCTGATCTCCCTGAAGACCAGGCACTGTCCTAAGTGGAAAGTTGTCTTTTCTCTGCAAACTGGAATGTCTGTCCAGGGTTTCCATAGGGAATAGAGAATTTACACATCAGCTCCTGGGGAACTTGATGGTCCCAAAATTTCAGTGGCCAGCACTGCTATGGATCTAAACACAAAAAATTGAGCAAAGAAATACACATTAATAAATCCTACATCTCCTTCAACATCCTTCACTGACTTAATAAAATGCTTCTCATACTGAAGCAATAAAAGCAGTAAATTTGAAAAAATCAAAAAGGCAAATAGTGAAGGAACTCAGAAGAATAAAGAGCAGCAATTTTCCCACCAGCACAAGAGGGGCAGAGCAGTGAGCCCACGGTTCTCCCAGCTGGGCAGGAGGGAAGTATTCAGGAGGTGCTCAGATGATGAAATCCACCGTCAACTGTGCAAAATTTGACTTCATTAGTCCAAATTCTTTGTAAAATGTAAAACAGGCCAACAGTACAAGTTCGAGTCTACTGGAAACTATCAAAAAAGGATTTATAGGTTTAATGTTCAGGTGTTCAGTGATGCATAATTGCTGTGATAGATTGGAGAATAAAATAAGAAAAGATCAGCATAAAGGAGTAGGCTGGTGAACAAGTTCACTCCTGGTTGTTATTTAAGCAACCAATTCCAGTGCACTCCAGTCCCCATTAACCAGGGGCACCCCCTCTTATTCCATCCTCCCCTCTGTTTTTTATTCACTTTAAAGCTTGGAATATTAACTCTTTTAAATCACTGAGCTATGGTAACAACCCCAGAGATGTAGATGTAATATTGAGAGCATAAGCACAGCTCTTCTCTCCTTCCCAGAGCCCAATTTAACACAATTTTCTGGGGAGATGTGAACACTTTGCTAACTGTCATCATCTGCAACTGCAGAACTTCTCTTACAAGGACATAAAACTTTCATGGGGAAGAGAGAAATTATATCAGAGATATTAACTAAACTAGGAAGCACAAGTTTATTTCCCACTGCAAGAGAGAAAACATATAATTTAAAAAATAACAAAAATAACACGCTTAGATTTTTTTCAAAACTGGTGAACAAGCAAGTGCACAAGTCTGGTGAATTTTACTCCTTCTTTGCATGGTGGAGGAAGAAAGTGCTTTGTCCTGTGCTTTCTAAATTAGAAACAAGAGTTGAAAATTAGAAGTTAAAAAAATCCCTATAGAAAAAAAAAGGGGGAAAAAAGGTAAAAATATGGTAATTAAACAGGGAAATAGATCATCAAGAAATGTGATTAATTAACTTTGGGTTTAGAAGTTCCTTTGGAAGAAGCTGTAATGGCACGAGCACGAGGCCCTAAGCTTGATAGAAGAACAAATTGTGATAAAGATCTCATCACTCCACTGTAATGGCCCTTCTTGCCCCACACTACTAAAATCCTCAGGGAACCCAGGATGGCTGTTCAGACTCTCTTTAATCCTCCTAAATAAATAAATAAATTAACAAGGCAGAATATTCTGCTCAAATCACAGCTGATAGATCCATTTAGCCTGCCCATACATTTGGTGCATATGAGTAAGATTCCTCCCTGATGAATAACAGAGTTGTCAGGATTTTGTGTGTTCATAACCTTAAAACTGAGGGCAGAACACTCCAATGTCTCAGGATTGAGAGCTTGCCTGTCAAGGGGAAAAAAAAATATGTCCATATGTTTCTTCCCACAGCAATTGATCCCGGTATGCAGACCACTTCATCTTATATCTTTTGCCATACAGAATTAATCAGCCCCAGTGAGCAGAATTTTGCTCTCTACAGCCATATCCACCATTAAACATTAGGACTTTAAGCTTCCCCTCTGATTTTAGCAATTGCAGCCTGTTTCAATGCAAATGGTAAGTACTGCTGTTAAATCACACACTACTTTGTGGGTACATTATACAACCTTATATCTATTTTCCATTTTAGTGACAGCCTGCATAGCAGTTTGGGGAAGGTATTTGAAGCCTATAAATCCATTGCATTATTCCCCTACATTGCCACCCATGTCTGATGTGCCTGTCTTCATAAAATAGCCCATTCTGCTTCTCCACAGCCCTCCTGCAACCCCTCCCATCTGGGGATGATATGGAGCTGACAGGTCCAAGCAGTAGCTCTCTATATATGTTATAGGGTTTTTTTTCTTCCATTTTTCACTCAGCAATGCCTCAAGACTAAAACAATCTCCTGCTATGGACAAAGAGGAAGCAGGACAAGGAAGATGACACAGTCACTCCATGCATGAGTGTGCCAAGGTCAGGGGCAGGGTCTGCAGGGACACCCTCACTGCTGCCTGTCCCTTTAGTGAGCCAGAAGAAAAGGCAGATTTTCCTGACTTCTTGATGCTTTTTGAACTCACTCCTGCCTTGTGAAGCAAGACGTGGCATCAAGATCATTTCTATCCCTCAGTTTTTATCATACCATGCAGCACACAGGGCACAGGGGAGCTGGATTGCACTGGGAATAAGGATCCCAGAGATTGTCACAGATGTCAGCTCCTCCAGCACTGCTCAGCAAGCAGGAGGCAGCCTGTCCATCTGACCAGAAAATCCCATTTTCTGGAGTCCCTTCCCACACCAGGGCTGGGCCCTGCTACCTTTGCTGGGACTGTGTCCTAGCACCAGGTCCCACCTGTCCCAGTGCTGACTGCTCTGCTCAGCTGATGGAAAACCTGGGACCAAACCCACTGAAACAGCAAAGCTGCTGGCATCCTAGAAAATTAAAGCTGCAAAAGCAGTCCCAGCTCTAATTCCTTTCTTTTAAAGTGGAGCCTTCTGGAGAGGACTTTTCACAAGGGCATGCAGTGATAGGACAAGGGAGAATGATTTAGGTCTGATATTGTGAAGAAATCCTTCACAATATGGATTGTGGAGAGGCACTGGCACAGGTAGCCCAGAGAGTTTGTGGACACACCATCCCTGCATGTGTATAAGCCAAAAGCTGGACAGGGCTTGGAGCACCCTGGGATAGTGGAAGGTGTCCCTGCCCATGGCAGGGGGTAGAATGAGATGAACTTTAAGGTCCCTTCCAGCCAAAATTGTTCTGGGATTCTACAATTCTCATTTTGAAAACCACTTTGGTCCCAGTTTCATAATCCTCTCTGGAGCTGGAGTCACTTCTATTTACCCAGATGAAACCCAGGCAGGCTCAGCTGTGAACAAGCCTGACTTTGTGCTGTTTAAATCCTCCTTAGAGCAGCTCTAGGAATGCTCAGTGTTCAGCTGCTGGAGCCCAGCTCCAGTGCACTCACACCCAACACAGAGCAGAGCAGCTCTGTCAGTGCCAGGCTCTGCTCCTGCCCAGCACCTGCAGCCACCAGGAACTTTCCCCTGTGCTCTGCCACGCCACTTCCTTCAAATTCATAACAGGGCTGGCACGAGACTTCATAAATAGATAAGGCAGAATTTTGTCACAGGCAAAATGTCACAGGGTCGGAAAATATTCTGGAATTCATAAGAGTGCAGAGATAAGGGAGTCAGGTATCAGCAGAGAGCTGGATGTGTTTCACAGGGTTCAGCACTGCAGATGGAGGGGAGGGGAAACCAACTGCAAGGCTTCATGATTGAAAACACCTCAGGAAACAATAGGCTATTTAGTTTTAAATCTTGCCTTACATATTCCACTCCATGCTCTAATAAAGCCTACAGGAAAACTTCATTTTTCCCTGTATCCCAAAAATAAACACAAATCAACCGATGCATTCAAGTCTGACAGAAATATCCTTGAACTCAAAGTTATACAAACATAACCATTCATTTCCCTAGTTACTGCCTCAGGGAAGCAGTGTTCCTCTAGCCAGGTGTTAAGATGCCACGTGAAATGTGAGTTAACCATGAAAAGGACTTTTATCACAGCGTGGTTTGGCTTGGATGGGACCTTAAACATCATCTTGTTCCAAATCCACTGCAATGGGCAGGGGCACCTTCCACTAGACCAGGTTTTTATGCTGGAAGAAAACAAGCTGTAGCTCAGGGTTAGGGTTCCTATTTCTGCTGGAAATGTTTTATTTTGAATTCAGCGTGTGCAGAGGGTGAAGTGAAAGATGTGAAATGAAGATGTTCTACTGAACATCTCACTCACCATCATTTTGAGCACCACAGACCTTCCAGAAATTTCATAAAGCTTCTCCACGGTTCTTACCACATATGGATTTATTCTCATGTAGTCAGCACTGAGTTTCCAAAACACATCTTTCTGAACCTGAGTTTGTATCGTTCATAAGATACCCAACATCAAAAGCAGCTTCAGATTTCAATGGAAAGAACAGCAAGAAACAGCCATTCCCAACCACAGCCTTCCCTTCCTGCTTGTTTGAGACTTGACAAGATGCTTTTACAAGATGACCATAAGATGCTTTTACAATTATATATTTCTTACACAGATCATCTCAGCACTAGCAGTGGCTCTTCCCCAATCACTGCTCACCAGGCTGAGCCATGAAGGTTTAATTGCCCCCTCCCCTGCAGTGACAGCTCTGAGCACCAGGGCTCAAGCTGGGTAAGGGCAATTAGCACTTCTGAATTCAAACCTGGCAAGACAACACTTCCCCAGCCTAAAACTCACTGGGGAATGAAAATCAGCTCTTTTCTTGCCCACAGCCCCATGCTTGGGGTCACTCTCAGAACCAGTAAAACACCACTGCATGGACACCTGATGCAGCAGAGCAGTGAATTAGAGTCACTGCCCACTGAACCCAAGAGCAAAAAGCAGGTACAGGTCTATGGGACAAACCCAGACTCTGGTTATCCTGTTTTTCTGCAGAAATCCTTACTTTCAGGCATTAATCCTACAGATAATTTTGGCAAACCACAGTTTCAGCAGATGATTAAAGATAATTTGCTTTCCAAAGGTGAAATATAATTGTGGCTTTGTATCATTTTAAGTAGCTACAGAAATTCTCCTCCTACAACAGAGATTCCACTCCAGGTTCCCAGCCACATGGAGACTGGCACAGTCCCCATCCCTGTTTACAGCAAGACTGGTAGCACTTGCCACTTCCAGTTCTGAGGCTGGGATCAAGCAGAGTGTAAATCATAAACAGCCAGGGCCCAGAATGTGGGCTCTACATTTGATTTCAAGTTCAAAGCTGAGAGTGTCAGAGTTGGAGGACTCAGATCTGTGTTTTGCATCAAAGCATGCTAATATTTTGTCTAGCTCACCTCCATCTTCACATTCCAGCACGAGCCTCGCTTGGGTGTGAAAGATAAGGCATGAAGAACATAAGGAATCCCTTCTTTTCCACATATATTATCAGAGCTGCTTGTTTTCTTTAAGGGAGCAGGAGAGAAGCATGATCCCTCTACAACACCCCATGGGCTGTTAAATGTAAGGAATGTAATAGTAGACTCAATTCAAAGAATCACAGAATGGTTTGGGTTGGGAGGGACCTTGAAGTTAATCCAGTGCCACCCCTGCCACGGTGGGGACACCTCCCACTGTCCCAGGGTGCTCCAAGCCCCATCCAGCCTGGCCTTGGGCACTGCCAGGGATCCAGGGGCAGCCACAGCTTCTCTCAGTGACCAACTCCAGTGCTGCACCCCCCTCTTAGTAAAGAATTTCTTCTTAGTATCTAATCTAAGTCTCTGCCCTCTTCCTGTTTAAAACCATTTTCCCTTTTCCCATCACTCCGTGCCTTCACAAAGCCTGTCTCCAACTCTCTTACAGCCCTTTAGGTAATGGGAAGTGCTTTAAGGTCTCCTCAGAGCCTTTTCTGCTCCAGGCTGAGCCCTGGAGGGGGCTTTAGGTCCTTTCCAACCCAAAATTCTAGGATTCTATGAACATTACTGCCCCTGTCACAGACTGAAGGTGATTAACACAGGAGCAAAAGCAGCACGGTGTGGTCAAGTCTCATCATTAACCCCAAACCATGGGAAGCCTCACAAAACTCTTAATAAGGCACAATAACCATAAGGAGCCTGGCTGCACACCTGGATCCATCTACAAGGGATGGAGGGCAGGAGGAGCACTCAGTACAGGAACACCAGCTGAGGCACTAAGCCAATTTTCTGAGCCCAGCAAACCTCTCAAACATACATTTAACCTCCTTTCCTGCCACGGGAGCTGAAGTGCATCTCCACATTCTCATCTCAAAAGCAGAGGATAAGGGAATCAAGCCCAGAGCTCTGTTCTTATCCCAAGATCAACCTGTGATCACTCACACAAAAAAAAAAATTAAAAATTATTCTGCAATGTAGGAATTGCAGAGCACTAAGGATGAGAACTCACTTGTAAATCAGTTCTGAAACCTATTGAAACAAAATTTACTTTTCTATGTTGATTTTTTTGTCCTTTCTTTTTAGCCTCTATCTTAAAATTTTCAGTCTTAGAACAGAACTGAAAGCATCTCAAACCCCAGATATACATGAATAATAAGTAAGAGTGCTCATACTTTTCTAATCACAAAATAATTTGCCTGTACCTCACCATGTTCACAAGAGCAGGTACAACCATTTTTACACTTTTTACAGTTGTCTCCCAAGCTACACTATCAAGTTTTCCTAACTTTGGGTTTTTTTTTCACCACAAAGAACAAAAACCACCAACCTGTATGGAGTAAGTGTGGGATGAAAATAGGCTGTGCAATTTTCCAACCCATTTTCCAAATTTTTAAATTAATATCTTCCTCCTTCCTGTCTAGCATAATTGCCAAAAAAAAAAAAAAATAGTTTGGCCACTTGCAAAGATTTTGAAAATTTCTGCAATTCTAAATCAGCCCTGCAAAACAGAATGGAAGCCAAACCAGCTCCCCCATTAATGCACATCTGGCATAAATAAGAGGGCAAGAAATTCCTCCTGAAGCCAATGTTTTAATGCCCTAAGTAATAGTAAATAAATCCACTTGAACCTCTTCAGCAAGCAGAGAAGTTGAAAAAAAAAAAAAGCCAAGTTGCTTCTGCAATTCTAGCAGAAAAACGGTCAACTTTGAGCTAGATAACAGTGAAGAAATGTTTATATGCAAAATATTCACTTGGAATTTAGTGTTTAAGAAGGTGTCTTGTGTATTGGTATTGATAGCAAGTTGGAACGTGTTTTCCTGAGCAGCTCTGGGAAGGTGGACAAGGTTGAAGCTCTCATGAATATTGCTCAGCCTGTGATGGAGCTGGGCTTGGCGAAGCTCTCTGCTGGCCCCATCTTGCTGTGCCAGTGGGATAAGAGGGGCAGGATCCAGGCCCAGCCATGGGGTGGGTCTGGGGAAATGGGGAAGGGGGGATAGAGCTCCCCAAACCCCATCAGAGCAGCACAGAGGCTGAGCCTGAGGGGTAAACCACCAACTGCCCCAGTCCCAAAAATCTTCTCTGAACCTTTTCCTTCTACAGCTCAACGTGCTGCACCAGATAAAACTTAAAGGATTCATTCTACATTTTCTTTCCAAAAAGCCATTTAAATTTCCTGAACTCCTCACATAATACCCTCCTTCTTCCCACCCTTGCTGGAAAGTTTCTGCTCCCTCCCTCTCTCAGGGGCATGTGGCTTGACACTGACATTTTGCTTTTCCCCTCTAATAAAAACACACCATCAGAAAGAACAAATCCTGTGCCCAGCATTACAGAGCCTTTAAAAGACTTCCCAGTGCTCACATCCAGAGGCTTTTCATTTGTGCACTGACTGTTTGCAACTTCTGCTAAATAAACTCACTGCTGCTTGTTCCCTCTTGAATAAATCCTGGACCTGATTTTCTAATATCCTGGGGATAATCCAAAGTCAGAAGACATCTGGAAATCCTCGATCACCTTGGAAAAACAACATCCTTTGTTCCTCAGGACAGAACTACTTTGGAGTAAATACATGGGATATAGCTTTTGCAGACACATTAGGTACTGCATGAATAAAATCTCATTACTATTGTAAAAGAGGTTGTCCCCAATCAAGTTTGCTGCAGCAAGATTTCTGCTTTATTTACCTGAACTATATTTTCCCAGAAGCCGTAAAATCCACAGTTTATAAAGCAAGCTACAAAATTCCTACCAAAAGAAATGTTTCAATTTTTTTTAAGCGACTTCCCACTCAAAGGTGTCTCTGAGCTATCCATTAGCTCCAAGTGAGCTATGTCTCACTGAACAGCTAAATATTCTTTGCAGAGGGAGAAAACACACAGCAAGTGCAGAAAACGTGTTCCAAAGTCAAAAGCTGAGGCAATGCTCATCACATCTCCAACTCATCACAGTGCTCCAGGATCACTGGGGGCATCTGACCTGGGCACAGGACTGGCCAGACAGGTTTGTTCAAAGGTTAAGACTTCAAAATTCAGTGCCTACCAACCTCTTGCTGACTAAAAAAGAGGCTGGAGGGGGGAAAATATACCAGATCTTTGTGTGTTGCTCTGTATAAATATCTCTTCATTTCCTAAAATCCAGCAGTCTTCAAATAAAACTGCTGGTCCACAGGGTGTCCAAATGAGCAACCCCAGGAGCCACATCAGCGAAGCCTCACACAGCACTCAGAGCAGAGGCTCATTCATTTTGTTCACACAAGGACAAACTAAAGCCAGCTCCAGACCTTTCTCCCCATGCTACATTGATTTTTGTATTTTACTCAATTTGAGAAAACATGGGCATTCACTCAAACACTGACTAGCACAAAAATAACTGTATTATGTGCATTACGGTCCATTTTACATTGTAAGGTTTATTTCAGCTGTGTTATTTTGTTTTCTGAAGGCACAGTGTGGAGACCTTGCGAATGAAAAGTGAACTGTTAAGATCTTTAGATACCTCTCAACTCCAGTTCTGGTTTTATGGTGCTGTAATCAACTTCCAATCCACACAAAAGCATTTCAATCACACTTTAAAAATGTTTTGCAAAACTCTTGGCATAATGCACTTGCTGTACTTCATTACACTTGCCTGCTCTCGAGTTCCAAACAGGAGTGAAGATACTTCTCTGTTCCCTTTTTTAATAGTCTATTGGATTTTCCTACTACTTCATCTGTAGGAATATTGTCAGCCATGAATTTCGTTTATTGGATGATCCATTAGATTGGTTCAACTCCCTTTTTTTTGTTCCCCACATTAACAGAAATATTCTGAGCACTCTTCACTCCACCCTTGGGATGCTCCAAAGATACTTTGAATTGCTTTAGGTGGCATTAAAAGTCTTCACAGCTCAGAGTCTCAAAGGATGAACTTTAAAATAATCCAATTTATTTTTCCAACTCCCCTTTTAGGATCGCTCTGCTGCTTCTTCCCTTTTACTAATGATATGTAAAAATCAGATACATCTGGCTAGCTCCACCTCTCCTTCATAAATAAGGAGAAAAACCTCCATGAAGAATGCACCTCAACTCTTTGGAGACTCTTTCCAAGGGTGTCCCCAGGAGCACACATGGAACCTCCTCTGAGTCTGTCCTGCTTGGTGCAGCGTTGCTGAGTTTTGTCTTCTTTTCCTTTCTTTCTTCCCCAGGGATTTTTCCAGTTTCTAGCTGCTTCTGTTATCTCTGTTTCTGCAGGGAGGCCTGGGCCCTGACAGGCGTCCTCCTCACACGGGATCACCACTTAATGGAGTCTTTGCTTCTTTTTTTCCAAGGTCAGGATTAAATGTGTGGGACGGTATTTGTTGTTGGGACTCCGGTGTTTATTGGTTCTTATCTCTGTTACAGTCTCACAAAGTGTGAGTTCTACAGCACTTCACTCTAAAACAAACTAAAAATGGAGCCTCGTCTCTCTCTCTACAAGGCCTTTTAAAGATCAACTGTCCAATTAAGAAATGACACCTAAATTATTTTTACTTTTAACCCAATAACCAACCAACAGTGCCTGCAATGTGGACTTTTTTATTCAATTACACAAAACCACCCAAACCCATGGAGAAGAAGGTGAAGAAGATGAAGAAGTAGGACCAGCCTCCACCCTAAAACCTCCATCTTGCCTTATATATATATATATATATATATTACTACATTCTAAACCCTTAAACTCTGAGTTTTCCACCCTGTGATATCACACTCTTCTATCCAAACTCCACACCCACAATCCCAGTTGTTCGATTCAGTTTTGGAAGCTTCTCCACGGCCTCAGGTCAATGCAGAGTTCTCCTGGGGGTCAGTGCTCAGCACAGAAAGTCTCAAATTCTCAGCAGCCAGGGCTCCAACACAGTGTCCTGCACTCCCTGCTTTCCCCAGAACTCCAGAAGTGTTTGGGAACAGCAGAAGGGGAAGAAAAAAAGCTTGGCTCCTCAGTGCCACTGTCACCCCACGCCAAGGAAAGCCACGGTGCCAACACCTCTGCTGGGCCAGCGCCTGGGCACGGAGCTGGGGCAGAGCTGCCTTGATGAGCAATCAGAGGAAGCCCCGAGTTTTAATGTGCCCTGGTGAGGAGGTGACCAAGGTTAATTGCTGCAGATGCAGACTTGGGATTCCCATGCTGGGAACTGCAGAATTAAACTCAGCCTGAATGGCTCGGGCACTTTTCAAAGCCTACTTCATTAGGTTTCAATTATAAAGCACAATTAGAGGAGCACAGAACAAGGAATGGTGGATATTTCTTCCTCTTTAAGGCATTTCTTTCTCTCCCACGCTGTCCCATATAGCCAGTCACTGTGACCCTGGGCTGTGCTTCCTACACTGCAGGATGACTGCAGCAGGGCCAGGGGAGGAAAAGGCAGGAACCCCCTCAGGCTCTGACTCCAGACTTTAACAACCCCAGGCAAGTACGTAAAGGACACTTAGTCACAGTGATTCATGCTGCAAATCATTCTGATGCCACCTTCTCCTCCATCCACCCAGATCACACTTTTCAAATCCTAACCGAGTTTCTGTAATTTTTTTTTCTGGATGTCTGACACACTGCAAACTATTTTAAAGATTACTAAAAAACAAGCTAACCAGGATAATTAAATTTGCCGTACAGTGGTCTGCACCTTCATAAAAAATATTTGAGGGGAAGAAAAGTAATCCAGGGGTTTCCACAAATCAAAATGGGTAAAGGATATACTAATTCCTGCAGGACTCACATTGCAGACTTCAAAAATCTAAATGCCACCACTAGAAAAGGGATTCCTATTTGTGGTCAAGCTTGAATTGTAATTTCAGCAATAAAAGCCCTTGATCAGTGCAAGCCTTTATTTTCTGATTGTCTCAAGTGATTCATGATTTCAACCTCAAAGCTTAATAGTGGTTCAGCCTCAAAGAACATAAAAATAATTGCATGTTATTGGACATATCAAAGCTGTGAATAAAGTATATTGCACCAGCTTCTTTTAGCTTGATTTCAGGGTTTTGCAGACCCTTGAAATGAGTTTTCCAGATCTGGTAAGTGAGTTGAAGATGGCAATAGGCTTCAAATAAAAAGTGTAGAAATATCATGCTTACCCATACCTGAAAGGTAAAATACCTTCAGGTAGTTACTGCCTAAACTTACCCTGAAAAAAAACCAAAACCAACAAAACAGGGCATTTTATACAAGGAAAAAGGTCCTTTATTGACAATTTGAGCTTGGTACAAAGTGTAATTTAAATAGACGTAGCAGCTGCTCCTGGACTTGCTGGAGTATTAGAGCCTTTCACTAGCAAGTATTCAGAATCTGAATAGGAATAACAAGAACACAAATTTGAATGAGACTCAGCTTCAACTCCCACATCTAAGACACAAGGAGGGTGGCATCAAAATGTGGCAAATTAGAGTGCAGACACCTGGTCCTGAAAAGTCACGCAGAAAACTTAGTTTATACTGCTTTGCCTTATTTCTCATCAAAATAATTTGGAGGCTTGAACATGAAACAGATTTGTGAATTCTCTAGGGAGCCAGAGAGAGTCATCACACAGTAATGGAAAGGCAGATTTTTTTATTGATTCAAATTAAGGGTAATTTATTGGAAAAAAAGCCACAATTTGCATAAAAGCCGCTGCTGAAAGACGCAGCAGTGTAAGTGTGTTTTGATCTATTTGACTCAAACACACACACACAGAGCCTGGTGGGTGCAGAGAGCAGCAGCTCTGCAGTCACTGCAAGAGAAAACCAATCAGTCCTGAGCCTTTGCTCTGAGACAGCTCAGTCCTTTGGTACTTCAAGTTTCTCCCCTCTTTTACTCTATCACAAGTGGTCTGATCATTCTTATCCTCTCTGACCCTTCCAAGCAATGAAATCTAATTGTCCTCTGGCTTCAGTATCTCCCAGGACCCCCAGTCAGTGGATTTTGTCCTTAAAGCGTGAGGAGACATTGTTGCACAGCTCTTAGAAACAGAACAAACCTGAACCAGAGAGATCAGGTTACCACAGGGGACATCTGAGGTTAGGTCTCAGGTCTAAAAACATTGGTGTTGTGTTCATCACAACCATTTGCCAAGGGAAGCCTATTGCTCCATGGGGAAGCTGCTCAGTTCTTCCAGATGTGGCATTTCTCAAACATAGATCAAATCTTGATGATAAAACTGGACAAATTGTGATATTAGAGAAATTACAGCAGTCTTGGAGCAACTCTGGCTCCAAATGTAAACATTTCCTAAACTAAATGCTTCGTCTACTTTTAATTGGTAGATTCCCTACAGCCAGAGTTACAGGGATAGGCAACTAATCCCAGAGATTAACTGGAGTGTGGGTTGGACCAAATGGGCACTGCCCAGGCTCCCCAGGGATGGGCACGGCCCCGAGGCTGCCAGAGCTCCAGGAGTGTTGGGACAGCGCTGCCAGGGGTGCCCAGGGTGGGGCTGTTGGGGGGTCTGGGCAGGGATGGGGCTGGGCTGGGGGGTCCTGTGGGTCCCTCCTGATGCCTCAGGTTTTAGCTTTTATATTTTTCAGATTCTTTGCTGCTTTAGTGTGTAGTTCTGAGCTTCATATCAGGGGATGGTGAGGTCTCTTCACAGAGCAGGGAGACAAAACAATTCCTTCTCTAGCTGGGCACGAAGGACAAATGATCCAAATCTCAGCCCCAAGAGTGTAAACAAAGTAGACTGAAGAGAGAAAAACAAGAAGGATGGGACTTCATGGGCTAAAGCTGGAATTGGACAATGAACTACAATATGAAAATGGAGCAGAACTGATCAAAGTGAGAGACCCCATGACCTGTTGTCCATTTTGTGACCATTTTGGGTTGTGCTGCCCAAGGTAGATCTGTCTGAGGCCTCTTAATAAATCCCCACTTTATTCTTTAGTTCTGTCTGGTCTCTGCTCTAGGTCAGCCTTCACAAGGCGCCACTCCCAGCTCAGGATATTCGGATTGTTTCCTCATCCTCCTGAGCTGTGGCAAGGAACGAGACTCCCGCGTGATCCGAGCCCCACCAACCCCGCCCGGAGCACTGGATTCCCTTCCCCAGCTCTGAGACAACCAGGCTGTTTCTGCTGGAGCTCCTCACTCCAAAGCTTCCATGTTGATGAGGAGATCTGCTGGGAACAGCCAAGTGTAGGACACCAACATTCCCTGCCTCCAGCACACCCCTGGCTGCTGTCCCGTGTCACACCTCAGCGGTTATCAGCCATGGCACTGCTCTCTGAACAGGCTCTTTGTGCCACGCTCACACATTACTGATCTCTGCCAGCTAAATTTTCCCAAGGGATTCAAGCCAGTTTTCATCTGCGAGAGCAGGCTTGGAAGGCTTGGAGATTTGAGAGAAGCGATTTCTCTCCCCCAGCCACAGAGTGGCTCCTTTAACACATTCCCACATTTGCATTTTGCCATTTGCATATGCACAGTTTAATGCCAGAGCAGCACGTAAACAGGACTGTTAGTTTTATGAAAATCTGACTTTTGGGGGGAATAGCTTTCTGCAAAACAATAGTAAAAAGCAGGATCCAAAGTAAATCTTACAGTGAAGGGAGAAAAACCCACTTATTACAAGACTAGGAAAACTGCATGAAATGCTGAGGAGCCTCTTACAAAGGCAAATTATCCCACAGCGTAGATGGCAAAGGGATCATTTACATTCCCAGTTCGTAAAAAGCAGTGATTAATACAGCTAGAGAAAATGTAAAATTTAATGAGTAACTGAAGTGTTCAAACAAACTGCTAGTTTAATAAAGCAGAATGACAGGGCCAAAGCGTTGGGAATAAAATCCCAAGGTTCTGTTAGCAGAGAGAAAATTCATGGATGGAGTGAGAAAAAGAAAAGGTGATTTAACATCAAAGGAAATAATTACTCTTCATCTAAATAAGAATTAGAATGAACATTTATATTGTCTTTTCTTCCCCTCTGAATGTCTCCAAAACTCTTATTTATTTTAGTTTACATACTTAGCTAATTAAAGCTCTAAAATAATATAAATTTTTATGGGCCATTTTTGGAGAAAACCAGCATAACTAAAACCAGCGCCAGGCACTTTGAATATTGCATCACGGTTCTATTAGTTTTCATGGTCCAATTTTTTTTTTTTAACTGCCTCCTGCTGAATAATTACGATCTTACTTTTAAGCAATTTTTAAAAATTACACATGGATCGGAGACTTTCATTCTTAATGGTTGAATTTAGCAATAACCTTCATTGGAGTTGGCAAAGAAAAAACGGAGCCAATGTCTCAGCTGATGCAGAGGGGAAACCTTGCTGGCGTTGTGCTGTTTGTGAGAGCTGTGTTTGCAGGGTGCTTGACCCCTGCAGCTCCAGCCCTGCAAATCCACTTCCTACTCCGAGTGCTGAGTGGGGTCCAGCTCATCTCCTGTCTCTCCAGTGTTGGCTCTGCAGGCCAAACCTGCACTGTTATCTTTTTTTACCCCATTTCTCGAACTGAGCCACACAAACCTAACGTGAGCAGACTGTGATGAAGGGTCAGGGAAGCCCAGAGTGCTGCTGGGCAAGGCTGACAACAACTCTTCACTGAGAGCTTTTCACTCCTCACAATGTGCAGCTAAAATGCCTGTGAAAAAAGAAAAAGACAGTCCAACTCCCTCCAGAAGTATTACTTTACTCAGATAGTTCTCACAACTGCATCATCCTTTCCCAACATCCACCTACTACGTACAGGCTATGCAATGTGGTCACAAATAGATCCAGGGAGAGCTGCTACTAATAACTTGCATTTTGCAGCATTCAGCTATTAGAGTGAGAGTGGTGAGACAGATCTACCCAGGGCATTGCAAAAGTCAAGATGCCCTCTGAAAACATGCCCATCATGGGAACAACTTGACCCCAAAGTGCCAAAGTGGACAGATACAAGACAAGGCAGAATTAAGGGTTCTCTAGGTGCCCTTTTGGAAAGAATCACTTTGCATTCATGCATCATTGTCATCATAACCTCAGGATCTCTCCTATAATTAGGAGCTCTTCTATGAGGATACAGCCAGGCATTTTCATTCCAGGTATGTTTGTCATGTTGGAGTACTCTGAGTAGGAAGAGAAGTAATGGCAGCACAAGAGCATGAGCCACACTCCGACACAAAGTCATTATTTCATAGTCACTGATGTCTGCATGACTTACAGCTCACAGAACTCATCTGCAGAGAGAGCACTCTTCCCACTCTCACAGCAAGGACTGGCTGGGTTTCAGACACTGGGAGGTTTGTGGGCTTTTTGTTCACCCTTTTCCCTCCCTTGTACAGTTACTTTTATTTTTACTGTCACATTGGCAAAAATCAATGCACTGAGAACACAGCTGCTAGAACACAGCTACAGACTCTGCCTTTGCAGTGTCTGTAACACCCAAAAGAGTCTAAGGAAATAGCAGGACTTCCAGGGACAAACCAGGAACAAAAGAAAGGAATAAAAGCCAGTTTTAGTGAAGAAACCCTGAGATTAGCTCAGCTGGTCAGAGCCTGGTGATAAAAACACCACGGCTGATGGTTCAGCCCCTGTATGGGCCATTCATTTAAGAGCTGGACTTGATGATCCTTGTGGGTCCCTTGCAACTCAGATTATTCTGTGATTCTGCAAAACTGATGATCAAACTCCAAGTCTGCTGTTATTAGATGAGTCTACCATTGTAATATTTAGAACTTGGGTGTAGAGTGCACTCAAAAATTCAACAGCCCAGGCAGTTCTTGCAGTGTGTGTGTCCTGAATGAAAAGGATGACCCCCAGTAGCTCTCTAGAAGTCAAACTAAAATCATATTTACATAGATATCTGCAAAGAGATTTGGCTTCTTGAGCTACAAAACTTTTTTGGCATCACTTCATCTTCCAAATTTTGAAAAGAATGCACGAACCCATCATCTCTTCCGTGGTCATCTCTTGTCCCTGCCTCAAAAGTGTGACATTGACTCCTGAACACTGCAGATTCTTGGCAGTGACATTAATTTTAATTTAATATCACAAAACTGCATTGATGCTTAGCAAGAGCCCCAATCCACTAAAGCATATTTCCCTCTAGGGACTTGGACACGAAAAGGAAAAACTGCTTAACAGAAAGCAACACATCTTCCTCTACATTTATATCCAGAGACATATCTGCCTGCAATGGCAAGTAGGAAAAACAAGTGTCACCTCAGAGAAGAGCTCTGTCATCTCATCTGTTACCTTTTTGAGCAAAACAATGGCTCTCTGAGGGGCAGACAAGGCTGAATGGGTTGTACCAGACTGTTTTCAGCTGCTGGCAATATTTATAATCACTAATTTATATGCAGAAATATTTATAAACAGTAAATTTAGAGACTGACATCTTGGTAAAAGCTGCACAAGCCACATCACAGAGTGTTCTGCCCAAATTCTGCATCCCTTTAAGTGAGACCAGGATGCAAAGTGGTCCTTCCATAAATTATTAATTATCCTTTATCAGTATGAACACTCAGAACCATCATCAGTAGGAGCCACAACATCTTCTGAAGGCAAGTAAATGAAAAATAAAATTCACCTCTATCTTCTGAAATGCCACCTCTTCCAAGAGTTGCTATGGAGCATGAAAACTAACTCAAAGCTGTCCACTGCTTTTGCTGTTATTTGATTTCCCTCTGTTCAGCTGGGGAGAGGGTAAAAGATGTGCACTGCATGTGGTGCCAACACTTGGGTGCTCAGGGACAGCAGAGCTGCATTTTGCTGGGGAGGCTTACAGCAAGCAGGGATCCTAAAGGGATCAGTGCCATCCAGCAGGAACACTTCACCCCCTGAGAGCTGCTGTCAGTTTTCTATCTACACTGACACAGCTAATGCATTCAGAAAAGACCTGTATAGACTGGTGAGGACTCTGACCTCTCCCCAGCAGATGGCAATTCTGCCAGTCTCATCCAGGACTCAGCCTGTTAGCACAGTAACACACAGATCAGCAAACTCAAACCTCAGTCTCTTACCCACCTGCACACAAACTGGCAGGAGTGCCAAATCACTGCTGTCCAGGTCTGTACAATAAATGCTACTGGTGGTACAAAAAGGTGGCTTTCTCCAAAACGCAGACGCTACCACTCCTGAAAGACCCACTAATGTACACAGCATTGATTGGAGATTTATTTCTGTGCTTATCTAATTTCAGACAACACCAAAACACCAGTGTGGAACTGCACACAAAACAGATGCACACTCAGCCTCAGCAGGTTTCAAATCATCTACCAAAACTCTGCTAGGTTTATCTTATGCTTAACTGATTAGTCACAGGCAAGGCTTCCAGGAGCAGTGTGTGCCCCCAGCACATCATTAAGGATTATGTTCACACATACCCTGTTTAGACAGCCCTGTGTTGAATCCCAGCAAATAACTTGGTCACTGAGACGTGTGTGGAGCCTGTGAGGAGGGAAGCTGATAAAACAATTATGTAATGACATGAAAAAGCAGCGGGTAAACTGCACATCTTGATTCTTCCTGGGCATGAATGCTTCACTAGGGCTTCCTTTCATCAGGTTTGCTGGGGAAGAAAAGAGCCACTGCTCCCATGTTTTCCTATTAGAAATGCCTGATACACTGACATCGTTTTTGTCTCACACCACTGAGGAGCTCAGGGTAAAGGAAAACACCAAGATCTCCATGCAGCAGGCAGAAATGCAACTCATCGATTGTCATCCTTCCCTTGACAGCTCCTAGCAAACCACTGTAGCTGCAGGGAATTTCTCATGGTCTAGAAAGGCTGTTCCAAAGTCCTGCAAAGTCCAGTCTTTATTTAAACCTGTCAGCAAAGCAACCAGAAATAGATGTCCCTCTGCTGCCAGATTACACAATTCAAACCAGTAGCAAGTAACAAGGGCTTTCCTCAAAAGTCTTTCACAAGCAGCTTTCTTGGTACTTCTTACCATGACAGAGGAAAAGGAGAGTCTAAGAAACTCAGCTGGCAGCATGGCAGACCTTTGCCTCAGGCAAAGCAGAAGGAATTCCCCTGTTCCCACATCACTGCAATTTATAGCCCAGGGCTGTGTCTCGTTTTTTCTGCCCAAGCCAAGGTTGCTGCAACCTCAGTGTCACTCCAGCACAGACTTTTCTCCTGTTGGCAACTCCTCTGAAAGCTGGAGCCCTGGGTTTATCTAGCTGGAAACCTGTTCTCTGCTAGAGAGAGGTCTGGAAAGAAGAAGGAATGCTTCTGGAGTGAGGGGCATTGCAAGACAGATTTTACAAAATATTAGAGTGATACAAAAATACTTTATAAAATATTAGAAAGATTAGAGTGTGAGGGAAAGGACTGCATCCACCCAGCAGCAGTGATGTCTCAGCAGCAACATGGATGAGTTCACAAATTTCACTTGTAATATGGATGTTGGATTGGTGAGGATATAGCTTTTGTCTGGATAACCTGAATAATTTCTAATTTGTCTGTTGCCTAAATAAGAAAATGGCAAATTAATAATGCTGTGTGTGCATTTTTTCCTCTTTAAATTTAGTGCAAATTCAACACTGTCACAGAGACAAAGTTAAATGGCTCAGAAAAACCTTTCAGCTCAGTGGAAAATAGAACTTATCAAGTGCTAAAAAGAAAAATATTCTGGACAGTAACATGCAAGAGTTCTGTATGCATGACTTGTGTTTGGATTTCTCGTCTCCAGTAGACAAACTAGCAATGATTGGGCAGCCACAAGGCCCTTCTGCTCTGTACAAAAGAAAATAAACAAATAAACCCCATCACTTCCCATTGCTCTGCTGCCATGGGAAGAGCTGGACCATCACCTTCACATGGGACCTGTTCTGGGCAGGGGCTCACGGAGCAGGAAAACCTTGAGCTTGTCCTGCAATTTGGGGAATGACATTCCTCACCCTTGAAAAGCACTGAGGAGTGAGCCTCAGGGGAAATCACTCATTCTAAAAGACAACATCAGTCTGATAGAAGCATGTTTTGCTATTTCAGTAGGGGGAAGTTGTTTTGTTATATGTGATTATTATATATTTTTTAGCTTTTGTCTTCTCCCCAAGATATGGGCCTTGTGGAAGCATTTTAAGGATGACAGCAATAGCCTTGTTTTCTTGATTCCTTCCTGTGAACTGCAGAGTTGGCCCATGGAAGCTCAGGGCTTAATGAATCATTTCCATCAGCAGAAGGGTTTCAGACCTGAAATTCAGAGTGACCCTGAACTGGGAACATTTCAACTCAAAATACAAATCTGTCAGACATGTAAGAGTCAAGTGTAAGAAAGGGATCCTGGAATTTTCACTGGTGAGCTGATTTTGGATTTCTTTTGAATTAAGTTTTGTTAATGTTGAAAGACCAAAATATTCCTGAAATGTAGGAGCTTAAACTGGGAATTAAATTCTGTCAAGACATGACCAGACAAGACCTTCCTTGCAGGGATCTCAAAAAGAATATCCTTCATTGCCTCAGGACTATTCTTCACAGCATCTTCTTTTTTCCAGCTCTAGAAGAGAGGGGAGAGGAGCTCCATCCAAGAGGACACCACATTTAGGAGATGCTGGCTGGGTTCTCTTTCCTGTCAGACTGCAGCTCCTTTGACCACCACCTGGTCATCACCACTGCTGGCTTTGTCATCCATCCAAGCCCCCTTGCACACAGCCAAGAGCCCGAGCATCTTTCTCCTAAAGCACCTCTCACTGGATGACTGGGAAAACAAAACAGGGTTGGCTGATGCTGCTACACTCTCAAATTCTGATTTCGAGGTGATTTGTGCTCCTTTCCTCCTTGGTTTGCAGGGATGGGAGGGGAGGCCAGATGCTGTTTGTGTGCTTGGAGCCAAACAAGGAATTAACTTGCCCAGCAGAGTGTGTGCTCTGGAGTGCAGGAACATCAGGGGGACAATCCATTTCATGGTTCCATGAAGCTGACTGAAACATGATTACACAGCAAGCCAGGGGCTCTGCTCCTCTGAGACTCCCCAGCTGCCTGTGCTTCCCAGGAACAATTACTACTGCAGGTGACTTCAGATTGCAGCTGGGATGGACTTAGGCTCAATCTTATCAGGGAGTTTCAGACCTTTTGGGCTAGAAGACTAAAGTTAATTGCAGCAAGTATGGCACAAAGGGAGTAATTTGAAGGAAGTTATCTTCCAATGACAGGGAAGAGTTGGTGAATAGGTTAGTGAATGATCCTGATCCTTCTTCAGTGCTGGAAAAGTAAAGAGCTGAAGAATGTGTTTCATGATCAGACTAATGAGGACATTTTCCATCTTAAAACTCACTTTAAGCCAGGCAATTATTGCACTTACATCCTTCCCCAGCCCACTGATTTTCACCCAGGAAATGGGAGGAACCAAAGGACTTTCATTTTTCCATTCTTGTGCTACTTCTTTTGGGATAAGGTTAAGGCAGAGTTAATCAGCATTTGCAAGTTATATTTAAGGCTGGCAACACGTGAAAGACTAAAAGCCCTGCAGAATAAAATCCTTTAATTGAATCACAGCACAAGCACAGCATGGCTGGTAGGAGTATAAAAAGCCAGAGCACAGCTATTCATTAGGAATGAATATGGAAGTTAACCTAGGGAAACCCCGGGAATAAAAGAGGCCCATTGGCTCCCTGGCCTATTTACTGAGAGCCACGTAAACAGGGGGAGTTAAACCTGGGTACAAACACAGGCAGCACAGCCAAGGCAGGACAGAACATGGTCCTGCAGCCAGTCTTGACCAGGACCAGGGACAGCAGGGCTGAGAACTCTCTTCTACTCTCCTTTTGCACAGACTCTTTCTTCCTCTTCATATTTCCTTGGGTTGTTATGGCTTTTTGTTTTTTACAAACAAAGCCAAGTTTAATGTCTGTGAGAAAAGGAGGAAGAATGGACTAGGTAGCAAAGCAATTGGGAGTGCCTCAGTAATGTATTCAGGCTATTAAGGATTTCATTAGGTTTACTAAAAGGTCATTAACGATAAAATATCTTCTTTTATTTTACCTACTTTCTAAACATTATAGTCTATTCTGCCATTCAAGTTTGCACCCCACTGACATTAATTAGCATGCTATATATTAAGGAGAGCTTTTAATGAGCTGTTATTTCATATGATTTTATTGGAGAGCCTCATTGTTCAGCTTAATAGCAGAAAATGACAACTATAGAAATTGCTTTGATAGGACTGCAGCATTGAGGCGGTTATTCAATCTCCATGCTTGTTCCTCAGTTATTCCTTGACGCTGAAAGCTCTGCCTAAAACCCTTCATTGTGGTTGGCCATGATATACTGGGTGTAGGGAAAGCTGTGGGCAAGGAACAGCCCCCAGACCACAGAGTGGGGTGTGAGCAGCATCACACACAGCTGCTGGGTCTGCTGCACTGCAGAAAGCAGCAGCAAGGGCCACGTGTGTACAAAATGGTTTGGCCACATTTATAGATCAAATATTAGTCTTAGCTCTTATTGTAGCTGACAATTGTGAGATGATGTCGTTTCAGTCACTTGAGTCTTAAGGTATGTTTTTGCATTTATTCTCCAAGTCAAGTGTCTGCCTCACAGAATGGTTTGGGTTGGAAGGGACCTTAAAGACCATCCCAGTTCAACTCCCTGTCACCTTCCACTAGGCCAGCTTGCTCCAAGCCTCATCCAAGCTCCCCCTAAGTCACTTTTCCAAAATTCAGAGCAAAGCAGGTGAATTAAGAACAAAAGGAAAAGTTGTTCCCCTGTGCCAAAGCCTTCATTCTTCTGAAAGCCATCTCACCCTCAGTGCCAGCGATACCCCCTGGACAGCAGGGAGAGCAGGATCAGGGAAAAGTAGTAATCAACTGGGAAAAAGGGGAAGGAGAAAGGAGGCAGGGGACTCAATGTGACAAAAATTGATAAATGAGCAGGGCACAGAAAACTAAACCCAAACCCATCCTGTCCACTGGATGGCAGGATCATAAAGACTGGCTCTAAGACACAAACACAAAGGACAGCAACAAGGTGAATTTCCCAAAAGGAGCCATGCATCCACACATCCACACTGCTGAAGGTGATGCAAAGATCACCTTGACTGGCTTCTCCCCCTTTACAAAGCTCCTCAGTGGCATCCATTAACAGGATGAAACCACCATCACACCTGAACTATCCAGCTGCATGTATTTTCTAAATTAAACAGTACTGAAGATGAAAGGGAAAAAAGCCCCAACAATCTAGGAAGGAAGTGCAAACATGCATCTGCACTTTGCTTGCAACTTAGCTAACTGCTACATTTTGGTAAACAAAATACTGCAAGATGTGAAAATGGAGTTGTTAAAGAGGTTTATACTATTCTAACTGCACAGGTACACTGCCACGTGAAAAGATGAGATAGGGGAAATGGGATTAAGGATCAGCTGTTCTCCTGAATGAGCAATACAGAGAAGAAAGAAAGACTGAAATTGTACTTTTTTCTGAAAAAAAAACCACATTGGAAAGCAGAAAGACAAGATGCTGATGTATCTACAAAAGGATGTTTTAAACTTAAACTTCATTACAAGAAAGAATAAGTTGGAGTTTTTTTCAATTCTTATCATCTAGTTTGGCTTAGAAAAAGTGCAATGTGCACACTAAAATAATTCAACTCCGAAAAAAGTGTTGCTGTAACCAAATATCTTCTCATTTGCATGGGATTTATATCACTGCATGTCTATTGCCTTCAAAAGAACAATAAAAAGGTAATCAAAGAAATTGTTGTGCTCAAGGGACCACATTATGCTTTTATTTCTGAAAAGCTTGATCAAGCAATTTTTTTAAAACAGTTGATTCATTCTATTTATAACACAAGTATGCTACTTACCTGCAGGTTGTCATACATTTGAAAAACCCTGACATCTGAGTTTCTCAGAAAAACCCTCTCATTTTCTTCATAAGATGTTATTGGAAACTACAGGATTTTAAAAAGCATCATTAACAAATGCTCCCAAGTTAAGCACATCTTGCAAGTAACAGCAAATGAGTAACACACAATTAAGAATCCTATATAATTTGAAGAAGTTTGTTCAAAAGCTCTTTGAGATTCTTATTCAGAAAAGTATTCCTAATTAGGAAAACATTTAAACATTCCCTAAGTTTAAGGCTGTGCTAAAGTAACTGGGACAGGGAGGAGAGGAACAGGAGCAATAATAAACTAGTGCTTTGTTGGGACTACCTGAAATCAGAGGCCAGACAAAATTAAGGAATAAAAAGCATTTCTATTTATTGAAGGGCCTTCAGGTACATTTTGGGCAGGTGAAGCCCCCCAGGGGCTACACCCAAAAATGGACCACAGGTCACGGGTTTTCACACTTTTCTAAGTTTGGTCCATTTGCATATTGGGGGTTAATCTGCCAATTCCACCTTCCAGTAATGAAGGCATTGACCCCAAGTTTGCTCCCCCAACTCACTTTTGTTTCCATCTCTCAGGGCCTGAGGCAGTGAGGTGTCCTTGATTGCCAGGCCTGGAGAGGAATTGTTGTGTCTGCCCAAACTGGGAAAGCAGCAGCTCACGCTGTGCATGGAGTTTAGAGTTCTACACTAAAGAACTGCAGGGTTACAAACATATGGAAAATAGAAAAGCTACAGTGCTAAGGCATCTACACACAGGCTCTTTCCAACAAGGAGTAATCCCTGAGTAAGCCCCCAGCCTGCATTTGGAGCATCCTCCCTGCTGCTGCTCTCCTTAGCTGGACAGGCAGGAGCAGCCAAGCAGAGCCAGCACCCCGGGACGTGCCAGGCAGCCAAAGCCCAGCCTAACTCCTCTCAGCTCCTTAAATAACAGCTCCACAGCACCTTAAAGAACACAGCTCAGACTAATTCCAGCCCTGCCATGGCATCTGATGCTTCCAAACGTGATGGGGAAGGAAAACCATCCTGTTCCACCATGTGCTGTCCACAGTTTGCACACAGGCAAATTGTGCTTTCCTTGCAGGGTCAGAGAAGCCACCTTGACTGAACTCCCTGGGTGTGGCAGGAGGGTCACTCAAGCACATACTCATATTTTGTGCTGACAGGGGGGCTTATAAACCCTATTAATTTATTAAAATTGATTAAACAGCATGGGGGAAGGGAGGGGAGGAGCTCTCTGTGGGGTGCCACTGGTTGTGGGGCAGAGGCAAAGGTATTTCCTGTGACCTTGTGATGCTCAAGTTTCACTGGAAAGCTGTCTGGCTGAGCCCTGCCTTGTTCTAGGAACAGAGCCACAGGATCTGTGACTAACACAGCATCCCAAGCTACTGAGAGCGAGCAATGCTCTCTCAGTAGGAGAAGGATTTATCACCCTTCTCAGTTGCCAAGAAATGATAATAAATCAGTGCAATCAGCATCGTTCATTTCCCATATTCTGGCCTGAATCTTTATTAAGTGGAGCCCAGAACACTGGCAACGTTTAACCAACCTGTTCACCAAGTGCTCAGTAAATACTACAGTCAGCAGGCATAAAAGAAACAATTTCTCTTCAGCCAGCCCAGCCCTGTTCCAGGGCCCTTCTGTGCTAAGAGCCATAAACTCCAGATCTAATTGAGCTGGGTAGATGTGAACAGCTCTCCTTACACATCACTGAGAGGGTGAGAGCCTCGGTAGGGCTACAGAGCTTCAATCTTCAACAGATGATACATGGCCACACACTTCCATTGCTAGTTTAGATTATTAGAGAAGTCTAATTCAATGCAGCACAGATACAATAAACCCTTTATTCATGATGTAATCAACTTTCATGGACTCTGGACAAACAAGAGACTAAGTTGTATAAATCCAGCGTCAGAGGCAAACAGCATTAGTGCTGCAGATGAAGAGGGAATAATCCCCCAACAATGTCCTTGCAGATGAGTGGTAAAGCCAGGACCCAATACCCCATCTTTAATTGCTCACTGCCTGCATTTTGAACTCTTGACAGGGTCTCCAGGATGTTCTGCTCCCGTTCAGCTAAATGCAGCCCCAGCTGTGCATGGCACGGCCCAACACAGTGAGTTTAGGAGAAAAGCTCCATCCCAGGAGTCTCCTGCATCCATGGAATACAATTGAGAAGCTGTAACATGATTGATTTTCATGGGAACATTCCAAGCCACTTCTCACTGAAGGCAATTTCCAACAATTGTCATCTTTCCATTATTTCGACGGTGGAGCTTTATATAAATCGGTTGTAAGATTTTGTGGTTGTTGCTTTCCTTCTTGCGGGAGCCATTTTTCACCTTTCACAACCAAAAAAAGCCCCCAAACCCTTTAAATAAACAAACAAATGACTAAGCCAAGCTGAATTCCCAAACCTTGCTGCTTTTTCCGAGAAAACCTTTTTTCTTGCAACACCTTTTAGCAGGAAAGATTTTATCTAAAAAAAAAAAAGAAATCTGGTTTCCTGAAAAGGACTATGAATAGAAATGGATGCATATCCCTGCATAGCTATCACACCAGATAATCCTGCTTTTTGTTATAATAAGCATGCACTTTCAGGGGTCATGGGTGGAAGAAATTTGTTTCCACCCTTTTATAAATACATGCAATGCATCCCACAAATATTGACCTCATGCAAGATGCTCTAAAGAGGCAGTTTGCCTGTAATAACCTCTCCTGCATTGCAAAGGGAGCGAGGTGATGGAGAAGAAATGGCATATTGGCAACTGGAGAGATGAAGAAGGGCAGACTGCAATTTTACATGGTAACTAAGAGGATCTGTAGCCTCTGAAGTGCAATTTCAACTCAAATCTACTGGGATTAAACGTACTAGGCTCCAAGCATCCCATTAAAGAGCTGAAATCATGTATGAAAGTCCCTTGTATTCCTGGCATCAAAATAGAGATTTACAGTGTTTCAGAGACAGTGACAGACAAAACTAGCTAGTTAGAAGCTGTAAATACATCCTTATTTTTCCCCAAAAACCACCAGGGATTTAAGAATCCTAAAGATGAGGACATAAGTGATTACAGGACTGCACCTTATAATGTTTAAAAAGACAATTTTCTGTTTCAACATTGCCCTTAGGCATGGCTCACTGAAAGGACTTCAGCAGTCTGGAGAGCCATTTTTCCAGCCAAGAAGCTGAATATTTGGGATCCACCCTTTAAATGCTGTTAGGATTGCAATATCCCTAAAAATGCCTTCCCCTAAGCAATGTGACAAGGACTTCAGACAGCAATGATAGGTGGGTTTCTTTTTCTTTCTTCCTGTTTAAGGGTTAAATATTCTAAAAACTAACAAATCTGAGAAATAGAATACACACAAAAATGTGTTCACAAAGGCAAAAGCCAGCATCACTTACAGACTGCACCTGAAATCTCTCAGCTGCCCAAAACAGCAAAATGAGGATATAAATAAGATTTGTTTACTTAAAATTTAGATGCTAGTTTACACAAAACAAACATCTAAGACAATCTCATGTAATCTAAAACCAGAAGAATTTTAGTGCAAAGCTGGTCCATAACCTTCAATTATATTGCTTGCCCTTGCAGCCCAATGACAGTGTAAGTCTGTTTGATAGTAGTTTGACTTTACAGACACTTAGGAAAAAATAAATTAAAGGGAGTAAATCTTTGTTGCATGTCTTTGTACACAAAGGCTTTGAAGCTGAACTCCCACATGGTGTGAGGACAATGAGCAGAATTTGATTATTAGGGATTTAAAAGCAGAACAGCTTTTCAGGACTGGTTAAAAAAATGTAAAAAATTTCAACAAGTTGTGGTGCTTTCAGTCTGGCAGGACACGGATTGTGGGGCAGGATTACTGAGACATCACTGAATTGTGCCACTCACAGGCTGCTCCCAAACACAATAAGGACAACACCAGAGTCCTCTTCCATCAGTGTCACGTGCAGAACCATCTGAGTGGAGCATTTTCCCTAAACCAAGGAACCAGCAAAGCCCAGCTCTGCTGTCAGCTGGGTTTCTGAGCACAGACTGGTCTGCCTCTCTCCTGTAGGTACCAACACACCTTGAAGCCACCTGAGGACCTGTTAGAGGCTTTAAGCTTTCCCAAGCTTCCAACAGCAGCTGTGCATCTCCCTGGCTTTCCTGATGGACAGACAGACTGATGCCTCCTGTCTCACCACACATCTGTGAGCTTTGCTGGGCTCCCCTCGTGCTTCAGGTTGTAGCTTTTGTATTTTTCAGATTCAGTGCTGCTTTAGTGTCTGGGCTTCATATCAGGGGATGGTGAGCTCTCTTCACAGAGCAGGGAGACAAAACAATTCCTTCTCTCGCTGGGACCAAGGACAAATGATCCAAATCTCAGCCCCAAGAGCACAAACAATGTGGGCTGAAGAGAGAAAAACAAGCAGGGTGGGACTGCCTGGGCTGGAGCTGGAATGGGACAATGAACTCCAAGGTGCCAATGGAGCAGAACTTATAAAAGTGAGAGACCCCGTGACCTGTGGTGCATTTTGGGACCATTTTGGTTCATCTTGGGTGTAGCCCTGGCTGGGCTCTTGTGCTGCCAAGGTGGATCCATTGAGGCCTCCTAATAAATCCCTGCTTTATTCTTTAGCTCTGTCTAGTTTCTGTTCTAGGTCAGCCTGCACAAGGCATCACCCCAGCACCCCAGAATTATCTGTTCCATCCTCCCTTTCTACCCAGCTCATATCCCAATCTTTCCAGCACTGATTGATTTGCAATTCCCAGAGCTTTCCAAGTTATCTCGAACAAGAGGTTTCTGCTCCCCAGAAAGAGACTGCAATTAGAGAAGGATCTAGAACAGCAATTACAAGGGATCTGAAAAAGTCCCTCTGTTTAAAAATCCAGCTGTTTCTGTACCCCATGAAACAATTAATTCTGCAACTGAACACAGAGGGGGTTAAACCACTTTTAAATGCAACACTCTTGCTTTGTTAAAAGGCAGCAATAGCATTTTGAAGGGAAAATACCCATCAGAAGAGACTTGTAGAAGTCAAAAAGGCTCATGAAGGTCCTTCCATTCTGTTTAGGCTCATAAGAAGTATTCAGTCACTATGAAATTAGTGCTTCTGGCTGCCAAAAGACTTGCTGAAGGTTGTGCTGCTGAATCCCAGCCCAGTTGGCACCCAAGCAGGGGATATGAAAACTGCAACAGCAATTTGGGTTATAGGGACATCTGGCACGGAGCTGCAAGAATGATTAGGGACCTGAGAAGAAAATCAGACCCAAAGGGAAGCAAGTGGGGTGTAAGTAGAATAGACAGAATGATTATTCTGAAGCATTTTAGAAGCTTATAACATTTTTTTAAACAGAATTAGAGGGAAAATACAATATCCAGATACAGTGAATCAGATGGTGATGGTGAGGAGAGAACTATTACTAAGAAGAAGGTGGGGTTTTATTTGTTTTTATTAGGAGGGTTTGTGCCCAGAAGGGTTTGTGAGACTCCCAGTGGCACAATTCTTATGTGTGAATTTAGCCAGCCACTTCCAGGTGTAATGCAGGACCTGACACCACTAACTCAAGTTCATAAAGTGATAATAATTAATAAATACTTTGCAGGGTTTTTTTTTCTTTAATAAATGCTCACAGGCCTTTGTGTTTTTTTTTTTTTTCTCCCTAATAACAGCAACACAATTGCAGAGCTTCCAGAGAGCTGAAAATTCACTGGAAGATCATTGAATCTCCCAGGATGGAGCAGAATTCCCAGTGACACCAGTGCCAATGTACAGGAATTGTGTGGATTCCATCTGTGTGGATCCCCATGTTCCAAATGAAGCAAACCACACAGAGAGTGCCCTGGCCATCTCTCCAGGTTGAGCAACTGCTCTCCTGTATTTTTATTTCCAGCTGATGGCCTTGTCTCAGGCTTCTATGGACAGTGGAAAGCTTCTGTGGGAATTTGCACAAGGAGGGACAGGAATGGACAACATTTTCATCCTGACAACCTCCAGCACTCTGACTCTCATGGTGTTTCTAGCAGTCGGATGTTCATCCTTTTAGAGGTGAGGGGGAGTAGGAAAATTCACCTTGACTTCTCTTTGTCTCCAGCTGCCAAATATGCAGAGATTCATTATCAGAAAAGAAAAATTTGTTTGTGCCTCCGCTGAGACTCGAGCAATGATATGACTTCAGGGGCAAAGGCACTGTCATGATGCATCACAACCCTGCAGGCATTAAAGTGTCTCATGCAGCTGCTCTGCCAGAAAAGCTACTCACATTGCTGAAGTCCTTTCAACAAGCTGAGCCCAAGGCAATATTTTAGTAAGAAACTGCTTCTTTAAAAATTAAAAGGAGTTATTTTTGCATCATTTGCATCATTTGACTTGGGTCATTTAAAATATGTTCTGTTATAGGTCACCAGTGTTGCCAGAAAAAAAATGAACTTGTAACACTCAGATTAATTCCTTTAAAACACACCCAGGTTTATTGCCTAATTCCTTACACAGACACCCTCAAAGACCACAAAATGACAAGGCTTGGTTCTATTTTAGCACTGACAGATGATTTGCACCCGCACGCATTTCTGTAAGTGTCTCAACAGTGACCAGCAATGACTCCAGACTTAGTCAAGGATTTCAGCCCAGCTGAAATGACACTAAATTAGCAAGAGGAAATTCTGTTCATCTGTTTAGTGTTGCTGTGTCAGACTCACTCTGGCTTTTGTGAGCCAAATAATGACCTAAATATGAAGTTACAAGAGAAAGTTTCATCTGTTGCTCATGCTGGAGTGTAAGATCTCAGTGATGTTAAACCTTCTTCATTTTTCCCATTTGATTGGGACACAGAGAGCCAGTGCTAGTAAGGACACCTGGAAGTGACACATGACAGGACATCCTGTCCCAAATGAGAGGCTGGATGGGAAGAGGAAAGGGACAGAACCTCATCAGCAGTGACAGAGCTGCTTCTTGCACCTGTGGCTTTTCTAAAGAGTTCGTACAAAAAGCACAAAAGACAGAGTGAAAGATTGGTTCTTGCCCCTCTTTGTCAGAAAATGCTGCACAAGCCACAGTGAGGGGTTTTATGTCACCATAAAACCAAAATTATTTTTACTTTCTCTAATCTTACAGAGGTAAATACTGAGCCCATAAACTGGGCTCAGCCAGTATTGGTGCACCACTTTCTGCTATTTAATCCAAGTGCCCTTACCTTCTCTCGTAGGACTGTATTTCATTTCACATGATCCCCTAAAGAGTCCCTCCTCTTACATTCCTGTTCCACAAATTTGGGTGTACGTGACATTAGGGAGAGTTTCACCAGGAGCACAACAGCAATAACACTTCCATACTTTCACAAGAAACACCACCTCTAACAAACTCTATAATCACATTTAATTGTTTATTTCTCTTCCAGCATAAGATGTTCAGTGATCATCCCATAAACTGCTCTACTTTGTTATCAGAGAAATTGTTGGGATGGACAAATATTATCACTGGAACATTCAAAAAGAGATAAGAGTTGATTATCAGCTTTCTGCTGATATTGTCAGGAAGTGCTGTGACTGATGGAAGGCAAAGAGGAATCAGTTATGGTGTGTAGGTATAAAACCTCAAGAAGAGAAAAAAAAAGAAAACAGACCTTGGAGATACTGCAGAAGGAAACAGGACACCTGAGACATGGGGAAATGTGTGGCTCTCAATTTACCACAAATATTGGAAAGAAATCTTTCTCTTTTTTGAACTGGGAATTTTTTTAAGTGGTAGCAACAGACTATCTTGAAGATTCTTATCTATTTTAATCACTCTTCTTTTAGCACTTGCTGTGATGTCTCAGAGCTAAGGATTGGCTTAAACACACATGAAAAGGGCCCTGTGGCATGTATTCCTTGACAACAATCTGTTCTTCTCACCTCATAGAGTGTAATGATGCCATTTGTCTCATTTGGAGGCTTCCACTGAACATAGATCTTCTCTTCAAAAGGTCCTCCTTGGATAGATTCCAAAGGAACGGGTCCAGGGACTGCAGGGGAAAAAAAAGCCCAACAAAGTGTATTAAAAACTCCACCAGCTCCAGCTGCACATATGAGACACCAAAAGGCCATCAGACAGGAAGCAGAGTGTTAAAACTAAATAAATAAAATTAAAAATTAAAATCCCTCAAGGCACTACCATTACCATGCTACTATCAATGTGAAAGGCTTATTTTTCAACATTTGGTTCAAATAACAATACCCTAATATAACCACTAAGTGACAAATAAAATCAGAGTCCATGAAAATATGATGCTAATTTTAGTATGATTTTATTCCAGTACAGCAGAGCAGCAGCAGGGAATTTGATTTGTCCTTCTTCACCCACACAACAGCAGAACTCGCCACCTAAACTGCCAGACTGCACCTTGGCATGGAGATGCTAAGGGGCTGCACACCTTTATCAATAGGAAAGATTGATTTGCTTAGTAAAGTAACAATGCAAGATTTATATTTCATTACAGCTACAAGGCCAGCTCAAAAAATATCCACCTACTGCAGCAAAATGTTAATGCTGTGGGAGATAACCAACTAAATGCACTCCCAAGCCTGGCTGATAAAAGCCCTGCTCATTTTTCTGAAATATCTGCCATCCTTTTGTGTCTCTCCCTGTGATATATGGGCCTGGAGGAGCCACTTTCAGCTGAGAGAAACTTAGGACAGCAAATTCTACAGCCCAGGCAGAGGAATTTAGTCCTTGGTCTGAAATAGCTCAGGTGGGATTATAATGCTTTGAACCTTTCCATCAATTCCTCTAGAAAACTGTTCTTTTATATCCATGGCTGTTCTTTTATACCACAATTAATTTTTCTTCTGAGATCTCTGTAAAATGTGATGTTCAGAAGATCACCTTTAAGAAAAGCTACACCCTAGAAAAGAAGGAACTATACATTTCTTTGGAATGCCTTCTTTTTGTGAAGGCACAAGAAAAATCAATAAATACCAGGATTGCATTTGCCCATATAACAAAGGAAGCTGCTAGGTGGTTCAGAACACAAAGAATTAAACCTACAGCTCTTTAACAGCTTCTCAGACTGGTGTCTGTCATGACCCAAGCACTTCAGGACCTTCACCCTTTCAAGAACACGGCTGTGAAATGGAAATCATTTAAACCTACAAGTTTTACACTCAGTACAAACACACTGTCCAGAGAAGCTGCACCAGTCTTGTGGGACAGAAGGCTATGTTGTTATTTACAACTTGAAGACGAGTCATCCCTCAAAACCCAACCAACCAACCCCAGCACAACTCACCGTCCTCCTCAGTCTGCACCACCAGCTCCTCGCTTTCCATTTTGCCCTCGGGGTTGGAGAGAGCCAACCTCAGCCTGATGGTCATGAAGGGCCGGAGCCCTCGCAGGGTGTAGTGGGAAGAAGTTTGGATGAGCTCCTCTGCCTCGAATTTCTGCTGGTTGAAGACGTACTGGTAGTGCACGGTGAGGTTGTAGCTGTGGCAGCGCGTCACGGCGTAGCCGAAGGGCTCCCACTGCAGCGTCAGCTGCCGCGAGCGGATGTCCACCACCTCCACGTTCTGCGGCCCGTGCACGGGGTCTGGGGAGCAGCAGGAGAAACAGAAACACAGGCGGATGTTTAATCGAGGCAGCCATCCATTAACCTGCTTCCTTCCGTGTGTGGAGCGTCCCAGCGCTCCACGGTTCGGCATGTGCTTTTCTGTATGTGAACAACGCCAACCCCTTGGTTTTTAAAGGTTTTAAAAGTTTAATAATAATAAAATGGTTATTAAAATAGTAATACAATTAGAGTAAGGGCAATTACGAGACAATAAAAGGGAAAGAATTACGGACATCCAGATGCTCTTGGACACTAAGTCGTGAAAAAGTCGTTATGCATACATTCTATTCTAAACAAGAAACTCTGTCTGTTGTATGTCAGCTGTTTCCTCCCCATGGCATCTTGAGTCTGAGCAAGGCCTGAAGAAATTAGTTTCTTCTGATAAGAAAGCTGTAAATTCCTCTCCTTTGGAATATTTAGGTGTTCCTCAAAGCAAGTATCTCAAAACTTTCCCCACATACATAGTCTCTATTTTAACATTATATTGGAACCTAAAACTATATTTAACACACTACATAAGAGAATTAATACAGCATAACTTTCTAACATGACACACATAATACTCATTATAATATTTGCAAGAAGCCAATCATAACATATGCATTTTTCACCCTGTACAATATACAAAGTGGTTGGGAAATGAACATTGGATCCACAGCTGCATTCTGGCTCCTGAGTTTCGCATGGAAATTTCCTGTCATGAGGCCCTGAACAGTGGTCATGCTCCTGATTCCTGTGAAATCTCACTGAGTCCAACAGAGGCAACAGGATCCTGTTGCAGAAAGGTAGAAAAGTCATAAAGAAAGGCTTCATAAAATCAAGCCTGCTCTCCTAGAGTCAGGGGCTGGCCTTGTCAAAGCTAACATTTTGCAAGTTCCTATGTGAAAGCAATCCTGGTGTGAGCAGTTCGTTAACATAACAATCTATTCCTGGGTAAAAACCAGCATACACCTGTATTAACTGTTTTTACACTGTTAGATAGAAAAATGAAAACTATCTCTCACAAACAACTTTTCCTGCACGTACACACTGAGAGTTTCAGTGACCAACCAATACAGAAAAACAACTTCTTACTAACCAGTAAAGTTATTGGCAAGAAAGCCACTGATGAACTGGAGTCACACATGAGGTCTGTAAAACTGGATAAAAATGAGTTATTGACTAAAGAATGGGCTTTTCCACCATGAAGAAAATGGAGTCTGTGTGATTTATTCCCATAGGAGTCCATCATGTAAGGGGTAGGGGAGTTGCGCTTTCTTCATTCTTACAAAGAAAAAAAAAATTAAATATAGTAGAAGCTATTAAAATGTAAAAATAATAGACGGCCTACTTGACAGTGCTTAACTACCTTGGTGAGTTCAGCCCCAAATGATGCAAACACACAGGAAATGGCCCCTGGGTAAGGAATTGATTCAGGTTTCTCAGCTTTGAATTCAGCTCCATGGCCTCGTGAAAGAATCAAGACTGAGGGATCAGCTGCTGGATTTCCAACATCCCAGTGTCCCCTCATCTGCTAAACTCCTGGATGTTCTGGCAATGGGGTGTGCAGGCAGATCCTGCCACTCCTGAGTGTGTTTTCTGAGTAATCTCAAGCTGGTGCCAGTAAAACTTTAATTTCAGATAATCTCCATGCCTTGGTCCCATTAAAGTTTCTTGGCTCTTTATTATTCTTTCTACAGTATCTGGCTGAGGTAAACTTTGAATATTCATGTGGAGGAATCATTTTCACCTGCTGTTCCTTAATTTATTTTTAACAGCCTAACTCAAATGCTCTGACTACACTGTGCCCTTTATATAAAATATAAATGCATGTGCCACTAGACATGTAGATATAAAGGATGAAGGATGACTGAGTAAAATCAGTGTTTGAGATAAGTCAGACCATAAAATTTCTACAGATGTTAGAGTTTGTTTATCTGACATTTCTTCAACTTGCATTTGCTCTTATGCTCAACATATATCTAAACAAGGTAATCAGAAAATACATAATTTCACATAAAGTTTCTTAATTTATAGAACAATTCAGACTTCTTCCCTCTCCTCATAGTCTCTCAAGACTTCAACCTATGAAAAAAAATGTTTTCATGAGAACAAAAAAGTTGGAAGGATTCCTGAATACCAGCCACACCTCTTTGAGAGATAATTAAAGTGTAAAAAACCCTTCTAGTAATTCTTAAAGGTAGCGCACGCACCAGCCATCCTGACTTCAATCTACTCATGCATAAGCAGAAAATACATTTTAACAACCTGTACAATCTGTATTACTGCTAAAAATCCCCTAAGGACTGGCAATGGGAAAGTATTTGCATCTTTTTATAGATATTCACATGTGCAGAGACATTGGAAATGGGATGGATATTAAAAGACCAGGGGGTCTAAAGCTAGCAAGTGTTTTCGGTTTCCCTATAAATCATGTCAATCCCTCAGCATCCAGAAAACACCTCTTAAAAGCGTGTCTTAAACTCTCTGTGTCAAACAAAAAAAAAAAGATTAATTTAGAAATTAGGAAATTTTTATGCATGACTGTACACATATATACTTAGCATGAGGTACTAAGCATTCATTTTCTATAAATCCCTGGAATATATGTTTCTGCAGATGAATTGTACAGATAAATTAGGTCAACAAAAGAATGGTTTTCTGAAAATATTCAGCTTCTGAAACAGCGAAGGTATTCCCAAGCCTCATTCCAAGATGCATCCAAAGGAAAGAAAAGCAAAAGCAAATGCAGATATTTGCCCTGCTGAAGCCTGCATTACACCAAGCACTCACCTGCAGAGACCAACTCAGAACGTGGCAAAAAACATTTCACAGAAATGCAATAATGCAGCTGAAAATGGCAATTCACCACCACGTTAATGCTATATTGCCTCTATTTTATTTTTTTTTTATTACAGTTATTGGCCCTAAATCAGTCATGTTGTGGAGTGAATCAGCAATTAGAGGGGGTTTGGTTAATGGATGTCAGATGTTCTGACTGTACCTGTGTGTAAAGAACAATCATCTACCCAAGGGAGGACTTCCTGCAGTTTTTATCTTCCTTTCTCATCCTGTCCACATTTACCCTTTCCTTCCCTACCCCAAACTCTAAATGTGAGAAGATTCTTGCAGCCAGCTTCTAATTCTACTCAAAACCTTGCTGTAAATGCTGTAAGCTCCATCACACACGCAGAGTTTGAGACAGACTCTGGATTGAGTAACCAGCCTGTGAAGCACAGATGAGTTTGGTTACAAACCAGGAAGGTAAAATCCATACAGACCCCACTACACCACATTTTACCCAAGAACCATCTGTCCTCAGACCAGTCCTAAACCAGGTCTCAAATACCCATGTCCTGAGGCATCCCTGACTGCCAGTGTAGAGACAGACATCTGGTGGCTGTCTAGATCTTCAAATAGAGGGAGAATAAATAAGTCAAAAATACTTAAATTTTAGTTTCAGAGAGGGAGAAAGCAAACTGGAATTAAATCAACAAATAGAAGCTGGCCCTAGAAAGCTTTATATTCTCTCCAGATTTCTTCACTTGTTTACAATCTCCTTTTTTTCTGATTATTGAGACTATATAATTTTGAAAATGTTTTCCTGTTACCACGCTGATTTCCTCCACAGCAGAAGCCATTGAAACCTCTTTTTCCAGGATGAGGTTTTGTATTGTTGTTTTTAAAGGGCAGTGGTCCTACTGTCCTCTCTGTATAATTCCTTCTGCCTGATAGCTCTGTGGGTATTCAGTCTCAAAAGGTCTCTAGCACCTATTCCTGGGATCTGCCTAATATCACCTTTTTCATGTTTTCTTCCAAAAGATAAAGAAAATTTATAATTCATGTACAATTCTCTGGTAGTGCTGATATATGAAACTGGACAAATGTGTCATTTCTGTATTCTTAAAATAATAGCTTCCAAATAATGCAAGAAAATATCTGAAAAGTAGTAACTTTGCTCTTGGCTAGTGGAATAAAAGCTGCTAATACATATCTTAGCTTTAACTATACAAAGATACCCACCAAAGCAAGACAAAAACAGACCAGCCCAATTTGAATACCTAAGATATCAGATATTGGTGTAAACTGTGTACCCTGAAGTAACATTTTCTATGTGTCCTAAGAGCTTGGAGGAAAAAAAAGGAAAATTTTAAGAAGCTTAGACAAAGAAACAGCTGCCACAGATCTGAAACGAGACTTGAACCCACGCAAGGAAAATTGCAGTCTCTGGGATTTCACCATGCAAATGCTGTATTTTTATTTCAGCCTGGTTGAACCATTAATTACATTTTGAACGTTCACATCAAAGTCAGGGACTGAACAGCGTTTTTTAATACCTCATCACCCACTGATGCTTTGCTACCTTTCATTACTCTGGTGGGCTGAAGCAAACACTCAGCAGCCAGGAATCTTTCTGGAATCCTTGGGATGTGCGAGTCTGGAGGGGTCTGGAGCTCAAGTCCCATGAGGAGTGACTGAGGGAGCTGGGAAGGGGCTCAGCTGGAGAAAAGGAGGCTCAGGGGGGACCTTGTGGCTCTGCACAGCTCCTGACAGGAGGGGACAGCTGGGGGGTTGGGCTGTGCTCCAGGGAACAGGGACAGGAGGAGAGGGAACGGCCTCGGGCTGGGCCAAGGGATGTTAAGATTGGATATGAGGAAAAATTCTTCACAGAAAGGATGGTCAGATGTTGGAACAGGCTGCCCAGGGAACTTTTAGAGTCACAGCCACTGGAGGAATTTAAGTGTAAAGCACTTGGGGACATGGTTTAATAGGGGGCTTGGCAGTGCTGGGCCAAAACTTGGACTCGGTCTTAAAGGGCTTTCCAACCTACATGATTTGATGATTCTAGTGGCCTGAATGAAACAAACTCTCCAGTGAACCATCAGTGGAATCTGTGTTCTCAGTCCATTGTTGAGCAAACAATGTCCAGAGACTGCTTTTTCTGCCATCAGAATTTCACAGAAAAGCTGACTTTTAAGGCCAGTTTTGTTCATTCCTTACTGAGTGTCACAGAGCTCATTTTGTTCTCGGCCATCCTCTCTCTCAAGGTGAGGCATAGAAAAGTGTGGTTTAGATTATCAATAACAATTGTCAGAGCTCTGTAACCCTCCAGCAGGAGAAGAACAGAGAGGAAAGGAAGCCATGGAGGGACACTGGGGTTTGAACACAGAGGAATGAAGTTAAACACAGACAATCAGCTGCTGCCCCAGGGTTAAGTACCTGCTGCAGGAGCCTAATTGCAAGAAATTGCTGCTGTCAGTAAAGGCACGACAGCGAGTGGAGATGTCCCTCCTCATCTGGGGCCCTTTGCCCATGTCCCCGACCCTGTGGAAAGCAGCAGGCAGAGTTTATTAGCAGTGCACTGATTAAATTCTGTTTCCCAGCAGCAGGTTACAGGGACTGAGAACGCACAAAGGGAAGAAAAAGAAGCGTGGCATGAGCAGCAGCTTTGTGTGAATCCTGAACTGATGCTTTCAGATACAGAAAGAGAGGAAACAAGTTTAACTGTGAATTCTGTCTTCCCCTCTGCACACCCACACTGAGGTCATCACCCCAGCCAGCACAGGCCATCCCGAATTTGGGCACCCCAGTAAAGTCCCCAGCCCTTCCTCTAGGCAGACTAGGAGGAGATAGGAGAAAATTGGGTGCACTGGTAGCTGGTAACGCCAGCAAAACCTGTGTTCTCTCAACTACAAGCATGGTACAGCCTCCTTCTGTAGACCAGGAAAAATTTACATTCATTTTTATTTACAAAATATAAATTTAGTAGCATCACAGAGTGGTGGAGAAGTGCACAGAATATTTAACTCCCACAACAAATTGAAACAGCGGCCATTTTTCAAGCAGCAGACACAAAATTCATAATCACAGAATCTCTGAAAGGCTGGGGTTGGCAGGGACTTTGAGGATAATCCCATTCCAACACCCCTGCCATGAGCAGGGACACCTTCCTGTGGAGCAGGGTGCTGCAAACCCCACCCAGCCTGGCCTGGAAGCAGCAGTTTGAAGGTTTCCTTTGTTTTTTTCAAAGACAGTGTTCTTGGTCTGTGGATGGAAAACTAAACTGAAATGTGCCCAGCAATGATTTTATTCAGGGTATTAGATAAAAGCTGAAGCTTTCTTTCTCTCCCCTTTATTCCTTATCCCTCATCTTCCTCCCTTAATTTCCACAGGATGAAACAAGTCTAGGGAAACTCACCTAGTATCAAACATGCAGCAAAGCAAAGAGAGTAAAAATAATCCAGAGGTTTACATTAAATGCAAAATTCACAGGTGTGTGGTGGCTCGGGGTAAACTCAGCCCCTCCACAGTGTGTGCTCCTCATCTCATCCAAGAAATCCTGCCCCAAACACCTTCCACAGCCTTGACCCAGCACAGAATCTCTGTCCATCCCTCGAGTGCAGAGTGTGCTCCTGTGACCGTTCCTCTGCTGTGCCCCGCAGCCCTCAGCTGCTGCCCATCACACCTCAGTGCCTCTGAGCCAAAATGTGGGATAAACACCTTCTCAGACATGACACAGGAAAACACCGATAAAACAGAGTTCACCAGTCTTGTGGTGCTGTGAGAGTGTTTTGGCTTTGCCCTCTCTGAGGAAAGAACATCTCCCTAATATTTGGATCTAAATTCGCTTTCTTTTAAACCACTTCAGATATCATCACTTCTCCGAAGGCGGTGCAGACAGAGCTGAAAGTAGGCAATTATACAGAAAGGGGTGTTCTGAAAGACTTGCAACAGAGAAAAGAGAAGAAAGGAGTGAGGCTGACACAATGAAATCACCAGAGAACAAACAAATTGTTTCTGAGGCCTTCAATCACTACAGCCCAAACCATGTACAAAGAAATAGGTGTCATTACAGCTGATAAACTAAACCAGGCTATTTTAGGGCATTCTCTGAGCAATAAAGAAGGAGGAATGCTGCCACACTATTATAAGAGAAATAGAAAATAAGTTAGATAATGGAGTATGTGGTTAGGCAAGCCAGGGACTGAACTCTTTCCACAACTAAAATTATAATTTTAATTCAGTTAACTGCTAATAATATTTTTTAATTGATCTGGTTTTGTTTCAGTTGCGAATTTTACTTAGAGCTCTGCTCTGAAAGACACCCAAGATTTGAAAATATATATAAAAAGGAATATCTATATTTAAATATTAAAATATATATAAAAATGAAAATGTATATTGAAAAGGTAAATGTATGTTGATACATTACAAATGTATATTGATACATTCCAATCCCATAAAACATCCTCTAATCTCAGGCTTCTACTTTGCTAAAGAGAACCAAACAAAACAAGTGTAAAACAACCCCAATGCCCATAAATGGATCCCAGATCTAGCTGGACCCCTCCATTTGTTACAAAATATGCCTGTCACACTCCCAGACCAAATCCAGGGGCTGGCCAAGGCACAGGGAAAGCAGAGGATGGGGAGAGCAGGACCTGAGCTGCCAGCACAGCCTTCCCAGCTCTGCTACAGCCAGAGCTGAGCTGCCAAAGCTCCACTTGTAAACAACTTCAAGACAATTAAGCACTGCTTTTTAAAAAAGGTTTATTAGCATCTATTTAAAGGATTTTTTTTTCATTATATTATGAAATGGCAAAATGAGAGCTTGCTTTCTTTTATACCCCAAACCTGTTGTGCCTTAACACACTTAAAAAATAACAATTTAAAAGAACAATAAAGGGTAATTACTGATTTTATTAAAAGTATCTATCATGGATACACATAGCAGTGACATTCCATGGCTGGGAACAAAATGTACATTACTGAGCATTTTGATGATTAAATACAACAGCTTAATTAAATATGCTAATGAAAGTGAGATTAGAAAGCAGGTAAACCACTGGTTTTTTTGCCAAACAAGAGTAAAAAATCCAATTTTACAAATTTATTTCATTATGCTTCAATAAAATATTTATTTTAACTGTTTGTTATACTAACATGTACATGCATTTATTTTTATTATCTCTTCCTCTGTGTGCTTTGCTGCTATCCTCAAATGGACTAAGTGGAGGAGACTCAGAGTAACACAGAAGCTAGATCCTGACAAAACATAAATTATCTCTATAAAAATAAATAAGGTAATCAAAATAGTGAGTAAAAGAGAGGCTTCCTCTACACAGGCATGGGGCTGTTCAATTATTCTGAGCAGAACATAAAGAATTCTTCTTTAAACATGTTTTCTCTCATTTATAACTGTGAGTTCTTTTAGTGTCTGTGCAACCTGCAAGAGAAATTCTCAGTATAACTTCAGAATCATATTCCTCAACAACAAATACTTAAAAAAAATTTAAACATTCCTGGTTCTGCTTGTTGATCTGGCAGAAGGAGCTTCTAAAATTGATGAAACAGCAGCTTTGAGAGCACTACAGGAAGAACCAAATTGTTCTAAACCTCTTGAGCTCTTGACAG
The DNA here is from genome assembly GCA_003676055.1 of Chloebia gouldiae. Lineage (NCBI taxonomy): Eukaryota > Metazoa > Chordata > Aves > Passeriformes > Passeridae > Chloebia > Chloebia gouldiae. Next base: position 1,018,437 of record QUSF01000037.1, on the reverse strand, counting down.
CACATCAAGGGAGGTGATCCAGCCCTGGGGACACCTCTGGGTGCTGTGTCCAGCCCTGGAGGCACCTCTGGGTGCTGTGTCCAGCCCTGGGGACACCTCTGGGTGCTGTGTCCGGCTCTGGGCACACCTCTGGGTGCTGTGTCCAGCCCTGGAGGCACCTCTGGGTGCTGTGTCCGGCCCTGGGGACACCTCTGGGTGCTGTGTCCAGCCCTGGGGACACCTCTGGGTGCTGTGTCCAGCCCTGGGGACACCTCTGGGTGCTGTGTCCAGCTCTGGGAACACCTCTGGGTGCTGTGTCCAGTCCTGGGGACACCTCTGGGTGCTGTGTCCAGCTCTGGGAACACCTCTGGGTGCTGTGTCCGGCCCTGGGGACACCTCTGGGTGCTGTGTCTGGCCCTGGGGACACCTCTGGGTGCTGTGTCCAGCCCTGGGGACACCTCTGGGTGCTGTGTCTGGCCCTGGGGACACCTCTGGGTGCTGTGTCCAGCTCTGGGGACACCTCTGGGTGCTGTGTCCAGCTCTGGGGACACCTCTGGGTGCTGTGTCCAGCTCTGGGAACACCTCTGGGTGCTGTGTCCAGCTCTGGCTCCTCAGCACAGCAGGGCCAGGAGCTCCTGGAGCTGGGCAAGGGCCTGGGGACATCTCCATGCCCAGGAAAGGCTGAGGGAGCTGGGGCTGCTCAGCCTGGAGAGGAGCCCCAGTGAGAGGGGCCTCAGCCCTGGCTGTCCCTGGGGGTCCCTGTTTGTCCCAGTCTCTCCCTGTCTGTCAGTCTCTGTCTGTCTGTCCCAGTCTGTCCTAGTCTGTCCCAGTCTGTCCCAGTCTGTCCCAGTCTGTCTGTCCCAGTGTGTCCCAGTCTGTCTGTCCCAGTCTGTCCTGTCTGTCTGTCCCAGTCTGTCCCAGTCTGTCCCAGTGTCAGGACTCAGAGCAGCCCCAGCTCTGCTCCAGGCCCAGCGATGGCCCCGGAGCCCCGGGCAGGGCTGAGCCCAGCAATTCCCTGCCCAGGAGGCAGAACTCCTGCCCTGGGCAGTGCCAGCCCTGGCAGAGCCCAGAGGGGCTGTGGGGTCTCCTCCCTGGGATGTTCCAGAGCCCTCTGGACCCAATCCTGTGCCCTGTGCTCGGGGATGGCCCTGCCTGGGCAGGGAGGTGGCACCAGATGGCCCCACATTGTCCCTTCCCATCTCACCCATCCTGGGATTTATTAAAAATGCATATAAAAAGCTCAGAAGAATAAATCATAATAGATAAAAAACAAAACAAAACAAAACAGACCCTCCAAAATCACTGGAAAGCACTGCAGAGAAAAGGAATACAAAGGAGGAAAAATTCCTCTAAACATCACAGACAAGGTAGGAAAACATTTCCTAACAGCCTGCATTCCTACTATGTCTAATGGAAGCACTAGCCCTTGGCTTTCATCATACTTCCCAAAGAACACAAAAATAAAAAGACAGTGCCAAGCTTTCAACACTCAATTAAGATTTAGGATGTCACTCAAAGGGGGCAGAAAGCTGTTCTTGTCTGCTGATACTCAGTGAGTAGATCTGCCTCAGTCATTGTTTATGTTCCAGTCAGGGCACACTATCTGTATTAAAGAGAACAAGACACTGAATGGAAACCTCACAGCCTGGGGAAGTGCGAGGTACCAGTGTGCTCATCAAAATAAATTCTCCTGTGAGAGCAGTTTATTGATTTGTGTATTTGACTCTCTTTGGGATTATTGTTCAATTACTTTTATCCTCAGAGATGAAAGCAACTGAATGTAACATCAAAAGCAGATAAAAAGTCACATGTTTAAAATTTTCTTTCAAATCTCCATAACATCCACTACAGATATGATTTTCAAGAGGGTCCTCTGAGAGCAATAGCAGAGGTAGCTCCATCAGACATACAGCTCTCATCTGTATTTCCCCCTAATTATTCTGGCTAAAGCATATTGCCTGTAAAACACATTATTTATCCTTGAGAAGTGACAGACTGCAGAAACTGTCTCCTCTTTGTCAGGTAAGCTACTCGCTAATTTTTGATATGATTCTTGATTTATCAGCACTTAAAATTGCAAACACACATTTTCCACCTCTAACTTTTAGCACTGTTGAGGTTAAAACATGGTGGTGGTAGTGGTGGTGAAGAGACGGTAAAAGTCTAATTTTGCTAATTTGCATTCATTCCTCACTACAGGTTTTTCATTTTCTGCTTGCAAGAAAAAAAAGCCCTAAAAAACCCAAAGATATTTTTGATTGTCAACCCTCTGTTTTCACTTTGGGACACAGATTCACATCATTTTAATTTGCTGCACATCACAAGTAATGCAGCACCTGGAATCAGGCTCCTGCTCCCCTTTTGAGAGGCAGGTGTAGCCAGCAGTGGCCTGGTGCTCCTCTCATTCACAAGGTGAGCTTTGCTGTGCAGTCACCAGGCAAAACTGGTCTTAATTCCTCAAACACGAAAAGGCACACTACTGCAAGCTTAGAATCCCAGCAGGGTAATTTTATAATGTATGAAATTATACATTGCATTGTATAAAATGCATCGGGATAATGGTTCCTGTGCTCTGTATGGCAGGGACATTCAGACCACATTTCAGCACAACCCTCAGTCTAAAAACTCATCAGAGGTGACCTCAGTCACAGCCACAGCCCCACTACCAGCATGAACATGAGCTTTGCTGAAGCTCAGAACAAAGTAAAACGATGAATTTAAATAAATAATTGAACTCCCAGTTTGCATTTCTGACCAGTTGATGTTTACTCAGCTCTAAGAGGCACTAACCTGACACAAACAGGACAGGCAGAAATCCAGCTGCTCTCTGCCCTCTGAGGGCAGCCCTGCACCCTTCCCTGCACAGATCTGAGCAAGGCTGTGCTTTGAACTCCCCGGGCCATCAGGGCTAGCCACAGATGGGACCAGAAAGCCACGCTGAGATGGGACCAGAGCCATCAGGCAGAGATGGAGCACAGGAGTTCCAGCCCATTGCAGCTGGATCTTTACTGCATTCGAGCCATTCATCTGCTCTAGAATTACTTTTGTCACAGAGCATTGTAAAAATCTTTGCAAAGCTGTTTCCAACCAGCCTGTAAAGCACATTGGTTTTCTTTCAGTGATGCAATTACAAGGGGAAGGCAGTCATGAATATTAGTGAACTTTGAAATATTGTTTCTAGGGGCAATAGATTTTACCCAAAGGTATATTAGTGCTCCACCTCAACATTACAAAAAATCACTTTAAAACTTACAGCAACACATTTCAAGTCCGTAACCATGAGTTTTCAAATGTCATACCTGAAATGTGACAGTCAAATTCCTGAATCAATCAGCCAAATGGAATTATTTCACTCAGAAATTATGTGAAGAGAAAGTAGCAAAAAGCAGTAAAAATGTAGAATAACTTCATGCTGTAACTTAAGCAACTCAACAAGCTTCTTGCTGAAATAAGAAGCAGCACACTCTGTGTGCCTGCCTTACATGATGATGAACTGCAGAACACACTGGGGAATTTTTTCGGCAGTAGAACAAGGTCTGGGGTTTTAATTTGTGATCTGTCCCATGAGTCGTGCCTGGGAATTTGCAGGGAATTTGCCCAGGTGCCTGGGCACAGCTCACTAGCTGGGTACCCACCACACACAAGGGGCAAACCCCAGCATGTGCCAGCTACAGTGAGTCTGCAGGCTTAGCCTGTATCTCCATTTCTGCTGTTGTGTTCTTCCTCAGCTAAATTTTCCAATATCTTCATGAATCCATATGGAAAACAGGCCAAGACCAGCTACTCCAGTCAGAAATCCTGCTCTGGAGCATCCTTGCAAGGCAGTTGGAGCATCCTTGTACACCAGTTGAAATCTGCCCTCTGCACTGAAGAAAATGAGAGCTTTGGAACCCTGTCTGTCCTGCTGACATCCCATTATCCCAACAAGGCATATTTAACAGAGTCACACGATATATGGCACCAGTGGCTTTCAGGCACACGAGTGAATGGATTCAGCAAATCACGCTGCCCTTCATCTCTGCTCTGGTGTTCATGCTCATGCCTTCTGTGTGTTTCACCCTCCAGCACTTCCAGACAGGAAAGATTTTTTTTTTTCCTGGAGCCACAGAGTAGTGGTGGTACTTTCTATGTGGAAGACAGGCAGTCTGTAAAATTAATCAGGATCAAGAATCATAAATTTCATTTCTTCCCCCAATGCTCTCACAATTTCAGCTGGGTGATAGGTAATTAATCCACATCAGCCAGTGCTGGTGAAGCACCTTGTCCAAAAGCAAACATGGTATAATCCAGTGATCAGATCCTGGGGGGAAAATGGCTGATGGATGGAGAAAGAGCTCTCTACCTTTATTTTCTTATTTCCATTGGAAAATGAAAGCCAAATAACATCCAGTAAAATATAAAAATACACTCTTGTATTTCTAAATGCCAGGAAAAAATAATTTTCTAAGTGTAGCTAAAAAATAAGTCTCTTTAGTTTTCAAAGTCAACATAAGCAGTTGTATGAAAAGAAGATTTTATGTAATAATGGTAGCAATATGAGGCAATGAGACTTGATAGTGTCAGAGTTTCCAGTTGCATGAATTGGCATGCAAATGTTAAAAAAAAAACTGAGAAAATCGCTTGAAGTAAGTTCCAATGCATAGCAGGTGTATCAGGCAAGCTCAGACACTCTGAGAGAACTAAGTTCTGATGAACTTTTTTCTGGCTTCTTGTTCCACGTTAGAACTCTCCATTTTTTATGTTCACAGTGATTTGTGATGCTGCAGGGGGAAAGCCAGAGGCTCCCATCCCTAAATATACCAGAAAGGAAACCATGGGGCCCGAGATGCTCATTTTAAATGAGAACCAAAATTTATATATTTGGCTCAGAAGATGACCTTTGTCATGACACTGACACAGAAGAGACTTATGTTAAATAACCATGCTGAGCATCAACTGTTTGGGAATTAAAACAGAAGGAGTGGCTCTTTCTCACACTAAGGACTATGATGGGAATATCAGAATGTGATTTTCACACTTTGTACTCAAGACTGTGCTGCCTGAGCATGATAAAGATGATCCCAGGAATGTGTATTTTAATAGGAAGCCAACTGGTCACATTAGAGCTAATTAAGGAGTTAAAAATCTTGAGAACAGTTCTAAGTTATAGATTATAAAGGAGCACAAATCCTTTATACACTCCCCTAGCAACTCCTGCACAAGTTAATGTTATTATACAGGGAACAGCATAAGGAGATTTCTGTACCAACTTAGAGCAGTTTAATTTTTGTCAAAGCTATTACTGCAACAAGACTTGCAGCTGGCTGGGATAAATTCATCAGAGTCAGTTTGAATAAGCCATGCCCTCACAGGCTGCCTCATCAGAGGAATGTGACCAAGCTCCAGAGAGCAAAACAACAACCCTGGCACCATGCTGGGTCTTCCATCGTACTGAATTCCTTCAAAGCATTGATGTTAGGGGCTACAGATCAATAAATAACTCAGTAATACTGGGAGCAACATAGTGCTGACCCTGCAAACAAAGGGGGCCCTGTGTCAGATGTGGTACAAGAAATGTTGTACAATCTTAGAATCACAGAATTGTATTAAGGTTGGAAAAGCCCTCTCAGATCATTGAGTGCAAGTGTTGACTCAGCACAGCCAAGCCCACCACTAAAACATGCCCCAGGTGCCACATTTAAGCTCAGGTTCATGCAGAATTCCAAGCTTTAGATGGCCAGACATCCTAGCAGTTTAGTCTCAGAAAGTGTGAAATCCCTTTTTTACGAGCCCATGCATAAATATATCAATTACCATTATTGTTTAATCCATTTATATCTAAAGCAAAGTGGCATGAAAATGTAGCACTGGAACCATAACAGACCTGGAGGATAATTTGGTGATACTACAAAGCCATGAAGAGTTTCCCTACTGTCAAAACAAACACACCTGGTCACTTCCTAAAAGGGGTTCCTTCCTAAAGGAAGATTTTAATCTCCAGGAATGAGGGTGCAAAGCAATGTGCTTATCACCTCTCCAGTATGCTTTATTCTTACACCAGCCTAGCTCTCAAATGCAGGGACTGTGCATCCTTAGCAGTGCAGCCACTGAAACTCCATAAATGCTGCACATAGCACTAAATAAATTCATTAAATACAGGGATGTTTTTTTTTTCCTGTTGGATGTTTTTTTATCCTGTTCTCCTCTGGGATATGCTTCCAAAAGGCAGTTTAAAGCTAGCTTGAGCATGTCTTCACAAACAGGAGGCAATAACATCAAACAGCTAAAAACCAGAGTGTACTGTGTGTGTGCAATCCATCAGCCAGAAAATAAGGAGGGTATGAAGAAAGAAGAAACAGAAATTAACCAGATATTTTCAGCTACAGGGGTAATACTCTTGTAAGGATAATCCTCCTGTCCAGGATGTGACAAATCCAACTTGCTAGGAGATGACTTTAAGACGTGAAATAAAGCTGCATTCAGCTGCACTGGACAGCACATGTCTGGTGCTTCTATTATAAGCAGAAATTAATACCCAGGTAGAAATAACCCTAAATCAGACTTATTTAGTTCGTCAGCTGAAATGCCAGCCTTCACATAAGAATGCATTTTTGGCATTTCCAATCTTACACTTCTCTGTGATAAAAAGCCAGACTTGTCACTTAACCCTGGACTGCTGATGGGGCAGGGAGGGAAGCTGAGAGTGGAGCTTGCATCCAACTGCTCAGTGTCTCCTCTGCCAGCACCAGGGGAGATGTTCTGCCCAGCACAGGGATACTCCTGGCCAGCTCAGGTGCTGGGAAGGAGAAGGAGCACTCTGAGCCCTGCATCCAGCTCGGAGAATCCCAGCACAAGCAAGACTTGGGCCTCTTGGAACAAGTCCAGAGGAGGCCACAGAGCTGCCACAAGGACTGGAGCCAGCCTGGGAGACCTACAAGTGTTCACCTGGAGAAGAGAAGGTTCCAAGGAGACCTCAGAGCCCCTTCCAGTGCCTAAAGAAATGAGGGTGATGCCCTGGCACAGGTGCCCAGAGCAGCTGTGGCTGCCTCTGGATCCCTGGCAGTGTCCAAGCCCAGGTTGGACAGGGCTTGGAGCAACCTGGGGTAGTGGAAAGTGTCCCTGCCCATGGCAGGGCTGGCACTGGATGGGCTTTAAGGTCTCATCCAACCCAAACCATCCCATGATTCTATGTCTGATGACAGAAACCTGTGGATGTGCAGTGAGATCCAGCAGGGAGATTACAGGTATTAAGAACAGTTTGGTATTGTTTTGTATCGAGTCATTTTCTAAGCTGCATTTAAACAATAATAATAATAATAAAAAAAGACTACTTGCATTTAAAGAGTTATTCATGGACTGAGCAAACAGCTTGGATTTAAATGAGATTTTAAAAATATGTCTTCTGGGGGTATTAACTAGACTGCTGTAATCCTGACACTGCTGTATGTTCAGATTACACTGAGAGCCCTGGCTGGGTTAGGAGCTACACTTTTTATAGGCCTGACAATGTGTCAGAAGAGCTGTTTTATTTGTATTTTTCCCCACATAATGCTTCTATTAAATCCTTTAAGGGTTTTTTCTTAGTGTCAAGCTGATCAGATAAAAATGGTCTTAAAGGAGTGCTGACCCTGCCCCTCCCACTGTTCTCTGCTCACACTTCCCTTGGGCATAAAATTGTTTTGTTTTATTTTGTTTGAACTAAATGCAAGAGCATCTTGTAAAAGGGCATTTACTGGGCTAAATGCAGGGCACTGATTTTGTTCAGAGCAAACTCTTATCTGCCCTCCACTACCCCAACAAGTGTCTGTAGCATTTGGAAATGCACATTTGTTCAAATATGTACATTCCCATAAGAGCTAACCATCCATGGCCTTAATGGCATCGCACTGCTGACTTCAACACCCTGGCGGAAGGAGGACATGAGCATGAAATTAGAATTAAACAGCTGGTCATAAATTCTATCTAGACCCTTCATAAACACGTGTTGCTGGAGTGCATTGCAGCCACAGTTCAGCTGCAGGAATTTCAATATCTCTTGGTCTGGTTAAGGGAATAACAGGAGAGGAAGCAGTTGGCATCTCTGTCCTCTTTTCCCCCAGCTCAATTTCCAACCACATTCCTGAGGCTTCCCCATTTGCCTAACCTTATCATTATTATGGTTGTGGCATATTCTACATTGCTCCAAGTAATTTTCCAGCCTTAGAAATTGGAGATTTTGGGATTGTTGTTACTGGGTTTTCATTATTATTGCTGTTGTTTCTCCTGTGATTATTATTATTGTTATCTGCCAATGTGAAATGGTGTAGAGAGCAAATCCCTCCAGATGGCCAGGGAACCAGATTGTTCCCATCAGATCAGAGATTCCTTGTGAGTATCCACATCTGCCAAAAGGAGTGGCTGCTACTCCTGAATCATGAGAAAAATGGACAATCCTCACAGAACCTCACTGGTTCTCAGTGTCTTCACTCTAACCAGGACCATTTCACTTTTCAGCTCTGATGCCCTTGAGTTTTAAATTTCACAGGAGATTTTCTGAAGATGAGGAGGGATGAGAAAGTGGTTGTATCTGTAAATCTTGAGTGGAACTGAATGGATGCCACTTGGAGATCCAGGATGTTTCTAATCTTCTTCTCAGGATAAGTTACAACCTCATGGGGAGCAGATGCTAACACATCTCTGGTAGGAATATTGTTATTTTAATAGCCAAGCAGTAATTATTTTTTCTCTGCCATCCTTTCTTGGCCTTTACTCAGAACAGAAGGAAATCATTAACAGCTGGAGAACAACCAACCATTCACCTGACTTTTTCAGCACTTGTTAGAGGAAAATGAGGTTAGGAATAGGGTATGCTCTTTATATAAATCCAGTGGCATAGTAAGTAAAAATAAAAGTGTGTCTCACCATAAATGCTGTTGCAACTTGCAGACCTGTGGTGCCAAGCTGTGGCAGTAGTTATTGGAATGTTTCAGTAACATTAACAGACCTTTTCTTAGAAACTCTTCGCTTTCTTTAACACACTTCAGCAAATGGATTTCCAATAAGCATCTAGCTCCTTTCCCTTCTTTCCATTTCCAAATAAACTCTTTCAGGGCACAGTGGTGTGTTTGTGTGGAAATGGCTTTGCTGAGAAATTGAAAGGTAAGATCTGGATCAGTTCCCTGCATGAGCTTTGCAATATCCCTGAAAAGTGTCATGATCTGTATTTGGTGCCCAGAGCATTGCTTAAGCTACTGAGGAGAAAACTAATCTCTTGTGTTTTCATCGGCAGCACTGTCTCATAGAGTGATCCTAATGGGGTGGAAATGAGCTCAGCTGCCTAATTCTGTTAAAAACATAGGCTTTTTCTCACACATGAATGACCATCTACTTCCTTCTAGGCTTGCTGAAGCCATGGCAGCAGAGAATCAAGTCATAGCTGCCGAAAACAGAACACACTGCTTTTTTTCCACTTCAGCCCTTTTTAGTTATTTATTTATTTATACACAGCCAGTGGAAGAAACTCTATTCATGCAGAAAAAAAACCCCATTCTAAAGTAAAAAAGATCTTGATGTGGACAAATGAGCTTTTCCCTAACTTTTAGGGCATGACTAACTTCCTCATTAGCAGCATAATTTTAAGTAGTGCTATTAACTTTATTTTTAACATCTCTGTTTCACAAGCCACAGGTGAGGGCAGTGCAGCCACAGAACCAGAGGTGCCTGTTGTCAATCCAGCTTCATCCAGCTGTGATCCATGTGCATGCAGATAATCCAAGCCCTTCCATGGGCTGCTGTGGTCGGGTGTTGGAGCTGTTGGCTGCAGTAACACAGAGCTCTGTGCCTGTGGTGATCCAAATTTCCAGATCCAAATCCAGATTTCCAGATCCCAAATTTCCCAGCTGGTGGACAACCATTTCCCTGACCCTGTCTATGGGATATGATGGAAGCAGGCAGGGCTGTAAATAAACCTCTGCATTCCCATCTGCCTGTAAATGAGAACATCAGCAATCATGGGGGTCTCTGATGTGATTTAGTGGACATGGTGGTGTTTGGTCAAAGGTTGGGCTTCAGGACCTTAGAAGGCTTTTCTAACCTCAAAGATTTTATGACTGTTTTCTGCTATATAAACCATCCTCTGGATATATTTTTAGGTCCATTAGGGTTCACCTTCCTGTCTGTGCTCATTAAAACCAAGACCAAATTTTTTAAGGGTTCTGGATAAGAGGAGACTGAGGTCAGAACTCACTGGGGGTGCAGCTCCTCCCCAGGGTCAGGCTGGAGATCAGGGCAAGGCCCTTCCCCAGAGGTGCTGGCACTGCCCAGGGGATGGGCACGGCCCCGAGGCTGCCAGAGCTCCAGGAGCCTTTGGTGGGATTCTTGGGGTTGTCTTGTGTAGAGCCAGGAGTTGGACTGGGTGATCTTTTTTGGTCCTTTCTACTCAGGATAGTCTGTGATTCTATGAATTTTTTTTAGTTCCAAGAAGAATGCATCCATATAGGACTTTGTGGGAAAGCTCGGAAATGGAACAGCAACACACTTTGCAGGGATAATTATCTTTATTACATCCTTCACCATTTTCCCTTTGGAAGACTGCAAGGAATGTGCTCATGGCACTCCAGTCCATGCTCTGAGGGAGCTGAGGATGTTCCTTAGGCAGAAGGGTCTGTGTGAGTACACACAACTCATGTCCCTTGTGAGAGACTTCCATGACTTCATTAAATCCTGCTATTCCTCTTGTAAGGCTGTAGCTGTGTGCTGATCACTTGCTTTGCCGTGCAAATGAGCTGAAAAGGGAGCTGGAAAGGATGTGTCCAGACCTCCACAGAAAACAGGGATTAGGGAATGGGAAGTTACAGCTTTCTTTCATAAGATAGAGCTGAAGAGCAGGGCAATAACTTGATATTCTTTGGTGAATAATTCTAATTCTTTGGGGTTAGTTTGTTTGCTTGTTTGAACCTAGAGGTTCCTCAACGTTTAAGAAGAAAGTGGTCTCAAGTTGTCCAGGGGAATTTTTGGAGCTAAAATCCATTCTGATATCTGCACCTGGAATGTTCACCAGCTCCTCAGCCTTTCTGTTGGAGCAGTGTCTTGACCTTTGCAGAGTCCTTCCTTCTGCAGTGCGGGGGATGAACCAACAAACAAACCCCATGGGAACTGTTTGAAACTAAAAGAGCAGAGATTTAAGTTGGATATTGGAAAGAAATTCTTCCCTATGAGGCTGCTGAGACCCTGGCACAGGTGCCCAGAGCAGCTGGGGCTGCTCCTGGATCCCTGGCAGTGCCCAAGGCCAGGCTGGACAGGGCTTGGAGCAACAGTGGAAGGTGTCCCTGCCCATGGCAGGGGTGGAATGGGATGAGCTTCAAGGTTCCTTCCAACCCAAACCATTCTGGTATTCCATGTCCTGAATTAAATTGGAAAGTTCCAGGCTCCTGAGATACCACTTCCAAAATCAAATACATCAACAATGAAGAACTTAATGGTGAAGCAGATCAAATGCAGCACTCAGCAGCTGAAGCCTGATTAAAGAATGCTATGGATTTTCTTGTGCAAGTAATCATTACATGTGCATAAAGATCCACAGGATTCAGATAGAAAACAGATCAGAACTACTTCAATACGTTAATATGATAAGAGCCTCCCTTGGCAGATAACTGCTGCAATTATAACTGTACTTTTGCCTACAAGCAAAAGGAACTAAGAAATTTTATGTCTGTACTTTGAATAGAGGCACAAATCTAAACATATTAAATAAAAAGTCTGTAACTGTCTTTTTCCACATTTTGTGTCTAATACTTCAAAAGAATAAAAAACCACACCAAATAAATTGTACAGAGTTGTATATACAGAAACAGAGATGAAGGCTGCACACTCAGAAGCTGATGCTCTGGAGAACAAATTTTTTTCCGTGGAACAGAGAGCATGGTAAAAAATCCTCATCCTGTTGTTTTTGTTTGTTTGTTTTGTTTATTTGTTTGGGTTTTTTGTAGTTTTGGGTGTCTGTTTTTGTTTTTGTTGGGGAGGAGTGTCTTGATTTTTCTCCTAGAACTTTTAAACAGAGTACTGGAAAATACTAAAATCTTAAGTCTGCTATCCATCAATAGCACCAAGTAAGCTTGACATGTGAAATGGGAACACCTAAATGGCTTCAGATTTCAATTTCTACCTGTAACCCGTAGGAAAAATGCCCCTCAGGTTGAACAGGGAAAAACGTTTACCTTTGATAGAATAAATACTGCAATAATTGCATTAGAGACAGACACCCTGCTTCATGCTTGGAAGCTTCCAACTCACACCACAAGTGCTGTAACTTCATGTATTTCTCTTTCATCTACAATTCCTGTGAAAGGTCAGAGAATTGGCAAAATCCCACTGCTGAGTAAGAAGCAGTAGGACTACACACTGCTTTTCTAGGGGGATCTGCTCCCCTTCCAGGCCCTGAACCACGCCAGAACTGACTCAGGGACTGGAATAACTCCAATTTTACCAAAAACTCTGGGATCAGCTCACAGATGTTATGAAAATTGTTTGTTACACAGCAACAGCAGGAATGAAGTGGCCCCTCTGCAGGAGCCATCCCCGAGGACTCGTGCCCTAAAAAGTTGTGTTCAGGAGCATGAACACAGACAGAACAAGTCTGGCCCAAAGATTGAATTTGTCATCAGTGCTCACAGACATATGTCTCCAGTTAGCCAGAAATAGAGGGAAACAACTTTCTGTCGCTGCTGACAGTCTGCTTTTATCTCTGTACTTGCTTCTCCTAGTCCAAAACCGTAACAGTAATCAAATGGGAATAAAAGAAGTTTTCTTTGATGAGCATGTCAAGCTGATGAAAGGCAGCAGAAGTTCTCTGTGTAGACAAGAGCCACAAACATTAACAGACACTGGCATTTGGAGCTGTTCTCTCTGTCAGTCCTCAAAGGGGTGTTCTTATGAATGGAATCCTGAATATGGAGGGAAGTTGCTGCTTAATTTCTGCCAGAGCTCATCCACCCTCATGGAGCAGCCCCATGTTGCAAATCCCTGAATATTTCTGTATTTGCCATTGAATTGTGAGATTAAGGCAAGCCTCTATATTAATAAAACAGTAGTCTTATCATTCAGCACTTCCATATTGTTTTCTGTTGCCTTTGAATTTTCAGCAAATATTTGTTTAGTTTGCTTCTGTAATAGGAAGGTCTGAACTTCAGATGTTATTTTTTCCAAAGCAGGCAAAGCTTTTGTCAGCTGATAATCACAGATGCTGATGTATTTATATTGACCTATTTAAAATCTCAAATGGTTTTAATAGGATAGGATGATTTTTAAAAGGCTGTTTTCAGAAGCATTATTCAAAAAACATAATGGTCTCATTTGTCAAAAATGCAAGTCTGCCCTTTAGCACAGACCTAGGACATAAAGCAAACTTCAGCTAAACTCCTTCCAAAATAGCTGCTCTCCAAGTTCTCAATAGCTGACTGTGAAAACACATTTTACTCCCAGCTCAGAGGACAGCCTGCTTAAGAAGAAATTCAAAGTTGAGTAACATCAGCTGCTCAGATTTGAAAGTGCCCTTCGTGTCTTCAATCTTTATGGATTTTCAAGTGCAGTGAGGAAGGGCAGGGCAGGGAATCCTGAGGAAGAAAATGCCTGTGTGTGAGATGGAGCAAAACATTGTGGCCTGTGTTTGACTCTACCTGTGGCACAGGGTGGGTAACCTTGGAGATCAATTCTTCATGAGTCAGGAAATACTTGCACGTGTTCTAAAGATTTTCTGAAGTGCTATGTTTACATCCTTCTATAATCCTGAGAGGAAGCAGGTGGCAGTTCAATGTCCCTGTGGCTGTTCAATTGTGGGCTCGGGCTCCTGGCACAGGGCTCAGGGCTGGGTGGCTGCTGTGTAATTGCCCTGCTCTGGCAGCAGCCACAAAAGCACTGGAATCTCCCTTTCCACCTGGATTGCTTGTGTGCAATCTGCAGCATGGAATTTGTCTTGAATACTTTCCCTCTGCATCCAAATGCAAACTGAAGATTTTTTTTTTCTCTACTTTCACAGGTTGCTTTACATTCAAGTTACAGGAACTTGCAGGTACATTATGCTACAGACTGAACAGTATAAACAGGTTGGAGTACATAGAGCAACTAAAGCAAGGATTGCATCTAAAGGTCTCACTTTTCTCCCAAGGCAGTAGAAAACTCTATAGCCCAGATGTGCACTTTGAGGAGAGCACCAGGATTGTTACAGCAGAAACACTGTGAAGAACAAAAATCTCAGAGAGAGGAAGCAATACATTAAAAATTGTTTTTTTAAAGGGCCTTGCAGAGTTCATGCAAGCAGTTGCACAAGGAAGGTTTGATGGCACTGATGTGGCTGCTTTCCAATGGTCCCTGGACAATACCTTGGATATTTGTCGGTGCAGTCACTAATGACACTTGGATTTCTCATTAGTGTGGCAGCAGTTCTGGAGGCTGAAAGCACATCTGTAATTAGCAGCTACTGATTTCTGATCGACCTTTCCTATGTGATCAATAGCACAGATAGCACCAGAAGGGATAAGACTAAAGATGTAATTTTTTGGAAAAGGTGAGATCAATCACATTAAGCTCTGAAGTCCTCAAACCACAGGTTACAACATATATACTTTAAAATACACTTTTCCTGAGAATTTTTGTTGGCTACCTGTTAACCAAGGACTTTTAACTGACAAATTGCTCTGACCTAAAGCAGCTCAAGTGGATGGTACAACTCCCAGATGAACAAAGGCAGGGGTCACCACACACAGCTCACATCCATTACACCTCCATGCAAGAGGTTCAGAAGCACAACTTCTAAAGGAACACCTTTTGGTGTGACAATCTCATGGGAACCTACCCAACACAAATACTCATATTGCTATGGGGTCTTGAACAGCAACAAACAGCAGCAAAGGAGATGGAAAAAGAATATCATTCAGCTTCTCCTAAGCATTGTGTTTACACGAACCAAGAGGTTTAGCTCAGAAATGCCTCAGGCCCACAGATCATTAGGATAATCCCCCCTGCCTTTGGATAGCAAGCTGCAGGAAATGATCTGGCACTGCAATTTCCATGCTAGGCTAGAATGCCCCAGGCAAAGAAGAGACTCATTCTAATACATTTCCCAGGACTGAGCTTTAATAGAATTAGTTCAATTTTTTCTTTTATAACACCCATTCAGCTATTCATAGTTATATTTGCTATATCAGCCTGCATTCTTCCCCCTAAGTGTTTACAAGTGCCTATATTACAATCCTTATTTTGTGCTCTCTGCCCAGATGCTGCCCAGTAGAGGCACAATATGTATGTCTCATTATCTTTTAAGCCCATAATATCTCTTTTTATTTTTTCTGAGCATTTTGAGTGCTATTATTTCAAAGCCTTCCAGTTTTTCATAATCTCAAAGATAATTACTGATGATGACAATGATTATTTTTATATGCTCAGGAACGTTTCTCCCTCTCCCCTTCTCCATGCTTTGAACTGGAGCATTAGATAATCCTCCTAACTTATAAGATGGGTAGGTCCAGAAGTTGTATTTGGAATATTATAAGTAAATGGGTATAGTAAGTAAACGTGAAAAAAAAAACCCAAAAACATTTTAAAAGTGGCACAAGAAAAATATCAGCTGGCAAAAAGTGCATTCTTCCTGATTACTAACATTGTATTTGCATCTGCAGCATCCCCTAAATCCTGCAGTACAACAAATGCCACACATAAAATCATCTTACTAAGCTGAAAAAAAAACTTAAGCGAGATTACGTAAACGATGGAAAAAAACCTCAATTCCTATCAAGCAGGGGTTTTGCTGTCTTTTGGGAAATTCTTACACATAGGAGATGAGCATGTGAGAAATATTTCTGGATATTCCAAAGGAAGGTAGCAGGTACTCCATTATATTGAGAAACAGACATTTGCCCTCATTTTCAACTCAGCAGCACAAAATTCTCTGAAAAAAAGTACTTGAAGATGAATTTTAGTGCACAAGTTTAGGCATCACTATAGGAATATGAGTAAGCATAGAAATATGTCACAAATAAATCATTAGGAAATAAATTTAGAAATCCAACACAGAGGGAGATGAGATGAGTGCCAGGCAGAACATTTGCAGAGCCACACGAGAAAGGGGAATGTTTCAGACACTGCAGAAATACAGAGAGCCTGGAATATATTTCTTTTTTCAAATGAGAAGGAAAATCTAATCTCTCCCTTTCAATCACTTCCCCCCAAGCCCTTCCAAAGCTTGTTTATTCAAATGAAACAGAACTTGGGCCAAAATGTAACCAAAGACATTTAGTGCATCCCAAATCTCAGTTCTAATTCTGGACTTGCAAACACATCTCTGCTGAGATATGTCAGCTTTGCATTAAAAAAAAGTAGAACCGAGATTTCTGAATAAATTTGGCTCAATTCAAAAGTTCCTGTGGTGATGTACATAATATCTTAGTTTCAGTTTTTAAAATAACATTTAGAATTTAAAAATAAGCACATGTCCTATCTTTCCCTGAGAGCATGAATTGAGAGAGAATTAATGGTTTCCTGTTGATGTTACTACACTAAACATCAAGGAGCATGAGATCCTTCTTTACTCAATTTTATAGGGTCTAAATCTGACATCATTGCAAGAGGTTAATAATCTGCTTTCTCCTGATATTTGTTTCATAGTCAAAAATCAGCACATGATACATGTCACTCATTGAAGCAATCAGAAGAATACACTCCAGTCAACACCATTTATTAATGTCAACCAGAAGAGCAATTATATCTCATCCAACCAAAAATAAACAGACAGGCATCACATCTTTGGTGACAGCTAAAACTATCATCTCTACAGTTCTCATCAAGTCCCCACTGACATAAAATTGTACAGGGGTATGTGTGCTAGTTCTAAGAATCCATTACCTTGCAGTAATCAGAAAACAAAATTTTAGAGATATTCTGGGCATGTGCATGGAAACAGAGGGAAATGAAGAACATAAATCTTGAATGAAACAAAGGGGAAAAAATAAAACACCAACATGTATAATGGTTTCATTTGTCAAAATATACTCCAATGGCTTGATATTTTTTTAGATTCCCTACATGCCTGTAAATCCAGTGTAAATCCATTACCATCAGAGCTCTGGTGAAAGCTGGACGCCAGAGAAAAGACTCTGTGTTGGCTGTTTGATGGAGTGAACCCAGAGAATCACAAAAGCATGAAACATTCAGCACTCTCCTCTGCTCAGTGCTTCTCTCCAAGTGAGCCCAGTCCTGGTGAGCACCAACATGTGCACGGAGCTGGGTGAAGCCCCAGGGATAAATCACTCACTTGGGGTATATTGAGAGAACTTTATAGAGTTAGAGATAAAACCTGGAAGAAGATGCATGTGCACTCACCTAGAATTTGCTGCTATATATGAGAAGCATATTACTGGGTGGAATATACACATAATCCTTTGGGTTTTGGAAAAAAAGTGAAGGCAAATACAAGAGAGGAACAAATGGAACAAGATGAAGTGGAGAAATATTACTGTATTCAGGATTGTTCCCATGTCTTAAAAACAGCACTGTCTCTTTAGATTGTCATCCTAAATTTGTACACTAAAGCCTGAAATGATCCTCTGATAGCACTTGATATAGCCACTGTTGGAGAATCCTAAAGCTTTCAGCCCCATTGTGTGAAACTCCCAGTAACACCATCCATTTTTCTCCCTTTTATGTGCAAGTCTGGTTCCCAGTGGCAACAAAACACTCCAGGCAGCAAATTTCTAGGCATTAATGAATTTCTCAGGTGGTTTAAGCCACTTAATCCTTGGCCTCATGCCTTATAGCACCACAAAAGTCAGGTCATAAGCACCCAGAAATGCATTCTGATGTGTCTTTATTGCTTAATTATCGAGGTGAGATGCTCATATTAAATTGGGCATTTAATTACAGGCAAACACATCTCTGAGCATTACCACCAAAAGATTTCCCTAGGTAAAGAATATAATTTATCTTTTTCCCCATTGATGTTATTTATTTCTTTCATGACAGTAAATTATATTTCAGAGCAAAGTTTTAAATTTGCAAAATGAGTGTTGTAGCAGAAATTACAGACCAAGCTTTACCTTTCCTGTGTTAGTACCAGGCCTAATTGCAGAGCTCTCCTCCATGAGTTTTTCTGTCAAGCCAACTCATATCAAAGCAAGGTGATCACAGCCCTGCCCAGGAGGGCTAAAGCCAAATCTCTTTGGGTGTGAGAAGGAAACTCTTTCCTCTAAACCCCTGCTGTCAGTTTGGGAAGGACCTTGGGATGCTCGAGCACATCCAGAGGAGGCAGCGAGGCTGGAGAGGGGCTGGAACACAAACCCTGTGAGGAACCCCTGAGGGAGCTGGGGGTGCTCAGCCTGGAGAAAAGGAGACTCAGGGGTGACCCCATCACTCCCCACAGCTCCTGAAAGGTGGCTGTGCTCAGCTGGGGCTGGGCTCTTTCTCCAGGCAGCACTGACAGAACCAGAGCACACAGCCTCGAGCTGCACCAAGGGAAATTCAGGTTGGATATCAGGGAAAAGTTTTTCATGGAAAGAGTGATAAAGTTCTGGGATGGCTGCTGGGGAGGTGGAATCCCCATCCCTGGGTGTGTTTAACAAAGCCTGGATGTGGCTCTGGGTGCCAGGGTTCAGTTGAGGTGTTGGGGCTGGGTTGGACTCGATGATCTTGGAGGTCTCTTCCAACCCAGTGATTCCCTGAATTCTGTCCTGTACCAGCTGGGCTGTCACTGCTCAAGCTGTGACCTGCACAGGGAAATGTGGGTCTGTCCTGCAGCTCCGAGAAGGTGAGATGTGCCCCTCAAGCCCTCCCCTCCCAGGGTTTATCAGCTCCTATAAAACAAGCCACTTGGCAAAAGTGCTTCCACTTCATTAATAACGAGGCTCCACCTGCCTGTGAGGCACAGTGTGAGAAAAGACACAGAGAAAACAGATGGGAACCAGTCCTAGTGTGTTACATACACTGTGATTGTAGCTGTGTCGTGCCTGACAGGTGACTGCCTCAGCTCTCCTTCAGTGACGTGCCACGACCTCCTCACACAATCCAGCAGAATGCTTCACTAGCACTAATATTAAAAAGCTTTCCCTAAAGTCTAAACTGAATCTTTCTTGCTGCTATTTAACCCCATTAACCCCTATTCCTGTCCACTACATACAGAAGGAAGAGATTACTCTCTTCTTTCCTTTTATGGTCTTTAAGTGCTGTCATCCCAACAAAACTGTTCTAATGACTAACTCTTGCCTTCCAGGTTGCTCAGGCTTTTTCTGTTGCTTTCCACATGTAACTCTGCAGTGTCCAAAAAACGATTAGCTTGTTTATTTGAAGCATTACTAAAATCTTATTACAGTCAAGAATAACTGAGTTAAGACAGTTCAACAGCTTCATGTCACAAAGAAAACCAGAAACAATGCAAAAAATCCCTGTCAGAGGCCAGAATAACCAAGCATAGCTGGCAGTTCTTCAGGCAGACCTCCTCTAGAACACCAGGACACACATTTTATTGGGTGATGAAAAAGGTGATGACAGAGGAAGTTTCTCTTTCAGCACATTCCAGACAGATTCAACCCAAGGCACATTGTACTGCAAGACTTCTAGAGCCTCTCAAACAGCAATTGGAACAACTTCAGTTTGCCTTGGAGCACTACCTGACAGCAACAGTGACAAGAAGAAAACTTTGGGAGAAAAATTAGTCAGTTTTACAATTTTGTGTTGTTCCCAAAATACCTGCTGGCCAGGTTTGCACAGAGCATTTCAAATACTGGTCTACAGTGGGCAATGCCAGCCCTCCAGGATCTAACTCAGCCACAGATCTGGGCAGGGGAAATCTGCTGGAAGATCTCAAAGAATTTGCTGTAAGAAATCTATATAAAACACACACAGCCAGAAAAGTACCAGTGGTTGTGGAGTTCTTTGCTTTTGGGGCTTTTCACTTTGCTTATTTCCTTCCTTTCATGTCAATGGATCTCTCTCCTGAAAGAGAGCTCAGTTTGGTAATTTCAGACTTTCAGGTACAGAATAAAGAACATATTCCAAGGACAGGGCTTTCCAGGTAATACGGCACAGAAATAAGATTTTAATTTATTTATTTATTGTCTCATTAACATATTTAACCAAAGACAGAGCAAGGCAGTCCCACAACACTGAATGTGTCAGAAGGGACTGCTGTTTCTGTGGGGTATCAGGAAAGCAGCAGGAAGAGGAGAGCCTCAGCCCTCAGTCTGTGGTGTCATGATCCACTCTGGCATATTTGCAAGATTCATGACAGACTTAGTGAAAAAGGAGCAGTGACTTTGTCATAAAGGACAGACACAAATGTTTTATTTCTCAAAAATATGGGAAGTTCATACATTTGGAAGGAAAATACTCCAAATACCTGACAGTACTGTATGAGAGAAACAATCCCAGGCATTTTTTTCACATGCTGGACTCCACTTTTCAGAGGAGATAAATCATGGTGGGTTTATCCAAGCCCTGAAGGATGCGACCATTCCACTTCTGACATCAATGCAGTTGTTCTCTACTGCCCCTTCATCTCCTCCTACATCCCTTCAGCCACCACAGGTACAGGTTACACCAGAAAACACAAAATTCCTCTTGTGCCACATCTCTACTAGATACAGCAAACCAAAACAGGGACTTCATGTCACACAGAACCTTATGCAAGTCCCATCCAAAAGATCACCTGAGGTCATTAGAAAGAATCATCTTCCCCATCTACACTTCAATTTCTAACTTTACACTGAACCAAACTGTCTAAAACTTAAAAAAACATTTTAATTTCTTTCTTCCTTTCTCCAGATACTTCAGGGCCTGCACTTACTGAAAAAACAAAAGTGATTTTATCTTCAAAGTTTATGGCAAGTTGAACTAGAGAGCTGCAAATGAGGCTGTTACTTTGGAGGCAACAATATTCACCTCAAACCAGGGGCTGTGACATCCACAGATTCCCCTTTTCTCTTTGTGTGGGGGGTTTTTTGCCAATTGCACCAAGAGCATTTACATTTGTGGAGGAGAGAAAACCAGTATTATTGTATTAATTGTCTGACCACCTGAATTGTGCATGAAATAACCTCTGAACTTGCATCAGTGACCAAAAATGGTCCCTAAATCCAAATGTATTGTCTGAAGTAGTGGCATCACACGTATTTCTGAGCACTGATATGGCAGAGCAATTGCAAAAGCAGATTACAGAGTCTGTGAGGGCACTGCAGAAAATCACTGAACTTCAGTAAACTCTACCAGCCCTGGACTCGCTCATGTAGTGGAGTTTGCAAATATTTTCCAGTGAAACAGGCATAAGGTCTTCAAGACCTTTGAGACATCAGTTTTAATTATGGCACCTTTTGAATTGCATGGGAAATGTGTTTTGCCTTTAAAATAACAGTGCCCTTCCTAATTCCACACTTCTCTCTTCCCAAAACACACAGTACACACATTTTTTTAACATGCAACAGTAAAAAAAAAAAAAAGTAATCTTGGGAAAGACATTTCAAAAGAGGTTTTTGTTCAAAGCCCTGCAGTCAGCATGGGTGATAAAAAAGAGCTCTTTGAACAGCTTAGATGTCTCACTTTGCCATAGAGGACAGTGGTTTGATCTGCCAGCAATGACACGTGTAATCCTTGTCCTGCTTTAGGATGTGTGATCCCTTGTTTCTGACCCAGAGGACATTCTTTGAACCAGCCCTTGAACAAACCCTGCATTCTCCCCAAGAAGCATCTGAATGTCACTGGGTGTTGTTGTGAGCACTATCAGGGACTATCTCTGCAGATAGCAATGTTTCATTTGTGAATGCACATTCCACCTCATGGAAGAAGGAGGAGAACAAAAAGAGGAACCTGGCAATAAACAACCTGCTCCAGGTCAGAGACAAAACACAGAATGTTCAAAAAAGAGAAGAAACAAAAGAAGTTCTTACTGGGTCCTACTGTAATTTGCCCACTTCAAAAGCAGACCAGCTGCTATCTAATATAAAGACATCTCCTATACAGAGACACCACAAACAATACAAATAAATAAAAATAATTTTTTTGGCTTTTTTTTTTTGTTCCTTAAATGAAAATGTATTCTCCAATCCTGTCAAGCCACGAGGCATAAAATTAGAGTCTGGAAGATTTTTTTAATTGCAATTTAACAGTTATGGAATCTTACATGAACTCTTCCCATCTCCAGGGACAAAAATGCAGAGATATCCTTGGACATGAAGCTATGGGAAAGCTCAGGATGCCTGTATAGCCAGGTTAACACAGCAGTTATGAGGAGTTTATGGGTGAATGTCATTAAAAGAAGTTGATGCTTCCTTTGCTACTGAAGATTTTGGTCATGCTCATGTTGTAGCAGCAGCTTCAGCTAAGCACTGCTGTCTCAGTGAGTGACCCCACTGTGACACTGCTGACTCCAGTTCAGCCCCAGCGACCCCTCAGCACAGCAAACACAGGGAAAAAGGAGTGAGAAAGCAAAGCACCACTGTTGTAGGACGGAATCAGAGACATCTTCACTAAAGGTTACGAAGCAGAAGGACACAGAATCCTCAGGCAGGTGCAAAGGAGAGCTCTTTATTGCAAAAACCTTTTCAAGCAGTTACCCTGTAATCAGTTACATCCCATTTAAGCACAACAAATGTAATTTAACCAACCACCATAAACCACAAAGTGAGCATGTGATGGTTCTATAACTTATTTTTCTACCTTTAATTCAGCTGAGTCACTTTCCCACAGCCCTTTTCTGCTTAGCTGAAGTAGCAGGCCTGAGCCATTAAGGGTAACAAGGCCCTTATTTTGTAAGGGTTTACCTATATACAACAACCAAACAACTTCTAATACAATATTAACCTACTAAACACCCTGAACCCCCCACTGCAGGCTCCTGAGAGGCCTGGAGGCAGATTTGGGTTCAGTGCTCCTTTGCACCCATGTGCAAATCCAGCCCCATGGTTCAAGGCACTCTGGCTCTAAGACCTCTCACATCTCTGTCTTATTTCAAACAAAAAAGTGCACACTTTTTTTTTTTTCCCTAGCAAAGCAAAGAAGGTGTTTTTCTTGAGTTCTGCTCATAAACCTAGATAATTGTATTAGCTTGCTATCTCATTGGGATTGACAAAAAATGACATAAAACACTGCAACAAAATAATATACTTTGAGTTATGCTACATCTCCATATACACTCTGAATAGTTCTGGTAGCTTAAAAATTGCCCTTTAGTCTTCAATAAATAACTGAAATGCAAATACTGTCAATTACAAATGTTCTTCAGATTTGTTACAGACTGACAACCCTTCTGTAAAAGCACAACCTGTGAGCACAGCAGTGCAGAGCACCTTGTCCTCCAGGAGCAAAAGGTGTTTCACAGGGACACCACAACCCCTTGTCTCTAGTTCTGGTGAGACAAACTCGGTGTCAAAGCACCTTTAGAATGACAGATTGAAAGGCAGACCTAACAAAAGGGACAAAAGGAAAACCTAAGGGAAGGGGGTGCTCCACACTAAGGGTTACACCCACAGAAACAAAAGTTGTGAACCCTGTGTGAAGCCTGGGGAATGGAATTCCTGCACCCCACCACATCAGAAATCCTTGGACAGAAGCAAGGAGGGTCCTCCCTGTCACTGCAGCCATTTGAAAATGTCCCTTGGTTTGGTGTTCCACCCTGGCCTACAAGCACCAGAAAAGCTCCAACCCAGCATTTGTTTTTGAGTGTGGTGCAGAACCTGCTGAAGTGAGCAAAACACACAAATCCTCAGAAAGGTACTGGAGAACTTGTTAAAAGGAGAGGCACAGCTCTGGGCAGGAGCAGCAGGACGTGCAGCAATGCCCCAGTGTGCACCAGCTCCTTTGGAAAGACATTTCCAACCAATCCAGCTTGGCAGAGGGAACCAATCTCATGCAACCTTCCCTCTTCCTCCCAAACCGATCGCTTGGAAAACTTCTCCCATTCTTCTGACCTGCTGGTCAAGAATATTCCACGGCAGACTTCGAAAGCAGTAAAATCCTCAGAGGACAGGGGGAAAGCTTTTGAGGCGAGGCAGGGAAAAGGAAATAAGGTTTTCAGTTCAGACAGTGAAAATGGTAACTAGATTAAGAATCTAAGGAGTCTTTAGCCTTTGCATGGATGCCCAACCAAGGGACATGTGGCAAGGGGCCAGATTTGGGTGACTGAGGGATCAGAAAATAGATAAACAACCCTTTTCATTTATCACACCCTCCTAACTCCATTAATGCTGAAGGAGAGGTGCTGAATGGATTGATCTGCATCTGGGCAAGGTTGGGGAGGGGTGGGAACATAAGAGGAATATTCTTATTTATGGAAGAAATAAAACCAGTGGGTCACAGAGTGCTTTGGGTCTGCAGGTCAGGCTGGCAGGGACACCAGGCCAGAGCCAGCAGCACAGCTCCGCAGGGTACAGTCACAAAACTGGAATTGTACTGTGGAGTTGTCATAGTTGGTCCTTTTGTTCTTTTCACTGTTGTCTATTTAACATCAACAATTACTCCTGCCATTGCCAATGTGGAGCTCCAGGCCATGAGCAATAGCCATAAAGACTAAGAAAATGTGAAAATTACAAAAAAACCAAAATTTTTACATAATCAGAATCATATCAAACTAAAATTAGTGTTATAAGCAATACATAGCAGTGGAGGTGGTATTGCATAAAATACACAACTCACAAAACTGTATTTAAAAAAACAAACAAACTTCAAACCCCAAAACAATCAGCTAAAACCCACCACTACTATCCAGTGGTTTAAAACACCCAAAGATAACTTATATACCATTGGGTCAAAGCAGAATTTTATTCTTGAAGAAACCATCACCTGCCCTGTGACATCTCAAGTTCAGTACCTGGGAGTTCACCCTCTGCATTGTCCTGAGAAGGAATTTTCTCCTGCCTCTACAAGACCATTGTCCCCAAAACAGCTGCATTCAGTTTGGGTCACACAGCAGCAGTGGCCAACATCCAACTCACTGAGGCCAGTTTGCTTTTTCACTCTGAAACGCCATAAGGAGGAAAATATTCATAATAATACATAAAAAAGAATATAATGTGCATGTCCCAGTGGCATCAATCAATAAATCAATGGATCAAAAAATCCCTGAGTGCCCTGATTCAGGAAGTCTGTGGGAGACAAAGACTGGGATACAGGAGCTGGTGGTGGGTTTTTTATGTCACTGACAGCCTGCAGTGCCCGTGACATCCACATCCAGCTCATGGTGGGATATTCCTCTTTCCTTCTCCTCTTTCTTTCTCCCCTTCAGCAAAGCCATGCCCACATCTCCTCCTGCACATTAACAGAAATCAGGAGCCCAGAGGACTTAGCAGTTGGTAAGCACCACTACTATGTGTTTAATCCTGAGCTATTTATTGTCTATCACACACCCTTTACTAAAGAATAGTGGCAATTAATATTTGATACAAAATGTTGTAATAATAAGACCAATAAATATAATTCAACCAACCAAACCAATTTGGTTTTCAAATCATCATCACCCACTACCAGTTTTGGGATGAAAACAACTGGTTTCTTTATTTTTCAGCAGGAAAGCTGCTGCCTGTGCCCCCGAACTTTTACAAATGGGCTGTTTAAGGAAAAAAGGTTGATAGTTCAGCAAAACTGCTGTTTTAGAATGGAAATGTAGAATTCTACAGAAAAAAAACCAGATTTTTAGTACTGCACATCCTTTTATCTTTGGGTGGCATCAAAATCAATAGTAAGGTGCCCGCTATGGAGGATACATCCAGGAGTTGAAAAATTTCAATTTATGGGCAAGCTGATATACTGAAAGAAATGCTTTGATTTTCCTTGGGCTGATCTTTGAAGTTTATGCCACTGCAGGCTCCATTTTCTGTGCTTACATCTTCAAAGGCATCTAAAAAAAACATCTCCAGCCACACTTTCCTCTAACAAGTTATTTGTAGAGGGAAAAGAAAAAAAAAAAAGACAATGAAGGCATGAACAACAGAAGTACATTCAAAAATATTTTTCCCAGTCTTTGAGGAAGGAGAAAGGAAAACAAAGCAAAAATGTTAGTTTCCAAGCTGTGGCCACCTTCCTACATCTGAGCACCACCAGGCTGGTGTGTTATTCCTGCCTGGATTCTCTGCAGCAATACTTTCATTTCGACCTTGCTGTCACATAAGAGATGCCACAATATCAAACAGAATTTATAGACACAAACACTGCTCTTGCCAGCAGCTACAGCCATAAAATACAAATATTCTGCTTGCTCCTTATTGTTTAATTTTAAATACACAAGGAGCGAAACCAAAGTTTGAGTCCATTCATTGTAACATTATCAGGACAAGAGATCAATTAGGAAGCTCAATTAGATTTTGGGCTGAGCAGACAGATATCTAATGTTGTCTGCAGCAGCACAGCAAAAGGTAAAACATAAACCAGTCCAAGTCAATAAGGAATATGTCTTTGCTGTGCTCCTGGCCATTGATGTTTGAAGGCACTTTGCAGTAGAAAGCTCAGATATCTCCTAATTAGTCACAATGGGTAAACTGAATATTTACCTGTTGGCTAGCCTTGGCTTTATAAAATATTTACAGCTACACACACAGCCCAAAGAATAAAATATTTTCCTTTCTTTTGCAATTTTCTACTTCACAGTGCTTACCCTAATGTTAAAAACGTGTGGATTTTGCTCAGAAGTCACTTAAAATCTAAAAGAACTACTTGAAACCATGCTACTGGCTCCTTCTGAAACACTGGCTACTGAATCATTCTGCTTTCATTTTCCAAGGAAAAAAATGTCTTGCAGGTACACAGCAATCTCATTTCTGATATGGGAGAGGTACAGGGTGCAGGGAGAAATGATTTATGTGACTTTAATGTGATGTGAGGAAAGCATGAGATATTATTAAGATATGGTCAATAGCACAAGGACATTTGAGAGCCCTTATGTTTGAACACCTTTGTGGTGTTTCAATGCATCAGCTTCAAAAATTAGTTTTTAAAGTCGGATCAAATTATTTGAAATATCTTGGAGTAAAATACATCTCATCTAACACGTTCCTGATGAAGTACAAGCAAAACAGAACACCAAAATATATCAGTATGGCTGTGCTACAATGACATGGGCAGATAAGAGGCCCCTCTCTGAGTTCCCATTTTCCCATCAAATAATTTGTTTCCTCCCCTTTATTTCTTCCTTTCTTATATATCTCTTTTAAAGCATCAAATCAGCTGTAAGATGCCATTGACATTTCTTTTTATTGTAACTCTAAAGAAACTCAAACATTAGCTGCATTTGTGGAAAGAGAACTGGAAAAGGTCAGATAGCTGAAGAAAAATGTGCTTTTTCTACTAAATGCCCAAAAGAGAGGAGTTTTTTTTTTTTGGTAATTTCACAAAGCAGTTGAAGAAACAAACCATCTGATGGTGAATATTTCACAGAAAAGATCCCTGAAAATGTAATTCCTTCCACACAGCACAGATCATGAACTTGGATGCTGTTTCTAACACATTTTCTGGGGTTTATGCAGTAACAGGTAAAATAATACCTCATGGACTGAGGTAACTGAGAGCCCAGACAGGCACAGTTTGTGGTCTCTAAAAATAACCAGTGTTCTTCTCCACAAAAAATAACGGTGTGCTTAAATGGGACCTTCCACCTCTGCAGTCAGAGCCCTTTGGGATTTGAATTGTTACCTTCCCCAGCTCTGCCTGCCTGCAGTCACCTGGAATTCCAGTCACTGTTCTACAGCTCAGTAAAGAGCACAGGTAAAATTACTGAGGCTATTCACAAAAAAAAGAAATAAAGTCACCTCTGTGTGACACTACAGAGCCTGGAGCCTGCCCTTCCCTCATTTCACATTCTGTATCCTCAATGACTTCACTCCCTCCATGAAACACAGGAGCACAGTGACAGCAGCTCTTCCCTGGTATGCAAATACCATTCAGGGGACATTTTTCCCCTGTCATTTTCTGATGCTGAAACATTTCTGCTCTACTTCAGAACTGCTTATGCTCCCACGAATGTGATATATTGTAATTTTCTTTTGCAGGAAAGTTGTCACCACTTTTATTCCTTTTTCAAATTGAATTTTGTATTGATTAAAGGTCCAGGCAGACTGTTTAGTTATCCCTTATGAGAAAGTATCCCACAAAATATTTAATTTTCTATTACATTCTATATGTAGTGTTTTCATACCATTGTATAGAATCTAACACTTAATTTTATTCCTGCTATAGAATTTTATAGGGAGGCCTTAAAAATCTTTAGGAGTAGGCATAATTCTTTATTAATTTCTACTGGTTTTTAAAGTAATTCCTGCAGGACCTCTTTGCTTTCATTCTTCATAAATTCTTCAGATCTAGTTCACAGAGGTTGTCTGAGCACGTGCAGAGGATACAGAGCACAGTAACTTTGGCTTTTGTTTCCATTCTGAGGTGGAACAATTTGAGTTCAGCTGCCTGGGGTCACTCAATTATTTCTGTATTTACAAACAGGAGCCAATGCTGCTGTTCAGCTCCAGCTTCTTTACCCACCACAAAAATGTGTGAAATGAGCTCTTCTTTTCAGAACAAATATTATCTCTCCACCAAGGGACTTGAGATGCTGCTTCCCATCAAGGGCTGAATAAACATTAATGACTCAAAAAACAGTGACCAGACCCTGGCACAGGTGCCCAGAGCAGCTGGGGCTGCCCCTGGATCCCTGGGAGTGCCCAAGGCCAGGTTGGATGGGGCTTTGAGGTCCTTTCCATTCTGTGGTTCTCTAAACTTTTCATGCCAGTTATTTTACCCCATGCTCAGAAAGAATTCAGTTGTTCTTGTGTGTGGTGCATTGAATTGTGTCCTCTTTTGAGTCCTCTAAAAATTGTATTTGTCACCCTACATCTTCTTTTTATGAATACTGTGATCACAAGCCACCAACTGTCATGACAAATAAGAGTTTTTAACCCAGGATTAATGGGGGCAAAGGAAATCAAGGGGTTAATGAGCAGAGCTCATCATAGCATTTAAAATTTCCAAATGCAATCACCAGATTTCCAAACATTCAAAAAATATACAAAGGGCTCAGTTTACGTTTAGGAAGCAGAAGACCCTTCAGTCAAAATAAATCATTTACTATTTATGGCATTTGTTGAGGGGCCACAAGCACAGCAAGGAAGGGCCAAAACTGTCAAACAATGAATTTGCATTAAATTCTTTTCCCACCCAATGCCAATTCCTTTGAAAGCAGTTGATGTGCCCCTTTCAGTTATGTATGGTTTGAAATGCAACTGCCAGAAGAAACCTAATACTTTATATAGAAATAGACCACAATGGGTCACATAATTCAATATACAGCACTAGGAGAGAAGGGAAACCTTGCTGAAAATTCAGCAATCACTTCAAGGGATGGATGGGAAAGATTAGCAGTAGCACTGACCCACCGGGACAATTAAATACCTATTAAATTATACATACGATTAAATTAAATACCTATTATTTAATTAAATAAATGCTTAATGGATTATTAAATAAATGCTTAATGGATGATTTTAAAGCGCAGTCCAGTTGGACTCTTGCATCAAAACACAGTCAACTTCAGCCACCTTCACAGAATGAAGGAAAATGTGTTGCTAAATTTAATTTTATTAATGATCTTTAGTTACAGAGACAGGATGGTGCTGAGAGGGTGGTGAGCACCCACCACCCACTGCCATCAGCAGCCCCCTGCCAGCACAGACACTCCTCAAACACCTTTGTCATGGGTGACAGGCTGATTTTCTGCACTGCAGGACTGGCCTGGAACCCCGTGCACAGAAAGAGGAGAGCCCGACAGCACAGGAGGGGAGAAGGCAGCCCAGCATTACAGCAGTGGCCTGGGGGCACACCCAGAGTCTTTTCAAGCACTTCTCCAAAATATTTCTCAAGTATTTCACACTTCCAGAAGCCTCTATAAAATGCAGGCAATGCTTTCACTATATTGTTGTGGTCACTGACATAAAATGTGGTCTGGAAACACCTGAGAGTGTTTTATTGTATGCCCTTAATAGAGAGTAGCCTGAAGGTTCACAGGCTTAATAGTGAAAAAGACCCCTGCTGTTTCCCAGACTTGTTTTTCTGTGGATTGCCTTTACCATCAGCCCCATCCCTGCTGCAGAATTGTACATTTGCCTGTACTGACACATACATTTTATTCTTCTGCCACTTTTTTCATCCTCTATTACCTACCTACATATCATCTACCACTGTATTTGTTTTCCATTTAAATCCCCATCCTGAATCTCAAAGAGCAACCATGGGTTCAGGGTCACTGATCCGGGATCATTCAGGATTTCCTTTTTATGAAAGATAATTAGCTGCTATTCTGTGTCTGGTTATGACAAAACAGATGCTGCTTTGTTGTTAAATATTGCTGTTAAAAGGATTTTTATATTCTCCTCTGCATCCTCTGCGGCCTGAGATGCAAATATGGCCTAATTCTTTAAGCTGCGTGCATATGGGGACTTAAAAAAAGGCAAAGTGCTGTTCCTGGAATTATGTGCTAAAAGTTACAAGTGCTAAAAAGCAGGGGGAAAGGGTTTCTGCAGGTCCATGCAGACAGGCAGGGCATGATGTGGGAGGAAGGAGAGCCAAGAGCACAACTGCTCACCACCAGAGCTGCCTGGATGTGCTCTCCTCCTGTTTGCCTGATGCCCACGTTTCCCTCAAAGCTTTGGAAATTAATACTTTATACACAGAACTTACACACACACACTTCCATCAACAGAGCATCCACAGATATGAATCAAAATTCAAAAGACATGAATGTCAAATTATCTGCACCTTTATATTACCCAAGTCTCTTCCAGGAACAAAAACATTGTTTTTATGCAATTCATTTTATCACTTTGCTGGCAATATTCCCTGAGCCCGGCCAAGAGTTAGGTTTGTTCTGCCAGGATCATCTACATTTAAAACCTTTCAGGTTTTAGAACATGGAACAGCAGCAAATCACAAAGTTGTTCCAAGTGTATCAGGTCCCACTTACTCCATGCCATTGACCTTCATGTCTATAAAACCAAATTCTAAAGCCCACATGGTTGCCCCATCTGTGCCTGTGTCTGCCTCGTTTCTCTCTCCTGTGATCAGTACTTCACAAGAATCCTGATTCCTTAGGTTGTATGTCTTATTGTACATTAAATAAACCTCTAGACAACACCCAAGCACCTACATTTTTGTTTGGTTTAAAAGGAAAAGAAAGGGAGCGATCTTGTTCCTGTCATGTTTGCTCTAGGCTGAGCTACAAAAAATCAAACCAAGGACTGTGGTTGCCTCAGATTTTACTTTCTTCTGATCTGTAGAGGTGACAGGAGAAGCTTCAGTTGTGACTTTTGTGGAAACTGATGGCAGCAAAGCAGCAATTCCAGGCAAAACCCCTCCTCTGCCCGTGGGCCTTGTTGGGATGCTCCAGCTTTCCTTGGAGGCAGCTCTGCTGGAAAGCACCTGGGATTTCAGCCTCAGGAGCCTGCTCCTCACAGACCTCCCTGCCAGTAAGTTCACACACAATCAGGGGTCTAAAAATAAAAATGCTATCAAGATAGTGGATCTCATTACATATGGGAGGTAATTTTTCTCAGCATCTTGAAACTTGAGTTGTTTCTTGTTTTTTTCTGTGGATTTTTTTATTTTTTCTGATTGTTAGGATTTTTTTATATTTTACACATTGGGACACTTAGCTTGCTTTGGGCTTTGCGTAAATACATTTCCTTAGTATTTCAAGCAGTAGACATTTGTTACATCTTAAACAAACTCAAAATTATGATCAGGAACTTGTTGGTCTGAAACTTTTGGAAAGAATATCCTGCATTCACTATTGCAGGGGCCAAGATGTTGCAGCCATGTCACTTAGCTGGACAGATTACTCTAAGTTATGTACCTGGGTATTGAAAATAGGAGTAGAAAAAAAAAAAAAAGTCTTTCTCATAGTTTTGCTTGTGTAACTGCAGCACCAGACACTGGATAAAACATGTTCTTTCTGAACTCTAGCTTCTCCCAGACCAGATAAATATTACTTACTGTAGCCAACAATCCCTCAAAAATCAGCCTTAAATGCAAACCTGGTATTTGTCCTGTAGCCAATTCAGTTATCTTTAACTTCAGATTGAAAATTAACCTCCCCAACTCTAAGTTTTTGATCTTTCTAAGTTTCAGCTGAAAGTACCAGAATCCATGTAAAAGCACACTCACATAAATGATAAATTCTAAAAGTTAACCTCATAAATTAGGAATGTAACTCATTCTTTTCCCCATCTCAGACCATAAAAATTGAAGGAGTTCAATAAAGCAAAATTCACCTTTTCACCATGGCCCGTTTCACAGTCTTCACTGAACATGACTCAGGGAAATGATTCAGTCTCAGAATTAGGCACCTTCCCCAGTCCAGGGAGGGCTGGGCGTGCTGCAGACACATCCCTACAAATGGGACCTGCTGGTCACAGCTCCTCGTGTTCTGCTGCCTTTGCATGGAATTTTTAAGTCAAAGATGTGCAATTTCACTCTTTAAATTGTTGCTGCTACTACCAGAAAGGGGCTGAGATATATCATAGGATGGTCTAGATCCAAAGGGACTTTAAAGATCATCCAGTCCCACCCCCTGCCCTGGGCAGGGACACCTTCCACCATCCCAGGGTGATGAAAGCCCCATCCAACCTGGCCTTGGACATTTCCAGGGATCCAGGGGCAGCCATAGCTGGAAGGCTTGGTAATGGTATTTAGAGAAGAAGAGAGGTTTAAGTGGAGCATCTTTCAAAATAAATTACCATAAATAGAATGTTCGACTGCTAAGAAACCTCCTGGGCTCTTTAAATTTGTACTTTTTTTTATTTCTGACTCCTCAACAGAAAATCACAGACTTGCTTTATCACTTAAATCTCTAACACAGCAAAGATCAAAGTTGGGTGCTGAGGAGCTCGTCTGCTTGATGAGCTGATCAGCAGAATTGACTCGAGTTTTGGAGGTTTGAATAATGTAAGAAACAAAAGCAAAAGGCAACTAAAACCACAACTCTACAAGCACCTTGTGAGCACCTCCTTGTTCTGTTAATCTAAACCTGAACAGAGCACAGCTGAAGAGTTCCCTCCACTGTCAGCAGCAGAACAATCCTTCCAGGGCTCTGCATATCTGCTTGTTTCGAGACCACTCTGCCTGTAATAATTATTAATTATTACTAATTTATAATACTAATTACTATTACTAATTATTCCAGCCTGCAGGACCTCTCTTTTCTCACATGAGACACAGCACAGCGACCTGAAGGCTGGTACGATGAATGAGGTCTCCCACATCCCTTGGTCATGTCCAGGAGGCTGAAAAGTTCATCTTTCCAGCCACATTCCTTAATAAAACCTCCCTAACAAGGTCAATGGAATATTTACAAGTGTAGCCACAAGATGTTGTCATTTTGAGAAGGAAGTGCCACTGCCATCCCCCCAGAGCTTCTGGGATGTACCCAATGAACACATCTTCATGTGTGTAAGCACAGCTCACACTGTCCCATCCAAGCCATGCAGGCAGAAAATGATATTTTAATATTAATAATTTCCTCTCGTTCCTCTCCTGTCTACTCTGCAGTGACTGACAAACTTTGCCAGCAGCCATTCATAAACAGGACAAAACGAGGTTTTATGATTTCTCTCAAACCAAGAAGCTCCCAGGAAGAAATATGAGTGCAATGGAGAGGTGTTTGTATCAGGTGAGACACATCCACCTTCCCATCACTTCTCAGTCATTACCTGACACAGCAGGAGTCTAAAGAAGAATGGTAGGAAAAACTCTGATAGGGTTTTGAGGCATTGCAACAGGCTGAACAGGGAAGTAGTGAAATCACCACTCACCATCCCTGAAACCATTCAGAAAACACACAAATGTGGTGCTTAGAGTAATGGATTAGTGAAGGGCTTTGCAGTGTGGGTCTAGGGCTGGACTTGTTCTCTGAGCTCTTTTCCAACCTCACTAATTCTATGATTCTATGCTCATAAGAATTTTAAAGACTAGAAGGTACTGACCAGTAAAAATTACCAACTGACATGGATATGAACTCTAATTCTCTCTGTCAGGGCTTGATTTTTAGGGTTTTTTTCTTATTATTTTAAGTTCCTAAAACCATAATAGGAGATGCCAAAAGCTCTGCCTGCACATGAGCTGAGAAAGGTGCACAAAGGCCTTTTTCCTTTTCAAGCTGCAGTGTGAACAGCCACAAAGAGCATAAAGGAGGAAACAGCTCAGCCTGTAATTTTAATTCACAAATATCCTGCGAGTGCTATTGCAGAATCCCCAAGCAGTTCAGAAGAGTGAGATTACAAAGCAATGCTAATATGTATCAGGACATCATCCATATGGATAAGGACATAAAGACACTGCAGCATGGAAAAGCCAACATACATTTTTCACACCAGCCCATCAATACAAACTGGTGTTCACTCAAGGCTCCTTTGCAAATGGAGCTGTAATATTGGGCCATGGCAGCAAAATGCATTTTTGCCCAGCAGTTTGCACCACAAAGAGCTTTATTAAAGATTCCTGTTGAACAAGACAGTAACCTGTAATATTCCCACTTTTTATCAGGCTCCTACTCAACCAATTGGCAGAAAAATGTGCCCAGCACAAGCTGGGGTAGCAAACAAGGAACTTCACTGATTGCAGGGACACGAGGACTCTGGCTACTGCAACAATGCACTGAAAATCATTGAGGTTATAACAAAGCCAGTGGAATAATGGCAAAATTGCACTTTAAATTTCCAATGAGAGCCTACTGCTGCCTGCTCTGGACAGACAGCCCTGCATGTCCAGTGTGCTGGGCACCAGAAAGAGCCTGTCCCTCCGAGAGGCTCTGAGCAGCAGATGGAGCAATTAGCTCCCTGCCCCACAATATTGCTGGGTTCTGAGCCCGGGCTGCCAGGGAGGATAATTGCTTCCCCAGCTCTCCCAGAATGTGCTGCATTGTTTACTGACAAACTCTCTTCTCTCTCAAAACATGAAAGCCCAGAGCAGGGAAGCATTTGTGTGCCTCTGTAAATGTAGCTAAGCACAAAAATTCATTCCCAGTGTGACATCCAGCACTTTTGAGGTGAGTCCTGAGCCACTCTGGCCAATACAAAACACAGCTGTGTGAGATATTCCTAGATGTTGTATTTTTGTGTGCTAAAATAGAGATGTTAAGAGATGTTTCCACCTCATTTTCACCAAAATTATGGGTCATTATATAATGTTCCTGGAGTAAAACATTTGCTAGGTCTTAGTCTCTCAGTGGCCATATTTCATTAGAAAGCAATTTAATTTGTATTTGGCTTTGTGGAATGTAGATCAAATCTTGGCTATAAAATGATAATTAAGCATTTGGAATTAATTGCTATTATGGCCTTGACATTTAAACTTGTCAGTTTTCCATTAAAGACTGTTACAGCTGCTTCAACATCTCTTTCCTTATTTATCTCTTCTCTACCACGTTTTTTTCTAAAATTAAAGCAAAACATTTACAAACACATCACAACCTACACGTTCCCCCAGATATCACTGCACACAGTTTGCTGCAGCACTGAACCTACTCTAGGTTAAAATCCTTCCATGCTAAGAACAACAGATTTTAAAACACCAGGTCACTCCCAGGGAATCCAACCCTCTCAAAATAAATCTTTAGGCACCACAAACGCAGGTTAAAAAGTTAGGGACTGCTTGAGGCAGTTTCAGGGATGTTATCCCAATCCCAGGTGCTCCCAGTGAACAGACTGCACTACATGAGATGCATTGCTCTCAGAGGAGAGCCCAGGAGCCTGCAGGTCTCTGCTGATGGGAGCACCTTTAGCTGGTGCTGCTGTCTCCACTGCCCAGCCAGGCTGTTCTCTCAGCACACAGCAGTGTTTTCCCCAGCCTGCTCTAACAAGCCAGGGATGATTAGTGAGGCACAGCAGGGACAGAGTTTATTTCCCCAGGTATTTTATTCTGGGTAGGCTCAATTTTGTTGCTTTGCAGCATTGTAGTGAGCAGAGAATGCCAGGATGGTTTGGGTTGAAAGGAACCTTACAGATCATCTCATTCCAACCCCTGCCATGGGTGCTTGGAAGGTGAGGACGCCTTCCACTAGTCCAGGGTGTTCCAAGCCCCATCTAACCTGGCTTTGGACACTTCCAGGGATCCAGGGACAGCCACAGCTTCTCTGGGCACCTGTGTCAGGGCCTCTCCATCCTCACAGTCAAGAATTTCTAGCATCTAATCCAAAGCTCCCCTCTGTCAGCTTGAAGCCATTCCTTGTCCTGTCATTATCTCCCCATGTAAAACTTGCTCTCCATATTTTCATAAGCTCC
Organism: Chloebia gouldiae; assembly: GCA_003676055.1. Classification (NCBI taxonomy): domain Eukaryota; kingdom Metazoa; phylum Chordata; class Aves; order Passeriformes; family Passeridae; genus Chloebia; species Chloebia gouldiae. The sequence goes on along the minus strand of QUSF01000037.1, from coordinate 982,225 downwards.
CTTTAGGCACTGGAAGTGGCTCTAAGATGTCTCCAGAGCCTTCTCCAGGCAGAACAACCCCAAATCTCTCTATCTGTCTTTCCAGAAAAGGTGCATTACCTATAATACATTCTATGATTTGAAATTATTTATGTGATGCTCCAGAATTTACTGAAAGCCCTCCTTGCAGATTTTCACCTCAAACTTCCATGGAATCTAATCATATGAACCTGACTCAGGCAGAACTCCATGGGCTTGGACAGAACCCTGTTCATGTCAAGTTTCTACTCAGGGAAATTCACTGAAGGAGCGATACACAGAAACAGGAATACTTTACATCAAATAACATATTTTCCATATACCATGTTGCATCTGTTGCTATTTTTCCCTAATGAAACTGCTCCCCTGTACCCCCTCTCATCTGTCCTTTCATCACCAGGTGAATCCCAGCCTCTGTCCAATGTTCATTCCCTGCTGAAGTTTCAAGTTTTTACTTTCCCAGACCTGAAGCTTTGTCAAGCACAGCTTGGTCATGTAACTGTTGTTTTGGTTTTTTTTTGTTTTTGTTTTTTTTTTTTGTTTTGTTTTGTTTTTTTTTCCCTTAATGGAGCAGGATATACTACAGGAAAAAAAGGAAGTCAAAACCAGCTGCTCCCAGATCTGCAATGCCTAAAACCATGCACACATCATTGCTACTAGTCCAAACTGTCTCCAGAGAAACAGCTCTGTCAGGCCTATGGGCTGTCAAAAACATCATTTTCTGCAGGATCTGCACAGCTACAGGCAGAAAATAGGGCATTATTTATAGTAAGTGGCAAACCATTACTAATTCATTTACATTGACTGTGGAAACTAAACAAGCTATGACGTTCAGAGGACTGAGCAGCTCAGTTCTGGTGCAGTTTGGCATGAAGTACCCTGGAATCCTTGGACAAATTTACACTCTGTGAATGGTTTTCTAGGATGTGTACAACAGCAGGATGTTAGTGGTAGAGGGATGTGCTGGTACTATTGCTTTACTACTTTTTCAGATTCTTCCTCATTGCAGGGCCCATGCCTGAAGTAGTGAAACTTGTCACAATTCTTCCCTATAAAAGACAGAAATACCAGCACTATTTTGAGAGTCAGCCAAAATCCTACTCATCACAGTACTATGTGTCTTCTGCTTCAGAACTGCAGCATCCAGTTTTCCCTGTCAAGTTACAGAGGTGTTTATCTGGAATAATAACATGGTTATTTATGTTGTTTTTTTTTCCATACTACCACCTTTTCCTATAGAATTCCTGGGAAGGAGAGTGGAAGGTGGATAATCAACCATTACAAGGTGCTGGTCAGGCAGTCCCAGGCAGGGGAAAGCACAGGACACGCAGGTACACTGTGTCTCTGTAGGAACTGGAAAAACAGAAACTTCCACAGATACTGAAGAGTTTGATTTGGAGTCATGGAAGAAGCTTAGATTGATGGAAAAATAAAGTATACAGAAAAGAAATAAAGAAAATAAAGTACACATTAAGCAGAAAATCATAAACTTACGTTTCTCTAGTTGTAAGTCAGAATATGCCTTAAGTAAGTGAGAAACTGCATTGATAAGGTGGTGAAGGGTTTATAATGTAGAGGTGAAGTTGTATAAAGTAAGATAAGAGTTTAGAAGTTATAACAGGACCATATGTGTACCTGTGAGACACAAGCCTATTGGACAAAAGTATCCACAGTGCAGCAAAATTCAGTAAAGGTGATCGGTCAGAACAGCAAAATAAACCTTGTGGCATCTATTTATTGGGTCAGAAAGTTCTATATTGCCTTGTAATGAAGAACTTGTGGCTACTCTTGGGCTATGGATGAATGTTTGCTCCTTTAAAATCTCACAGCCCCTGCGACTGATGTTTATCTGAGCAATAAATCGTTCTTAGCCCAAAAATAGCCCCCTCCCTTCATTACTAGCAGAGACAATGATATGTCTGCAGAGCCTCAGTCCCTGTGGTCCTGAGGCTTTCCATGGCTCAACTCTGCCCAAAATGTGCTCCAGCCAGCACAAGCCCTGACTCAAGCTGCTGCAACCCCCCAGGAGTTTGAGAAGGTCCTGATGGCAAGTTCATGGTTCCTTTATCAAAGTGTTATAGAATTTCACTGCAGAGGTATTGGAGGGAGAATTTCATCACTTCCCCTTCCAGCTGGTCACTAAGACTTTTCATTTGTCTTGCCCTTTTTTTTTCTTCTGTCTTTTTTGTTTTCTTTGGGGTTTTGGTCTTCTGGTTCCTCCCCTCCCTCAATAATTTTAATTGCTATCAGCAACAGATACATTAAATCTTTCTGCATGTAAATCTGGCCCAACATCCTCTGTGCAAAAATATTACTGAAATCAGGAAGGGAACAATCTCCAAAATAGTGTATATTGGATGAACACTACAAGTGCTGAATACACACAGGTCTCTGGGAGCAGAAGTTGCAATTTACCCTGTCAAGGACAACAGGATGGCAAAGTTTTACAGCAAACTCAACTGGTTTACCCTGTTCTCAGCAGTCACCATTCATTTGAAACACTCCCTCAAGTCCAGGAGCTCAAATTTCCTTAAAAGTGACGAATGCTCTCAATTATAACAACAGGCTGGTGCCTCCTGCACGGCTGGTCTGTAATGATGACTGTAATGATGACTGGCCTCTGCAGGGCTGCTCAGGGTCAGTGGCTACTGCTCTCCTGCATATTAGTCATGATGATTTCAGGTGTGAAATACAAGGCTAATGAATCCTGGTCTAGGTGCTGTGTACCTGCCTGCTCAGCACAACTGATATTAGCCCATTAGAGATTTTTCTTTTCTAATGGCAACATTAGGAAATTGTGCAAGGTGACTGAAAAACCAAGTGGCTGGGGATACTTTCCCCCTATTTTTATTTTTCACATCACTCTGCAGAGCTTTAAGTACCTGATAAAACTTAAAAAATAGTCTCTGAGGCCAGGATATACTTTAACTATTTATTCCTATGAATGTGTCCTGCAATGGATACAAACCCATGTCTTATTGTTTTTTTTGTGGTAGGGATTCCTTTCTTTTATTAGCTCTCATTCTCAGTCATCCACTTTGATTTAAGGTACACCTTTCCTCTCCACTGACAAGGCAGCATGAAGCAAGTACATCAAAGCTAAGGAGTTATTTACTTGAAAAATGCCAGCTTTGAAGATCTCTTATTTTCCCTTAAATGGAATCTTTCAAAATCCAGTGTATGCAGGTGCCCATTGAGTAAAAGGGCCTCACCCCTCATACAGCTGCTTCTCAGTTGTGTGTGATCCACCTGGGAGCTCAGGCAGTTCACAAAGGCTGCACAATAGAGTTAATAAAAAATGTGCTTCCTTCCGAGTTCAAATTGCACAGGGAAGGTTCATGAAGAACAGCCTAGAGAAAAGTATTTGCAGGAATATCTCTGGAGCAGTTCTTCCTGCAGGATGTCCCTAGGAACAACAATCCCCTAACAGGATGACCATAAAGTCCTGCTTTTTATCCCATTTCTCCTCATCCCCTGGCTAAGAATCCTTGATTTGTTCTGCAGCTCTTTCCCTCATCACTCCCCCTCCAATGCACACCAACAGCTGATATTGCAACATGGAAAAGCAAGGATGAAGAAGGAACTCAGACTCCTGGACAGAAAAATGAGGTTTTCAAGTATGAGAAACAGCAAATTAAAGATTCCTGTTGAACAAGAAGACAATAACCTGTGATATGCCCCACTAAAGGTCATGACAAATGAGTAAAATCAGTCACTGAATTCAGGTTGGAGGAGATATTTCCAACTCGTCTGATTCAACTCCCTACCAAAAGCACAGCCAACTTCACAGTTTCATTCAATTCTGAAACTCAAACAGATCCATTTTTTTCCTCTAGTCGTCTCATTACACATCTCCAAAATTATGTGGCTCCTTCCTCTTTTTCACAACCATCACCCTCCTCACTTCCCTCAGCACCTCACATGCCAGCAGCCAAAGCTGCCACCAACCTCCAGAGTGCAAAGTGCTCAGGGGCAGCAGCTCCAGCTGAGAATCCCCTTTTGGGCTCCCTCAGCACCTGCAATGATTCTTGCTGGACTCCAAAACCTCCTGGAGCGTTTGGATCCTGCTGTGCTGCCCCACCAGCAGCGGTGATTCACTTTCTGCACGGAAATAGCTTTTCCAAGAAGCTCCAGTCACCCACAGGCCTCCAGGAGACCCCAAAAACAGCTTTCACACCAGCCAGTCCCAGCCCAGTGCTATCCCATGACCCGAAACCAGCTAGAGGCAGACCTTCCTCCTCATTTGTGCTGTGCTAGCACAGAAATGTAACATACACTGTTTTCTTTCACAGGCACGTGGGGGGAGGAGGGGGAAAGATGGCCTTTTTGTTTTACTTCCCAAGAAACCAAGGGAATCCAAGTTGAGCATATGGTGCTCATGATTTTGGAGAGGGGGAATCTCTCAACACCTTCCTCATTCCTTGATGTCAGTGAGATTGCCAGATTCTCCCTGTTCCCATTCACACCAGTTGCATTTTTTATTTAACTTTTTTTTTGTTTTAGACCTGAAATTGACTGTATGAAGTTTTGACAAGCTTGACAGCATCATGTGTCTTCCAAAGCTTTCCAGCACAAGCAAGAAAAAAAATAATAAAAAAATGGAAGCAGAGTATTATTTTGTGACTCACTAAGGAGCAATTTGTATGCAACTCTGCACAGTGGTTTGGCCAACTCATCAAACTTTTATGCCAAAGGAAAACTCTCAGGACTCTGACCTTCTGCTCTGCAAAAAGTAGGGAGGGTCCTTGACTCACTTTTTGACAGCCCTCCCTTGGAAAATGAAAGAACTGCCTTGCAAATAGAATTCAGTTCCAAAGGATGATAAAACACCACGGGAATTAAGAGATGTTTTATTTTTTTGTTTAAAATCTGATACTGGTCTGGTTTGCAGCAGAGATGTTTGTTGTCTCCTAGCTGCTCCCTTCACCACACAGAGGGCAGCTTGCAGCTGGACACTTTGTCCCCTTTGGAAAACAAAGCAAACTCGTGGAATTAATCCTGGAACCCTGCAAGTGGTTTTACACAGACAGGTTTTCCATGCTCAGTGGCCAGCAGGGTAATTTAGAAGTTTTCCAACCAGCACAGATCTCAGAAATGTGGAAGTGCCAGGTCAAACCCATGACCAACCTTGAGTTCATGACGCCACACTGAGGTGGAATCATGGAACAGTTTGGGTTGGGAGGGACCTTAAAACTCACCTTGTTCCACCTCCTGCCATGGCTGGGACAACTTCCACCATCCCAGGCTGCTCCCAGCCCCGTCCAGCCTGGCCTTGGGCACTGCCAGGGATCCAGGGGCAGCCACAGCTGCTCTGGGCACCTGTGCCAGGGCCTGCCCACCCTCACAGGGAAGAATTTCTTTCCTATATCTACCCTAAATTTCTGCTCTTTCAGTTTGAAATCAAGGTACATCCATTCAATACCAAGTCCTGGAAATGCAAATTATTCTTGTCAGATGAGTGAAAGCATTAGGAAGAGAGAGATAAGAAACCTCTCCAGGAAATATGTAGATTAACTGATACTAAACAGAGAATCAGGAAACTCATCAAGAACTCAAAGCATCCTTCCACTTCATTCCTTTAACTTCTCTCTTTAACAATACACTCAGTAATTAAGAGTCTATCACCAAACAACTCACATAAGCACACGGTGTGTATTCCAGGTGCTGAATTCTGCTTTTGCATAAGACTTTAGTAGCCTGGGCCAGAATGTCTCCAGGGTTTATTCCAAAAAGTTTAATCCAAATTTTCAGCAAAGGTTACTTTCTAAGTAAGGTCACCTTTTCAGCATAACACAAAAAAATTATTTCCTTAAAAGAAAATTCAGAGGGTAAAATGGCAATTGACTGGCAGGATTTTCAGATCCCTGCTGCCTGGGATGACAGCAGTGGTGTTGTCTCATGGCTGCTTCCTGATCCACATAAAATACAGCAATTCCATCCTACCCCAAAGGCAGCAAAGGCATCATCCCAGCTGCTGCACAATTTTACCCCCCTGGCCATCTGAACTGAGGAGAAACTTCTCATACCTGGAAATACAAGCACTCAGCCCTCCCTGATGTGAGCACTCTGGAATATAATAACTGAAAAACTTTTCTCTCTGAAAGAAATAAAAAGTAATTAATAGCTAGTGAGTCCTTGCAGATATCTATCCTAAATTAATTATTACCTTAACACACTGTAGAAGTGTTTATACTCCTCAGTGCTAAAGAAAGTAACCATCAAGCAAAGGAGACTGTAAGCCCCACAAATCTTCCATGACTCGATGTGTTTAATAATGGTACCTCACTTCAATAAATAACACTCAATAATGACTACACTAATATCGTAATTAATTTTCTGGTACCCATCTATCTGCCACTATATAAATGTAGAAGTGATTTTTTTCACAATTGCCATTTCTCCTCTACTATTTAGAAACAAATGTAATTACTTCAGCTAGAGAAGACAGAATCACTTCTACAGCAGAGTCAAAACATGCATCAGCACTCATTTTCTGTAATTATTCCACAAGCAGCTCTGCCTGGCATCTTTCTCAAATGAAAGGACTTTTCAAAAGGCCTTTGGCTACTTAATGACTAGCCCAAAATTATGGGCACAATCAAAGAAAAAAATTAAGGAAAAAAAAAAGAGGTTCTTGCCATTCATTTAACTTTTTTCTTTAGTGTCTGCCTTTAAACACCAAAGAATGTCAGAGAACAACATGAATGTCCTCACACCCTCCTGTGCCCTCCAGAAGAGCCAAAAATCATAGCTGGGATATAAATAAATCCTCTCTGTATCCATGTTTCCCTCCCCAGCAATTCTATCAGAGCACTTTAACAGGAGTGTTGTAATTAGCCTTACATCTTTGAAATTGTCATTTATGAGCCTTATTGCCCAGACAAAAAAGCCCCACTCAGCTCCCACATGCCAGGGGTCTAACACAGCACCGAGTGCTCACACTTCACCTGGCTGTGGAGTTCAGCACGACTGGCAGGATCAGGTGTGGCGTGGGGCAGCTCTAAGGAGAAATGGGAATAAAACACTGCAGCAGGCACAATCAGGGATGGGGCAGGACACTTGGCAGCAGAGCCCAGAGGAAAAGCCCCACAGATGCTTCTGCTGGGATTAGCTGGAGCTCTGCCTCTCCTGCAAGCCAAGGAGCAGCAGAAGCTGAGGATCAGAGGAACAAAAAAGACACACGGAGGAGACAGGCTGTTCTTGACAGCCAGATTTCTCTCTTCTCTCTTCAGACTTAAGCCAAAATAAAATGTGACATGAGCATGACAAAAGGTTATTCCCCCTTCCACAAGCTTCCTAAAGAAAGGAAGTGCAGGAAGTCCACACTCCCACACAAATTCATCACCCTCTGTCACCCAGAGCCTGACAACTCTCTTTTTATGAATTAAAAAGGGAACTATTTTAAATTCAAATAAGGTAGCACAGTTATTAAGTTGTTTTTATCCTCTTGTGCACTTCTAGGACAAACTTTGAGTCCCCTCACTTCCCAAGTAAGATGCTTTTAATGCATGGAGGAGGAAATAGCACACTCAGCTCCTCACACCACTCACCTGAGTGATGCCAGAGTGCTCAGTGCCACAGAAGAACATATTAAACAACCACAGAATGACAACAACCTGTAGACAAGTGACCAGAAAGGAGCTGAGCAGTGCTAAACTCTCACAAGTAAAGAGCAAAGAAGTAACTTCAGGTTTAAGTAGTTTTAAACTCAGTTCTAGCAAGATTAGCATTGATTTTGTGGGGAGGAAAAAATTATTCTTCTAAAGATAAATCTGGAGAATCATGGATGGCTTGTAAAATGGTGTCGAACAGTTTGCCATAAATTTAAGGGATGTTCAGTGCAGTCAGATCTCCAACCCAGATACCTAAGCAGAACAGAAATGTGGATACTTCAAGAACTGAAGATGAATTTTAATGACTGAAGAGAAAATTGAGATGGGAAATTGCCTTTCAAATCTTCTTCCACGGCAGTTAATGCTTCAAACTGCCACCTACTACACAACGAAACCTCATTTTGTCTCATCCTGTGATGGCAGAACCAGTAACTGAGAATCCATGTGAGAACCTGCACTGCATCAGAAATGTGATAATTACTGCTTGGCCCAGGAGTCACACCGAAATCCACATTTGGCACAGGTTTTATTTATGTCTCTATTTTTAGAAGCTAGGCCAGGTTGCTTAATTTCCCTGAAATGACTTTTCCTATCCTGTGCAGGGATAGGGAGGAAGCTGCTCTGTTTTCTAACTAGGTTTTAGTGTCTGTTCAGTATTTAGGGTGAATAAATGCCACAACCTGTTGACCCTGCCATGAGTTACAGCCAAAGAGCCAGAAAAAGAGCTCAAAGTTCAATGAAACACAATGCAAAGGGCTAAAGGTCCTCTGAGCAGCCACTGGGCCAGAAAAGACTGCTCAATAAATAGGAGAAAAATTGCAATAAAAGCATCACCACCTGATTCTGGGCCTAGAGGATTGGAACAGTCACTTGAGTACATCTCTGCTTTTGCAGAGACTCTCTGCTGCTCCCTGCCCAGCTGCTCCACGTGTTCTTCTGAGTGGAATCTCCCTAGACAGAGCACGATGAGACTGAGCCCTGGCCCCCCCAGGTGCCCTGGTTCTGGATCAGCATCCAGCTGGGTCTGCTCTGCTCTGTGACCCACCTGCCACGGCCACCAGCCATCTGCCAGGACCACCAGCGACCTGCCA
>QUSF01000037.1:908043-973493 GCA_003676055.1 Chloebia gouldiae | reverse complement strand
TGGCCACCCCTCCCCTACCAGGGCCACCCCTCACCTGCCAGGGTGACCCAGCAATTGCTGATTAACACAGCCACAGCTGCTGCATCTCCCCACCCGGCTGTTCCAGTGACAAACCAGTCCCCTGAGGAAGATTTGCTAGACTGAAATGTAATTTATCGCTGAGTACCTGCAGTCCCCAGCAGTGACAAGTGTGTCCCAGAGTGCAGAGCATCAGTTATGTCAACTCTGGAGCCAACATCTTCTTCTTCTTCCCCTCTCCATTTCCAAATGTGCCATAATATTTACTGCTACAATATCTTCCCCCATCAGCCCTTTAACTATCTCCTATGGAGTCTAATTAAAATGAAGTATTGTAACACACAATCAACGCTTGCACAGTGTTGAGGGAGACTTGCAGATGGTATTAGGAAGAAAATAGCTCCTCAGCACTGATTAACTTGAAAGCTTAAAGAAGTTCCTCTATTTTCCATGTTCTATGTCAGGCTGAACATTTTGAAAATAGGAAAGTTGCACTGCTTCTTCTACAGTTTAATTACAGTGGCACTTCACACTTGAACACCAGTGCTTAGAATTAGGCAATAATTAGGTGATTCCTCCTCTTTCATCTTCTACTTCAGCCTCAGACACACTGAACTCAGTAAACATCTTCACACTTCAGTTTTAGGTGGGAATTTCAGTGTATAAATAAATAAATATTTACACAGTGTCTCTATGAATTTGACAGTGATTCTCTGAGGAAGCAGGGGCTAGAAATGCTACTGAAGTAAACTGTGATATCTAGGGCTTGGATCCTCTCCTCCAGATTTTAATGCAATCACAAAACAATGATCTTAAAACATTTAATCATAGAATCACAGAATGGTTTGGGTTGGAAGGGACCTCAAAGACCATCTCATTCCAACCCCCTGGGTTGGAAGGGACACCTTCCACTATGCCAGGTTGCTCCAATCCCTGTCCGACCTGGCCTTGGACACTTCCAGGGAAGAATTTCTTCCTAGCATCTAAATAAAACCTGCCCTCTTTCAGTTTAAAACCATTCTGCAAGGTACAGCAGAGATAAAATGTCACCAACTTACATTATTTTAAAAGACACATTAGATGGAATTAAATAATGAAACCCTCCCCAAAGCTGCTCTAAGCTAGTGACCTGACTTCCTGATATAATTGCCATGCATTTTCCTCAGAGGTGACTTCCCTCTCCCTAGAAAAAACTCTTCAAATGTACATCTTCAGGCAATTTTCCCCCCAGTGAAGAAATTGTGTCTAAGGAATGATATAATGGCTGAGTTAGTGTTTGAAAATTGCTTGTTTGACTCACCATGCAAGTTTTTAAAAACATTAATTAAAACCCAAAGGTCTTACCCAGAATTCACAAATTATAGGATGAAAAAAAATCCTGTTCCACAGTGCCTCATCCTCCTAGGACAATTCCTAGAATGTGAAGGCAGTAGGATTCACCACCCACTTCACAAACCAGTCCAAAGCAAACAGGCACTCGACAGCTGAACGCTGGGACAGCACTTAAAGGAAACAGAGATCTGAGACTGTGCTTTGAGGGAGGAGAAGCCAAGCTCTTATTCCCACAGGACAGAGCACCTGCTCAGCTCTGAAATTCAAATACTGCTTTTTCACCAGATAAGCGATAATAAAATTCAAAGAAAATAAAGGAAAGGGAAGTGAGAGATGATAATGTAAAAGTTGAACAGCACTCAACCCAGCACTGCTATATCCACAGTGATCTTGACAGCATTCCTAACATCCACTGCTGCTCCCCTCTAAATTGAACTGTGCACATTAAAATCCTCAAAAGCCACCATACACCAAAAAAAACAGGCTGCCAAGTAGCAGTTCTCATGGAAGTCCTGTCAAACCTCCCCTCGTGGATGTCTCCAGGGTGGTGCATCCTCAGCAGTGGAGGACATGTAAAGCTCTGCACATCACACAGACTGGCGCAGATCCCGAGGCTCCCACGCTTCCCTTCCAGCAGACAACACAGAGCGGGGCTCCTCAGATAGTCTAGAGTGGTATTTTAGTGTAAGCAAAGCTAAAATTATAGCAAGCTGTATAATTTGGTGGGTACCTCTGAAAGAAGCCCAGAAAGCTCAGAGGAATTGTTTGAGCTAGGTGTGATCAGAAGGAGCCGCAGCGCTGCGGTTCCTGCGGCAGCAAAGGAGTTCCTGGCGCTCTTTGGGACCTCTGGAAGAGGCACCAGAGCTCTTCCACCTCCCCTGCAGCACAGCAAAGAGGCTAAATGCAGGCAGTGAGGGCAGCTTTCTTCTCAGCAGCTTTTTTCAGCTGAAGAAAGCACTTCCAGCCAGGTTCTCAGCCAATCTCAAATCTGACTCCATATTCCACTCTCTGTTGACTCTCTTGGAGCTGGGCATGAGGGAGAGCAAGGAACAGATCCCACAGAGTAGTTTAAACAACCTGCCCCCACCTTCATCTCCTTGATGCCTGAAGGAGACATGGAGCCACCACAGAGCTGAAATAAATCCCGATTTTCCTGTGCCAGGGTATTGCAGGGAAAGCTGAGAGCTTTGTCCCTCCAGAAAGGTTTTCATCCTGAGGAGCAGGGATGCAGCAGACAGGAGAGCACAGAGAGCAGCCTGGAACTCTGGGTCAGTGCCTGCAGTTTTGCATGGGGAATGAATTAGCAATTTGTGCCTGACACTTACAAAAGGAAGTTTAAAAACACAAAAAACCACCAGACCACATTTCATGAGAGTCCATGAATACAGAGTGGGGAGAGGGTTAGCTTCTGACTCAGGGTTTTTGAGTTTTTGTTGTTACACTGTTTATCTCATAAATATCATAAAAGCCAAGCAGGAAGGATTTTTAAGGATAGACTGTCAACACAGTCTGGGAATCACTCAGCTTTGCTGCCTACAATGTGACCACGTCACTGCTGTTTCTGTGCTCTGAATACACAGGAAGGAAACCTGCAGTGGTGAAGGACCCAGAGCCTCTCCCAGGGCCCTCATGCTCTCAGGAGGGAACAGATGGAGTGCTGCAGGCTACACTTTGCTACTGCAGCCCAACTCCTTTAAGGAAGACAAATTGGAAGGAAATGCTGAAGGTGATATACCATTAGTACCCTGGTCCTTAACCCTGGGGACAACCTGAGGTAGGATTTGTTTCATAAAGTCTTAAAGGCATTTGAGTTTAAAAGCATTTCTGCCTGTCAACACGTTCAAGTATATGATCAGAGGCAATGCCAGTCCGTGACTCCTGTGCAAATCTCTGCACAGCCTGCCAGGGTTTGTCCTCCTCTGCTGAATACAAGGCATTTCTTCATGATGTCTCTGAGTCTGTGACTCAGGCAGCAATTTCATCCATCCTGCTTTTCTCACCTAACCTCTGGAGGATACCCTCTTCTTAGAGTTATTTACCTCTGGTGGGCTCACACAAACACATCTGCCTGGGCAGGAATGGCTGGGTTAAGGGAGGAACTGTTAGGATTTGCTGACAGCTGAAAACATCAGAGCAGTCCAGTTGGAAAGGGTTGAAGGGATAGAAATGATTGTGCCTAGGGGGATGGTTAACAGGGGATGGGTGCTGCAGTGAGGGAAATACACCCCTGAGGGAGGAAAAGCTGTTTTACAGGCACCTGAGGCTACAGAGCTGAGTCACAGAACCCCAGCACGGCTTAGGCTGGAAGGGACCTTAACACTCATCTCACTCCAACCCCTGCCTTGGGTGAGACACCTTCTACAAAGAAACTGAATTATTTGTGAGGTCCTTTTTCATACCATGAATGAGGGGAGTATGCTGGAAAAAAAGAACAAACCTCTCTACATGTTCTTCCAAATATTGCTGGTTTTGAAGCCTGAGTACTCTGGCAAAATTTAAATGAAGATTCATCACTTTCCCACCAACCTCAAGTGATTACTTCACAGGAAAGAACTTTTGAGCACAAAATTCCATTTTTGCACAAAAGCAATGTCCAACATGGCTGTGTCACAGGCAGGTCAGAGAGATTTCAGTTATTTTTGGTGGATGAAGAGTACATTGCACATAACATATATAGATTTGAATAATTATTTTGTTATTGAAAAATTGAGATCCAGGTATATTCTGAGTTTCTACAACTCCTCCTGTTTCCCCCTAACTTCATCAGCTTCTAAGTGGAACAAATTCTAGGGGACAGTTGTGGAGGACAACCTCGAAACAGCTGCCATGAAAAATGGAATATTGTGCTCCCTGTAAAGATAAAAAGAAGGATTCTGTGCCAGGCACACTCCAGATTGTTCATGGCAGACATGACCCTGACAGCTGAATAAATATGAATAAATAAAAGCCCACCAGAGTTCCAGAAATGTGTGGACAAAGCTCTCAGAAAAATTCACATTGGAATTTTTGTGATTTTTAGTGGCTGCCCCATCCCTGGGAATGCCCAAGGCCAGGCTGGACAGGGTTTGGAGCAGCCTGGGATAGTGGAAGGTGTCCCTGCCCATGGCAGGGGGTGGAACAAGATGAGCTTGAAGGTCCCTTCCAACCCAAACCATCCTATGATAAATAAGGCAAAAGGTGGATGTTTCAGAGCCCTGTGTTGCAAATGAAGAGGTGGCCCCAGGACTTGATTGTTCCTGGAATAATGTGTTTCAAGAACTAACACATAAACACATTTCTTCTTTACTCAAAATCAAGGTAATGTAGTGCAAATATTTTAGTCCAAATTGATCTAACCAGAAAAAAAACCAGAAAAACCAGACCTTTTTCCCCAAAGAAACCCAACAGCACTAAAGCAATTTAGAACAGAAAACACACACCCCAACAAACAGTGCTGCTTGAAAAGAAATAGAATAATATATATTTTATATTATATATAAATTATATATTATATATTTTTATATCTATTTAGCCTACTTTGCTATAGAATAAAAATATCCCACCTCTTCTTTTCTTTATTTTTTTAATGTTCTGACAGTGTACCTTTAATGATGTTATCTTTACTTAGCACACCTGGAGCACAGACAATGCTCTGCCCTCCCCTCTCTCAGTAACCAGCACTTGTTTTTAAAACTTCACTACCAAGGGACACCCCTGGGACAGACAAAAGGCCAAAATTGTGCATTCAGCACACAGGTACATTCCTACAGCCTAAAGAAGACTTTAACAAGGTAATGTCCCTTCCAGCTCAGGCCACCACTGTCAGGTTTGGGGATTATTTCTTATTATAAGCAAGAGCATCTTTTACACTGGGACAGGCAGAGACAAATAGGAACATACAAACTATCACTCATACAAATTAATTAACCAAGTCTGAAGCCCCAGGAGTGCTGGCACCAACCTGTGAGCCTCAATCCCACGAGTGCCAGGGGAAAATTCTCTATAAATGCCTGATGGGCTGCAGCATAACACACCAACAGAATATGAAGCACCTGTTTGCACAGAGCCTGCTTCCAACTCTGTTACGCTGAGCTATTTGCTTCTGTTTGAAAATAAGTAAATATTTGCTCTGCTGTGCCAGCTGGATCAGGGGAAAGCTCTGAATTGCCTCTCCCAGACAGGAGAAGGCTGGCAGAAGGTGCCTGTCTGGAGTTCACATACACAACATTAATTGGAAGCAACAAGTGTTGAAAACAGCTTCAGAACAGAAATGGGAACAACAAAAGTAGATACAAAATTCATTTTCACTCTGCAGATTTTATGTCAGGTACTGCAAAGTTCATCTTTTAACTCTGTGGTTTCTGGTTTTTTTAGAAGAGTAGAATAAGAAACATAATCAGAAAAGCTGAGTTTTCACAAAGGCAAGGGAGGTTTTATACCTGAAACTTGTGCCTTGTCTGATTTTGAAGGAAAAGATGATGTACTTTCTGAGATGTGATGGGAATCAGTGTTTACAAGAAATTTAACTCTTATCACCTGAAACCCCTTCCATCACCACAGAGCAAAGTAGAGAATGAAAATTCAGCACTTCAGACATGGATTTTAATCTATGGCACCTATCAGACAACAACTCAAAAGACATTTATGCAATCTTAAAGCAGTTGCTGCTCAGTCTGAGCTGCCATAAGACAGTTTTAATTTCATAGGAAATGAAAAATCATCAGAGCTCTAGAGTTACTTTCAGGCACAGATTCTTTAACAGAATAGGATTCTTTCTGTCCCGGAAAAAGAATCGTGTGGATCTTTTTACAGAGGAATGTGTCATGAATGTAAACATAAACACTATACCAAAGGGACCTATAGAACAGCAAGTGGAAAGATTTATTCCTATAATAGGTTAAAAATGAATCCATCTGAAGGGGATAAAACTGACTGTGAAGAACTGTTTTTATACAAATACAGAAGTTCATAGATAGCATTGCCTTGATGCAGCATTCCTTGTCTTAAATTCAGCTTCCCACTCCTCTGCCTCAGTCCCTCTGTTAAAACAGCCAACTGCATGCCAACAGTTTATCTCATTTTTAAAAATGCTTTTAAATACAGTTATCACTTGAAGGCTTTATCTTCCAAGTGGTGGAGTTCCTTGATATATGATCTAATCTTCCAGCTCACCAAAGATTTTTGTTAAACTTCATTAATGGACAAATCAATTTCTGGTGGTTTGGATCTATTTGTGAGAACTACTTCCCTCCTGATTTTTTGTTGTTGTTGTTTGTTTGTTTTTATTTTGTTTTTTTCTTTTTTTATTCTTCTCTAGGGAATGCTAGGAAACATCTCCAAATGCCACAGGGAGGAAATGATGCTCAGGCTTTCAGATTATGTTATCTTGTGAGTTGTGGTCTTGCTTTCAACCCCTTTCTGATGGTCTCTGTACCAAGATTTTAATTTAATAATTTGAAGGATTATTGGCAGCTGAAATGAGGATTTGTGGATCTTGAGCAAAACACATTATAATAACAACTGTCAGGCTGATTTGGATGCTCAGGCCTCTAAGTCTCCCCAGCAATATTGGAGTACTTTGATGCTGTCACAGCTATGGCTTGTACTTCAGTATTATTTCTGAAGTCCTAAAATATTCCACTGCTTCACATCAGAAAAAAAAAAACAGCTAAAGAAAAACAAATTCAATAAATAAAAGTACAAAGCTTTTAAGCTTTTAGCTTATGAAACTAAAAAACAAACCAAAAAGAAGTTAAAAGGAGTTGAAAGCATTTCCTTTTCATCACTACACTCAGTCGAATAACAAATAATTAAAAGGGTGGCCAAGTGTAAAAACTGCAATCCAGTCCCAAGGCCATGGCAATCAGCTGGATCACAAATCCACGGCCTGGGCAGATGGGGGGTCTTTGTTTTCCACCTGTAATGGGAGTTTTGAAGGGATCCCAGAACTCCCCAAAGGGAACGAGAGCTCTGCTCTGGTTTTGTCATGTTCAGGTAGTGCCTTTAACAGGCAGCAGAAATGCTCGTGGACAGAATAGGTGGCTAAAAATTACTTTTGAAAGTCCATTTTCAAGCTCAAACAACATGAAAATACAACGTGGGGTGCAGACAGACAGACACAGCATTGCCAACCGGGTTCTGCACTCTCATGCTCCATCTGCTGGTTCTGCAATACGATTTTAGACACCAAGCTGCCTTTTCCTTTTTGTCCCCCAGCTGTGCAAAACCCCTGCTCATCTGCATGAATTGCCAAGTGTTAAACAAGAATTCATGTTCATCTCAACATTTCAGAGTCCACTGGGGAAAAATAAAAGGGTAAAATATTTATGACAAGATGTAAAACATCCTAACACATGAGGAAGAACTCTGTTCCTAAATGCCTTGCAAATGCCTCAGGGTTAAAAGCCTTAGCATGGTAAAAATGTAGGGCTCTCTTCCATTTTGCCTATGCCTGGCTTTTGCACTCTATGTTAAAGCATCCATGAAAGCAAATTAATGTGCATTTTATTCTTTGAAACGTTTAAAATTGGCCATTTCCAGCATATAAAGTCTCAGCATCTCTTATTATTTGAGTGCTTTTCAATGCAGACTTGTGCGTATTAAAAACATGTTTGAAAATGAAAGTCATTTATGTTTCAGCTGCCTTTGGAAAAGCAACAAGAGAAACACAAGCAGGAAGCAACACTTGTCCCAGGACAAAGATGGGATCATGACTGTGCAAATCCTGAATGGATGCTTTGCAAGGATGGGGCTCTCACTGATTCCCAGGATGAGTTATGGCACAGAGGAGGCCAAGGCACCTCCCCCTGGTGCTCCTGAGCCCCAGCTCAATGGGAACACATACACAGCATCCTCCTTCCCCAGCTCCCTCCCACTGACTGGGCTTTTCACTCGGGGATAAAGCCACAGCTGGAAGCGATCATCTCGTGCACCCTCGGAAAGCCAACAGAGGCAGTAATAACATGGTAATAAGGGATGAGATTTGATGAAAGATGCCTCTTAACTGAAGACTAAAAGACACCATGCAATTTAAATAAAATTGCTTTTAGCAGGGGACTGAGTGACAATTGAGGAAAAATGCTTGGCCTGCTTTTGCAAGTGGTGGGGCAGATTTTCAGTGGGTATAAAATGCTGACTTGGGCAAAGCAGTGCCAGGTTTGCATGAGCCAAGGAGTCACATTTTTAGGCCCACACTGGAGAAACCCTTAAACTGAGAATGCTGAAATGAATCTGCACAAGCAAGCAGGGAAGAAGTTATTAACACATCAAATATCTGCTTATGATGCTTCCCTCCCTCTACAATTTTGTTAAGCGAGCTGAGAAGAGGAATCACACAATTATCCAGAAGCAGACAAGAAAACTCAACCACCATTGTGTTGTGCACAAAGAACCCAGCTCCCTGCTTAACCCAGGCTGGCTGGGTAACACAGCAGCTGAGGCAATTTTGGTTTGGTGTCTCTGGGCACCACTTGTGTCCAGACTCCAGCCCTGAGATCCGGAATCATTCACAGGCCTGTCCTGTCAGTGATCTCGTACAGAGCCTTCACATGTGCCCAGCATATTCATATTGGAGAAGACCTCCAGGTTCATCAAGTCCAACCTGTGATTTACCCCCACCCCAACACCCAGCCCAGAGCACTGAGTGCCATGGTCAGACTCTCCTTGGACACCTCCAGGGCTGGGGACTCCACCACTCTTTGGTCTTTGTTTAACAACTTCCAATGTTTAACCATCCTTTCCATGGGGAAATTCCTCCTGATGTCCCATCTGAGCCTCCCCATGCCCAGCCTGAGGCCGTTCCCTCTCCTCCTGTCCCTGTTCCCTGGAGCACAGCCTGACCCCCCGGCTGTCCCCTCCTGTCAGGAGCTGTGCAGAGCCACAAGGTCCCCCCTGAGCCTCCTTTTCTCTGGCTGAACCCCTTCCCAGCTCCCTCAGGATTCTCCAGCCCCTTCCCTGGACACCCTCAAGCACCTCAAGCTGCAGAAATACACCCTTGAAAAAATCACCCAGCAAAACACCCAGAAACACACCCAGCAAAAATCCAGCTGGTTTGTATTCCCTCCAAATTTGATTCAAACCCACTTTTCCCTGAGAAGAGCAGATGTTCAGCTGCCTCACATCTATAACACCACAAAGTCAAGCCGTGCTCGAGGATTTTTCTGAGTCCAACAAAACAGAATGGGGTTTGTTGGTTTTGTTTTAGGCCTTTTTGTTTTGTTTTCTCCCCTCTCCTTTTCTATTTTTGCCTCTTCAGATTAAGAATAGCTGTTTGGGAGGAAGCCTGGACAGAACTCAGGAGACAAGAAACATCAAAAAGAACAGTGTCCTAAATTCAGCTGGTGTGAAAGCAAGAGCTGGGAAGGTTCCCTTCTTTTGGGAGAAGTTGTGAAATCCCACCATTAGTGAGAACAGCTCTTGGCATAAGAGCTTTATGCCTTTCTGGAAGTTGTCATCTTCCTGACCAGCCTGCCCACTCCAAAAATAATACTAAATTCAAACCACATTGTGGAAAAATATTAAATTAAACAGCAACAGCACCAGGCAGAAAGAGTGTGATGTGGAAATGAATAACTAGACTTCCTCCTAATAAAAATAAAAATAAAACATTTCTGGATAACAAACTGCCTTTGCAGATTAAAAAAAAAAAAAAAAAAAGAGAAGATCCCTAGAATTTAAATCCATCATGAGCAAAATCCCTCTGGGGAAAAAAAAAAAAAACCCAGACCAAAGCACTATTGTGTCTGGATTTATATTCAGAACTGTATTTATGTAGACTAAGATAAGGGCAATCAATCCCCAGGCCCCAGGACAAAAAGCTGATCTTCTGCAAGGATCAGGATAAAGAAAATTCCTCGCCATATGTCCCATGGTTAAAGGCAATAGGGAGCATGCTTTGGGAGACTCAGGAGGGTTTGGGGATTGGTCAGTGCTGGAAACAAATATCAGATTTATGGCACACTGATGTGCTCCAGCAGTAAATCCCAGCCTTGCCTCTGCATGTTGCTGCTTTCCCACACATGGAATTTAGTGCCTGAACTCTGGATGGATCACAGCCTCACACCAAACTAAGGCTCCTGTCAGCTCCAACAATCTGGCTTTTCAGGAGTCCTGCATTCCCTCAGCCTCTCCAAATGCACCAAAGCACTCTGCTCCCCTTTCACCTTTCCATCTCCTCCCAGATCCTTTCTGTCCCACACAGGTTGTCACTGTTGTTATATCTCAGACAACAGAGCTGATCCTTCTTTCAGTTCTTTTCCAGTAAATAATTCCCAGATCCAATCTAGCCCCTATTCTTTGAAAGGTGGCTTTCCAGGGCAGCCACACTGCTACAAAACAACACAGCCAGAACTTGATCCTGCTGGTTCCTCAAAGGGATGCTTCTTGCCTGAGACACCTCTGTGGGTGAAACCAGCTGTAATTTGGAGAGAAACCAATCAGACATTTGTTATCACCTTTTCTTTTTTCCCCACATTTTTCACTTATTAATCAAAGGGTAGATGCTGTCTTTCTACTCCAACAAAAAAAAAATAAGTGAGGAGGGGGAGAGAATAAAACAGAAATAAAGATATATTTATCTATTTAATCAATTTTGCAGGGAAAAATCATCATCTTGCATGCAAAGGGATTTAATCCATTAGGATGAAGCCTCTATCTTTCAGCAATGCTATAAGGCTGTTTCCAAGCACAAACTGGGGATCAAGGATCAAAATGAAGGAATATTGTATTCCTGTAACTCTAATCCCTCTGGCTGACATGCCAAAGGCTATTTAAGGTGGAATGAAATCAGAACTTCAATCATGAAGGTAGGGAATGTCCCTGGAATGGCTTTGGGGGATCCACAGACCCAAACTCAGACCCCAGGCTGTGCCATTCCCGAGGCTGCCAGAGCTCCAGGAGTGTTTGGATGGACCCCTCTCCCAGGGATGCCCAGGGTGGGGTTGTTGGGGGGTCTGTGCAGGAGCAGGGGCTGGGCTGGGGGATCCTGTGGGTCTCTTCCAGCTCAAGAATATTCTAGAATTCTATAATAAAGTTTTCCTTCACTTGCTAAAAAAGCCTCTATTTCCCCCACCCTCTCCATTTAAAGGAAACTGGAGCCAAGAGTTAAAATTTAAGATTAATAGGGGAAATTAATATGCCTTTCAGCACAAGGCTTAGAGTAGCTCCAAGTCTGTGAAACAGTGATTTCGATAATACCAAAAAATCACTTGTACAGAATACCCTTTCAAATCACTTGATATCCTTTTTGTGCAGTGCTTTGACTCATATATCTGAGTTTTAATTGTTTTTTTATTATAAGCTTGAGAACAAAAAATGAAGGCAGCAGTGTAGCAACCTTGAATCATATTTTTCCACATTAACATGTGGAAGTTTCCTATTTAATGGGAGGTATCACCTTAAAATTAAACCATAAATAAATGTTTTTGAACTCATACTCAGTGTATGTGCTCATGGTTGTTCATTTCACACATTTCATAACAGTGTGCAAATACCTTCTTTTTCCTAACACCTGTAATAGAGAAAAAAAAAAGAAATATTTTAATAATTTTTATAATTTTAATTTTAAATATAATATTAAAATTATTATATAATTTTAATTTTAAATATTTTTATATTTTTATAATTCTCTTAAACCAACAAAAAATGGCAAAAGCTGCTTACTACTGGTAAACTTCACTGGATTTCATGGCATCAAAGCCACCTGTTGAGAACCACCAGAGGAAAAAGTTTTCCAACTACTTGGCAGCACCATATCAAACTCGGAATGTTCAGATCATTTGCATTTGTGTCAGCCACTCTATCTGGGCTATTTTCAAAGGGAGTATTGAATTCAGCCCCATCATTTAGGACTAACTTTTATTTCCCTAGGCCTACACCAAAAATTGAGTATTGATCTTGACAACTGCTCTTTTTGCAGGAGCTAAATCACCCTGTGGTAATTAAGGCAGCCTCCAGCAGCTTATCTGAAGGGAAAGGCTGCCTGTGAGCCATGGGAATTTTTCACACGAGGACAAAGATGCTATGAACACAAGCCTGTTCCATGAGGAATCATTGCCACGTGTTTTCTGGGGGGAGATGTTGGGGTTTCTCACTTTTTCTCCCCTCCCATTCCTTACCACACAATTCTGTCAGTTGAAGAGTTTCCTTCTTCCAAGCCACAAGGTTATAAAATTATCCCCATTTTACAAGTAATTTTACAACCTGTTGTCATCATCCAAAAACAATTCCAACAACAACATCCAAGTCTCTGCCAAAAGGCAGAGAATTATAAATTCACCAAGGCTGGAAAAGCCCTCTAAGATCAGAATACAACCATTAATCCAAAGTCACCTGTGGTCAGAATCCAAAAAGGCAGAGAATGATGGAGTCACTGAGGCTGGGAAAGCCCCTTTAGATCAGAGTCCAACCATTAACCCAACACCACCATGTGTGGGATTCACATTCTCTGGACAGAGAGACATAATTCTGCCTCTCAGGATTTTTGGAGAAGCACAGAGAGAAGACGAGAAAACAATCTTTCTCTCTGCTCCTTTGTTTTCCCCATGTGCAATGTGGTGTGGGGATTGTTTACCTGCAGTGATGCTGGGTTGGATTCTGGTGAAGGTTGGTTGGGGTCAGTGACCAATGGGTCCAGCTGTGGCTCAGGCTCTCAGCACAGAGTCACAGTTTGAGTTAGGTAAGTAAGAAGTGAGTATGTAGAAGAGGACAGTGTCTCTTTAAATAGTACATGAATGCAATACAGTATAGATTTAATAAAGCTATCCCTCAGCCTTCTGATCTGGAGCAGACATCGTCATTTATTCCCCGCATCCGGGGTTTGCTGCTTTTTTCCTATACCACGTTCACATCCACACACCTTTTCAACATTCTCAGGGATGGAGGACTGCCCTGAGCAGCCTGTTCCAATGCCTGACAACCCTTTCAGTGAGGAATTTTTTTCCCAATATCCAATTGAAACCTCCCCTAACACAACCTGAGGCTGTTTCCTCTCCTACTGCCACTTGTTCCCTGGGAGCAGAGCCTGACCCCCACCCGGCCACAATCTCTTTTCAGGGAGTTTTAGAGAGAGAGAGGATCCCCCTGGAGCTCCTTTTCTTTAATCTCAACAGCTAATGAAGATCAGACAATGTTCTAAGGAAGCTAAAGGGAAGCAAATGTTCAAGGCAGCCTTTCCAGACAGTATTTTAATCAGGAGTAAGTATTGATCATAAAGTATATACTCTGTACCTTTATTAATATTCATTTAAATATTACTCTTTGGCCTTGTTTTTCATGTGAGTTTACCCCAGTAGAAGCAAATAGTTTTCAGATTAGATTCCCTGCAGGATAATGACCTCAAAGGCAAACTTTTCCCTTTATTCCATCCACCAGAGCTAAAAACAGCTTTTCCCCTAGTCTTCCTTTCTGTTGAAACTGAAGAAAGGAGAAAAAAAAAAAAAAAAAAGCAGAGGAATAGTCAATAAGCACAGAGAAGAAAATAAGCCTCAAGCTTCCCAGAGCACACACTTGTGAACAAAGGCCATGGAACAAGGCTTTTAAAAGCTCTGTTTATCTATAGAGGATGGCTAAAAAGGCCTCACACTTAGAGAACCAGTGCTGAATGCAAGGCACTATTGGAAACTGTGTTCAAACGCTTTATTCTAATCCTGTTATCTCCTCAACCTATTATTTTGGAGATAAACACTAATGTTTTATATGTATCTTTCCTTTAACCAGCCTTCAACCCCATGTCTGGTCTTAACTTTAACCAGTCTTTCTCTTTCCCCATTCCCTGCTGACAGCTCCTCCCTCTGACTGACACTTTACTGGGTTATGCCTCAAGGTCATTTCATCTTTTCCTATCCCAAGTCACAACCTATAACAGTCCATGAAAAAAGCAAACTCAAATCCAAACCACAAAACTTGCAAAAAAGAAATGAAAAATCATTTGCGCAGGGTTTGCCATATTTTCTGGCGGTTGGCTTTCCCTTGGAGGAGGTAAGCTGGGAGGTAATTTTCAGTATTATTTCTATGGATCAAATATTAATTAAGTCTTGTAATGCTGTCCTGTAGAACACCAAAAGCATCATCAGTGGGGTTGCATGTCTGGGCTCATACTGCTAACATAAATTTAGATATTATCCAGTTTAATAAAACTTCTTTATGCTCATTTAGAGGAGGACCTTCCATAGTTACCTTATAGGTTTTATCTGATTTTAAAAAAAGCCTTTTTTTAAGGCTTTGTCTATATATAGACAACTTCCATTCAGTGTGATCAAAATCTGAAACTTACGAATGATTTTGTAAGAGTTGATATGATGTCTGAGCTCATGCTGGACCTTCCTGGCCATGCTTTTGCTCTGATGCAAAGCTGACAGTCAAGAAACAAAAGAGACAAGGGCAACTTTATAAATGAACTTCTGTTGCTTGAAGTGGAAGAGAAGCATGGTCCTCCCCAGATCATCCTCATTTTCATCTCTAAATAAGAATCTTGTTGCAACTTGTACTTGAATTGAAGGTCAGCAGTTACTCAGCCTCCCCAGAACAAAAAAGAAAAAAATAATGCAGTCTATGTGAAAAGAACCTGGGCAGAGTATTCAGTCCAAGGGATATTGACTTCCCTCTCTTAGAAGGTTGCAGCTACCTTCTGTTTATTGTCACACTAATTTCTAGCAATTTACATAAGTAAATGTCTCTCCAGTACAGGTGATATTCTCTACTCTCACTTGTGCAATCAATTTTGTTACCTTCATTTGTGGCCCTAATAAACACAGCACAACACCAAACAGTGCAGTAGAACTGGGCTGCTCCAATCACCTGCTTATTGCATAAAAATGTGTGAGAGTTTGGTATTCCCTCTTGCTCAGAAAAAGTAAAGACAAATAATAAAACAGCCAAAAAATTCACATTAAAAAAAAAACAGCATCACTCATCCCTCAATTTTAAAACCCCTCAATTTTCCCTGATGTCATTCATTAGGTACTCTTAGGAAAATCAAGGCAGCAGAGCTGTTTTCTCAGTTCAGCACATTTTTGAAAATCTTCACCATGAAAGTTTTGTGTAATTACCCTCAAAATGGTGTTTTGAAGGAGTTCCACGACGTATGGAAATTGGAATAATGAGTTACATTTTCTTGTCTATCATTTCAGTTGGCATTTGGTGAAATTGTACATCTTTAGCTATTAAGTCTCTCCCTTCCTTCTGGTCCACACTTAGATCTAGATTATTACAATTTCTCCTACCCAGTGCCCTAAACAAAACATAAATGCCATCACCATCAATCTCAGCGAGGCCTGTATGACAGCTAACATTAACAGAATGACCTTCTCCAGTTAGATTTTCATTAGTAAAATAGGATGGAAAACAGAAAGTGCCTCAGCTTTGCCAATTTGAACGAATTATCCACGTCATCCTTCTCCAAGTCAGTCGATACCTGAACTGGCAGGAAACTCAGCAATCTGGGACACCATATTAAGCACAAAGTCAACTTTTTTTTATCTTAACTCCTGAATTAAGCCAAACCCAGCCTTTTATACAAGTAAGGCAGAGAGGCTTGCAAGTTTGGCCGCTGCAGAGATTGTGACTTCAAAGTGACAACACGTCAACTCCAGAGCAAATCTGAGCATGCCACATTTCCACCTGCAAATGCACAGTCCCAGGCCAGGCCTGCAGTGACTTCTGGGGAGGTCAGAGAATTTTACCACACTAGGAAAGGAGAAGAAAGCCAGAAGGTGAGCAGCACAACTTGTGCCAACTTCCCAAACAGACCAGGATACCATCCATGTTACCTCAAGCTTTCCACACAGCTGCTGCAAAGCCTTTAACATCTGTGTTCTACCAAAGGACAGGTGCTGAACCAAGCCAACACCTCCACGTCAGGGCCTCGTGCTCAGATTTATTTATTTTTAACCAAATCTTCTCAAAGGGGCACTAAATGTTCACTAATTTACAACCTTCATAGTAAAGGATGTGCCACCCAAAACACAGTCAGCCTGCCAGGCTTTCTCTTTTGGTAGAGAAAGAGGATGCTGCTGGAAATGTTCCTGCCACCAACACTGCACTGCTGAATCCCATCCTAGGATGATTTCTTCCCACTTCAGATTTGCTGTTTGATCAGAAAGAGTAACAGGAAACAGAATGTTCTTATAAGGTTTTCAGTTCTTAAATCCACATGTTCTAAACCACTAATTTGTGGGGAGGGAAGGAGGGTTTGCAGCAAAAGGAAAGAAGCCTTTTAATCCCTGTTCTTTGTTCACACCATGGCAAGGACCTTGCAAAAATTACAAAAATGCAAGAAAATGAAGTTGGGTAGTGGAAAAAAAACCTGTGAGGCAGAAAAGTGCTTTGCTCATCCCCTTGCCAGGCACAGGGCTTGATTTCCCTTAATGGCTAATGATTAATGTATGACAACAGGATGAATAGCCAATATATCTGAAACATGAGCAACTAATCTGTCAGTTTTTCACAGGAAGTCCAATATGGCTTAGGAAGAAAGACAGACTGCTTCTGCCCCTGGATCAGAGCTGATCCATTCCTATATGAACGAGAAAAGAACAGTGCTCCAAGTGTTTGAACACAGTCCTTTGTCAAAAAGGAGGAGGGAAATAGAACACAAAAATGTATTTTAAAAATTTACTATTAGAATTAAATAAATAAAATCAAGTTATTTATAAATTATTAATAAAAATAAATTATAATGATTTAAAAATATTATTATTCAAATTTCCTCCTTCACCACAGTGCATTAAACTGATATCAGTGTGAATTTATTAATATCTACTGCAGATCCACTATACAAGAAAAACATAAATTTTGTTTTGCACTTAGAGGTAAAAATGTTATCACAGCCTGGTCTTAAGAACAATTTTCTTAGTGCAGCACTGGTTGGAAAAAATGTTCTTTGCCTATTCCAACAGAAAGAACCCTCACACTATGACAAGATAAACCACAGCATAAAACCAACAGTCCTCAAACACCTGCCTGAGGAATAAAACAAAATATTCCAGGATGCATCCGAATTCCCAATACCAGCTCAGATCCCTGCCGAAGCACCTGCAGCAGGGATGTGTGGCACAGCATCTCTCAGGAAGGGGAAGCAGCAGAGCCCTCACCTGCACACTTGGTCCTGGTGGTGAGGGGGGGTCCGGGGGGCCCCGTGCCCCCTTCCCCAGGGCGCGTCAGCAGCACCCGGATCTCGTACTCCACGTCGGGGTCCAGGTGCCACAGCTTGTAGTTGGGAGAGTCCACGATGTGGGTCTCTGCCCAGTTGCCCGTGGTGGTCCTGTACTCCACCTCCTTGAGGATGATGGGCCCGTCCCCGATGATGGAGTTGGCGTTGGGTTTGATCCACAGGTACGTGGCGCCCACGGCCAGCAGCTCCGGCGGCGCGATCGGGGTGGGAGGCTCTGGGGACAGAAACACATCACAAGGAGTCAGAAAACGTTGTCCAAACTTCTATCAGGTCTCTGTGCAGTCCTGAAACCTACTGTAATGAAGTGTCCTGATTTGTAAGATAAGCATGTATTCTATTTGCCATCTGGTGGAGGTTGGGCAGTTTTCTTATCTCTTCCAAGAACAATGTCTCCCTCAGGGGAGATATCTTCTGTTAATGGGCCATTGAATGACTCAGTGCATGACTGGTAAAGTTCCATCATCCCATTGTGAGATGCTCCACCCAGAGGGAGGAGCCAAGCATCCCTGCCTGCATAAAATCAGCATTTTTGGGACATCAGGGCAGCCCTTCACTGGATTCCCAGAGGAGCAGCTTCATCCCCGCTGGATCCCCAGAGGAAGACCAGGCCCATCTACTCCATCACCAGAGCTTCAGAGAAAACTCCACCCATCGACAGATCACCACTTCAGCAGCATTTCATCTGCCACTCCAGGAGGAGCAGCCACCATTTAACTGGACTACTACCAACACCCCGACTCCTCAGGGTGTCAGGTTTCTGATTCTATCAGTAGTTTTGTTTGTACTAACTACATTTTTTTTCTTTATTTTTATTAATTTATTTTCCTAGTTAGGAACTGTTATTCCCATTCCCATATCTTTGCCTGAGAGCCTTTTAATTTTGAAATTGTGGTAATTCGGAGGGAGGGGCTTTACCTTTTCCACTTCACAGGAGGCTCTTGCCTTCCTTCACAGACTCCTGTCTTTTCAAACTAAGACACAAAGGCACGATTTCCCCCTCTCATTTACCAAATATTTTGTAAGAATTTAATCTCTTAGTGGAAAGACTTGGGCTTGGGGTTTTTGGGCTCAAACTTCAGCCCCCTTGCACTGGGGGTTGTGCTACCAGCTGAGAAATACCTGTGAAAACACAGGAACCACAAAGCAGTTTTCTGTTTTGAAAGTGCCTTTTAGATCATCATGAGGTTTATACTTGCTCCCTCTTTTAAGCATGTGAACGACAGCACTCAACATCTTGGAGAGTGAGAGAAACAAATCCTAAATAAAGACAACCAAGCGCCCTTAGCACAAACCGTGAATAAAAGGGCTCCAGTACAGCCCTTCCTCTGCCCTGTGGCCTGATACAGCAGAATATCCCAGCCACTGATCGTGGTGCTGTGGTTCAGCCAAATTCTAAAGCTTAACATGAGACAAATAGCAACAAGAGGAAAACTCAAATCACTTGTTCATTTTCTAATCTTACCCCCCCCCACCCCAAAAAAAAATATAGAGAAAAACAGATTCTTTTCTAATCAAAGCACTGGCTGAGACAATATTAGCAAATTTAAACTTCCCAAGCCCAGCAGCCAGGATACTGTTGGAACTGGCTCTAAGTGGGGCTCTTGGTAGTTCAGAATAAAGAAAACTCCAAGGCAACCGTGAAACAACACCTCCTATGGAGTTTGATTGCAAAGTTTGCTCAACTTCATGGGCAAAGGTACTCAAGAAAGTCTGCATGAGACCTGAAGAGTGCCTGGGTGTTTGAGAAGCAGTATAAGCCAGAAGGAACCAGCTACTGAGTACTACCTCTTCGAGGAAAAGCAAAGCAAGCTGATAAAAGACATTTCAGCAGCTCCCTTTGATGGAAGCTACAAAAAAAAAAAATCTACAGAGCTCTGGCTGCCTGCCTGATTTTTATTATTCTTTTTCCCTTCTCTGTCAGTGTAAATAACACTAGCATTCTGGAAACCACATGAATAACATACACCTTGTGGCTTTGAAAACCTGAGCTGAACTCTGCAAGATCATGAGCAATTTCCTGAATCTTGCCTAGCCTTCCCTCTGCAACACTCTGATGCGGCTTGCCCTCAGCCCAGAGGACACAAACTCTATTCTCTTGTGAAAATCAGGTGACAAAATTAAAAGTATTTTGATCAAGAGAGACTTAAAACCATGGCACAGAGTGCCCAGAGGAGCTGTGGCTGCTCCATCCCTGGCAGTGCCCAAGGCCAGGCTGGACAGGGCTTGGAGCAGCCTGGGACAGTGGAAGGTGTCCCTGCCATGGCAGGGGTGGAAGAGATGAAGTTTAAGGTCCCTTTGAACCCAAACCATCCTGCGATCTCTGTCTCAGAGAAAGAAACACATAAATGTTACAACATAAGACATTTGGAGTTCAGTGGGAGTCATTCTAAACCCTTCTCTCCTAGAGGTGATTCCTTAAAGAACTGGAAGAATCCAGGACCCACAGAAAAGTGGAAGAAAGGACTTTCAGTACCACATGATGGGGGAAAGATTGGATTTTCCCCTCAGGATAATTCTTGCAGTTTAAGATCTGCTCAGTGAAGAGAAAGAAACTGTTGTACAAGAGGATCAACTGAAATTATGCTTGATTTCATCTCCTTCAACTGTTTACAACAAATCATTCTATCTCCTTGAGACTGACTGCAGGAGTTGTGTGTTGTACCTCTGGAGAAAAAAACAATCTGAATTGTAATTGCAGCAGGTATCCAACAGGAACAAAAATCAGTGATGCCCGATATGTTTTCTGTGGAATGTCTGTTTCTGCTTTAATTCTGCACTATTCCATAACTCCTGCCAGAATCTTTCTCTGATATGAAATGACAGGCTGATTATATTTTGACTCACAAAGTTATTTCTCCAAGAAAATTGTTTTCACTGAACATGTGTGGATAAATTTTCATTAAAAATCAAATTAATATAGATCACAAGCAGTTTATTACTTGTTTCTTGGTGCAAGGCAATTAAAAGAGAGACTTGGTTATTTTTATTCCCAATGCAAAAGCTACATCTTACAAGTCACATCACAGCTGAACACAAGACAAATGAAATATTAAACTCCATTCTCCTGGGCTGCAGATTTTAAAAGCAACATGATACAGGTTACTTTGGGATTTGATGGCAACTTAGAAGAGATTTATGGGACTGAGCTTAATTAATAGAGCAGTTTATCCTGCTAAACAGACATGAAGATCTCATCTAGCGAGTTCAGTAACTACTGTTGCCAAACAGATTTAAATTACGATGTCACCCAGCACGCCCATCTTCCCTACTCTTGTCCCAATCCAAATCATCCCCACCAAAAAAAAGTGATGGTGGTTTTCCTTCTTTTCTCCATTTATTTTCCCCTTTCTCTACCATTGAAAAAACACGTGCTGTAAAATGTAATAAAAGTAGAAATTGAAACTGTTGCTCCTGTTTTCTGAATTTAAGGAACTAGGATAAGCAGCTGTTTCAGTAGTTTTTAAAGAATCAGTCCCACCTCACAGAAAATAATGAATTGTCTCCTACTAGCACCAACTTGAGCAAAAGCTGTTACTTTTTTAATATCGCTCTGTGCCAAATTACTGCAAGCCATCTAAACAAGTTACCCATTATTTAGCACAACTGGCACATAATGAAGAACATTTTTTCTCTCTGTTACAAAACCCACTTGCCAGTTACAGATGACCAGCCTGATGTTATG
This sequence comes from Chloebia gouldiae, assembly GCA_003676055.1. Taxonomy (NCBI): domain Eukaryota; kingdom Metazoa; phylum Chordata; class Aves; order Passeriformes; family Passeridae; genus Chloebia; species Chloebia gouldiae. The sequence goes on along the minus strand of QUSF01000037.1, from coordinate 952,314 downwards.
AGCTTACTATTTTAATTAAAATCTCTCTTTGACCTTGATTAAACAAACATGGTGACAGACTGGCCTTGTACACATGTAATTGTGAACAACCATATTTTAAGCTCCATTTCATCCCAACACTATTTTATATCACAAGATTTGCCTGGCCTGGTGCTCCCTTTCAGCCACTTTCCCACCTGCTCCAGACACAGAGGAGGAAACCAAGGCTCCCAACAATCCATCTGGAACTAGATTGCTTCCCCTGGGATATCCAACTGAACCCCAGACTTGGGAATGACACGGAAAAATATGATTATGGGTGCTCACTTAAAAAAAAAAAATGTAGTTCAGGCTCAAAAAAAAAAAAAAGTTTTTGACCATGGGTATATTTTATTGACTGTAAAAACAGGTCCAGTTGTGCAGACACAAAGGAAATTGAGGTGTGTCTTTTTCCTGCTGTTAGAACAGAAAATACAGCTCCTGTCTGCAGCTCAAAAGGCTGAACACTGCTGGAGCTTGAAAATGATGTGAATTCTAGTAATGCATAGAGTGTGAGAAAACAAAATTAACATGAAGGACCAGAATAGACCACAGAGGATCTCAAGCCCCACAAGGATCAAGTCCAAATCTCTGTTCCCTGCAGGACCATCTAAAATTCCATCTTTCATAGCAACAGGACCAGGGGTGATGGCCTTAAACTGGCAGAGGACAGGGATAGATTGGATATTAGAAATTCTTCCCTGTGAGGGTGGGCAGGCCCTGGCACAGGTGCCCAGAGCAGCTGTGGCTGCCCCTGGATCCCTGGCAGTGCCCAAGGCCAGGCTGGATGGGACCCTGGGACAGTGGAAGGTGTCCCTGCCCATGGCAGGGGCTGGAATGACATTAATTTTAAGGTCCCTTCCAACCCAAACTATTCTGGGATTCTACAGTGACAAAGAGCATCGCCCAGACAGTTCCTCAACTCTTACACCCTTAGTACCATTAACAAACTTACTTTCCAACTATTGTGGAAAACAAACATATTTTCCTCTTTGGCAAATACTCCTGAGTGTTTCTACTGTACTGCTGGAATATTTCTCTATTTGGCTTTCTAAGCAAGGCAATTCAAAGCAATTTTTACATGATGGAAGAATAACTGGCTCCATGAATCCTTAAGATGCCACTGGGAAGACTGAAAAACTAGAGAAAAATCCTCAACAACTGTTACCACTTTCTCCTGTGAAATAATCCATAAAGAAAGACATTACATAAAAAGGCAATCCTGAAACAGCTGGATGTATCTCCTAAACAATGAATTTTATGTGATTTTTTTTTAATTTCTCCCTTTTTCATAACAAAACAACCTGATAAACTGTACAGATAAGGTGACCATAAATTGTGATTGTCATGGGATGGGCTGTGGCTGGCTTTAGACAAAAAGAACCCTTAATGTCACAAAACTCTGCTGTATCAGCAAGTGCAGCAATTCTATGTTTTGTTTTCTCACATGCACAGGACAGAGCACAGATTGTAAAAATAAGGTCAGAAGAGATACAGAGGTTCTTATTCTTTGAGAGTTGAAAAGGTGAAGATGGGACCTGCTGCACAAAGACCTTTCCTGACAAGCAGGATTTGTGTTTTCCAACATGATCCTGATTGAGTCCCTACTCAGGGGAATTATAAAAGCTTTTCTCACCAAGTCCTAAACAAGCAGCTGTGGACTGTGCTTGTCAAACTGATCAGATGGGACTGAAAGGCAAGGAAACTGAATTTTAAGCTTCTCAAAACTCTTTTAAACAGAAAATACAGAATAAAAAGTATCTTTATAGTTTTCTACACAACAACCAGACTGTCTGAGCAGCATGCACGGTCACCTTTTCTTCAGAGTCTTCAGAGTCTTCAGATCTCTGAATGTCAGTATTTATACTGGCATTGCTTTTTTCCCACACTTGCTACCACTGTCATAAATGCAGCAGGTAAATTTAGTTTTCTAGTGATAATCCAAACTTTCCATTTATTACACAAAAGAAAAAAGGCACCTGGATTTTACAATATTTAGCCTGAGAAGATTTCACTGTGCTGACACTGCACTGATAGATTTTGTCTAAGAGAGCCATTCAGACCTGTCAGTACTGTAACAGGCTGACAGCAGTGGCACGTGTCAAGTGTTGTAAGTGTGCCAGCAGCAGCAATAAATGATTCATTAATTCACCTGGACAGGTAAATTGCACCAGGGAATGATATGGTCTCCCTGAGCCCCAGGAAAATTGCCCAAAACCAATTCTGAAATCAACAATTCTGAATGTTTAATTACAGCCAAAATCCAGAAAATTGAGAGAAGGGGAAGATTTAGGATTTCTACAGAGTGTAGACTAAGGGGCAATGGTTTTATAGGTTTATAAATTTCAGAGATGCAAAGCATTTACTGTTTGAGTTTGCACTCAAACCATGCATGATGGACAAAACATTCCCAGCAGGCAAATATCACCTTTACACCTCTTCTCCTCTGAGAGTGTTCCTGTACTGTGGGATGGAGCTCTGCTCTTTGGATGAGGTGACAAATTCCATGTCACTGCTCTCCAGCTGGTGCTTCTTCCCAACTAAGAATTTACTAATGCAGCAATGAGTGACATTAGTACTCAATGATATAGAATACTCATTTGCCACAATAATGTGCTTTTTTTTTCCTTTTGCTTTTCCCTCAAGAGCTGCTGCTTCTGTGTAGACGGGACTCACCACACATTTAATGTAAAAAACGTAAGGGAGAAAATAAAAATGAGCCAGAAAATGTGAAAGAATTGAGCAAAGTGGTCAGAGAATCAGCACAACAGCAATGAAGACAAGAGATGAGCAGAACCCAGAGGACAGCAATCAATAACACCAAAGAAAGTGGAGCAAGAGACCAAATATTTGGCAGGATGCTTGTCTTCTATCATCCCCTCAAAACCCCAAACTCAAAAACTACAGCCAGTTATCTCAACATCTCCCAACAGCACAGGTGCAGTACACAGATATGAAGGGAGAACTTGATCCATCAGCCTGATGAAAACAGAGAAAACATTCCCTCTGTATTTTGCCCTCCAGAAGAAGAGGAAATGCCTCTTGGTGAGCATGTGTTCTAAACTAAGCAACTGGGCTGCCAAGGATTAAAGAGAACACAAAAACCTTTCCAGGAGCTACTGCAAAGCAGGAGGAAACTTCTTAACCCTTTCCTGAAAGCACTGCAGTCACCAGGCAAGGCAGCTGGAACAAACCTCTGCTTGAAGAAGGTTCATCTGTATCAATGTAATCTTATCAAACGTGTACAGAGTCACCCTGACTGCAAAAAGAGCTGGTATAGACCCAGTGCCTCCTGCCAACAATGGTGTGAGAGGCCAAAGGAGGGGGGCACCAGATCCCAAGTGGGAATTACAGCAGCGTGCTAATTCATTAGCATTTCACACTATTTGTGCCTCAGAAGCTTAGCCTGAATCCCACCAGAGCCTCAGAGGATGCTTTCATTCTCTAATAAGGAAAATAGCATCGGATTAGTTGAACAGTATCTCATTTCCCAGAGTAAATTAAGTGAATTAGGTGAAAGAGTCTGTGCTCTAATTGTAAAGCTTATTACAAGAACTCACATAGATTAGACCTGAATGCTCCTCTTTGAGTCATCATTTGCACTGTAACAGAGTTAAAAAGGTGGCTATAGACTCAGTATTGCTGTGTAGGAAGCGCCAGGTTTGCAGCAAGACATTCCCAAGCCTTGTGCAGCCTGAGTGCCAGCAGGCAGCCTTTCCCACGTGGATGGGAGTGCTGCCCTCCGCAGTGCTCAGGCAGGCTCTGGAGGCAATCTCCAGGAATGATAAGCTCCCCAGGGCTGGAATCATGGACAATTAACTCCCAGCTTTAAAGCACATGTAATTTCCTGAGTTTGTCAACTGCAAAGCAGCTACAGAAACACATCACGAAGAAGAGCAATGTGTACTTGCTGCTTCTGGGATGCCCCTCTCTTTACAGGGAACTTCATGGACCACAAGAGGCCCAACACAAGGATTTTTGACCATCCAAGAGCAGATTACAATTATCTTGACTTTCACTTTGCAGCTTCTCCTTGTTTCAGCCTGTGCTAATTATCTCAGGTTCTCTTAATTGCCAATGGAGAGCATGGGCTCACATTAAGGCACATATCTAAGACAGATAAAATTAACTGCTCCCTGCTCCCCCCATCTTTTGACTGGTATTAAAATAGAGGTAAGATGCATTTTACCTCCTTACTCTTTATTTTCGCAGCACATGGTCCCCAGTAAGAAACAGAGAGGTACTGGATCAGCCTGTTTAGGGGAAAGCCAAGAAATAATACTGAGCACCTCTAAACCCCTTGAATTCTCTCTGAAAACCCTCACTCAGAGCAGAACTTGGGTGCTGCAGTTTAAACTCATCACATGAAGATAAATGATGATGCCTTTCTCTGGGAAAGGTGAGCACAATTCACTTTCCTTTTATCCATGCAGCCAGAGCATGCACTGGTGACAGTGATGCTCTTAGATTTAATCATTCAGTGCTCAAAGTGCCTGCTGGGGAAAGGATTTCATTCTCTAAGACTGTTCTGAGAATGGAGCATCTTAGTTCCATCTGCTGATACTGTGTCACACACAGAAAAATGGTTCAGGTTTCATTTGACCAAAATACCAGTAAAAATAAAGAGACCATGACTTTCTCTGTGCAGCATCTAACTGATCCATTTTGCTCCACAAGGAACATGTCCAGCATGGTTGAACCACATCCTGTTCTCCAGACTTTGATGTATTTTCCTTACAAAACAATTAATAATTTTTATCTTTTGCTGCTTCCCTCATTTCTTGGACTTGATGACAGGAACATCAGCTATATGTGGACTAAGATTTATATTAATCTGGAAATGATCCATGAATAAATACAAGCTAAACTTTAACATAAGAATATATCTGAATACAGAAATTACAAAAGTATGAGAACTAAGCATCATCTCACCTTTAACAAGAGAGATGAAAGTATAAGAACTTTGCAGAAACTCTGGTCAAAGCACTGGTTCCTCCACTAGAAATTGCTGCAACTGCACCTGAACCAACAATCATTCAAGCTGCAGGTTACTCATGAACCTGTGTCTGAGTTCTCTGACCCCCAGGTGAGAAATCCCAGGGCACTACAATCTCTGCTGATTTCCAGTTCACTCTGCTACCTTTAACAGCCCTGTCTCCATCACCACAGTCTGCAAAAACAGCCTAGGAGATGCTGCTCCTCCTCATGGCTCCTCCAAGTTTGTACAATTATATGGAAATCTGCATGCACATCCTCCTGAACCAGGGGTCTCACCACCAGTCACTGCTCAGGGCCACCTTCAGCTCTCCCTCATGTTTCTAATCCCAGGGTCCATCTGAGCTCATCCATCACATGTTATTAAGAATATTTCTGCTTTCTGCATGAACAAACTGCTAATATCCCACAGGGACTGAAAATGTAATCTTAACAGGCACCAAAAATGTAGAAAGGCGTTAATAAACAGGTAAACTGAGAAACATGTAATTTCAGGTCAACTCAAGTTCAAGCAGCTTCAGCAGTTGCTATGCTACCAGCTGATGGTGGTGGGAAAGGACAGAGGCAAAAGGATTTTTTAGCTCTGTCTAGAGTGGCTATTTAGCAACTTCTGCTTTCTGGCACATCTCTGTCTGCAGAATGAAGGATCATTAGTCTCTAAGCTGCTGAAATGGCAAGTGATTGGAGGTATTGACCACCAGGAAGCAGCATGGAATGGTTTGCCTGAATTGATTAAGGAGTTTAATCCATAGCAACCTGCTAGGTTTGCAGGAAAAGCCTGAGGCAAGATGCTTCACTTCATTTGAGGCAAAGCAGGGCTGTAAAAATCCTGTTGTCCTTTCCATCCCTGTCCACCCCTGGGGAGTGAAGGACTGATGGGGAGCAGTCAGAGAACTGAGGAACCAGCCAGGCTGGAGTTAAACAGGAGAGAGTACCAATGAGTGACAGACTCAGCCATGTCCCCAACCTGTGACACTGATCCCTCCTCTCTCAGACACAACCTGTACCCAGAGCTGGGTCCACCCAGGGCACTGCCAGGCTCTGCTCACAGCTAATCCACACAAAACCCTGGTGAAGCAAGAAGGAATAGATTGTTTTATAACTGGAAATAATGATTAATGGATGGCTGCAAGGCCAGAGACTGAATGCAGACTCGTGTTCCAGCCTACAGATTTTATGACCTACAAAGAAGCGCGTGCCAGGCTTGAGACACAAATTTAGGGTTTTTCAGTCCATAAAGAAAAATGTTCTCACTTAAGCATTTGTTTTCCTGTGACAGATCTGTGAAAGACATAGACCACATTTGACCATGAGGAGGCAAGTCAAATTTAACACAAAGAAAGCTGAGGCTGGAATAGTAGATAACAAATGTACCAACAGGGATCTCAGGGAGGCACCCCCCAAGGAACTTTTCAGCTTTTTCAGCTCTATATCCTGAAGCAGCATCTGGCAAACTATGCAGGCAACCAAGCCCCAGAGTGGGGGTCACCTGAGTGCAGGTTTGCTCGGTATCAGTCTGAGCAAGAACCCAGTTGTGATCTCAGTGTGGGACTTGGATGAAGCAGACATGACTCATTTCCAAAGGTACTTTGCCGAGTGCTCATTTTGGGCAGTCATTCCTCCTGCCTTAACTGACTGAAATTACAGACCTGGGAACATTAACAGCCCAAGGGAAGAGCAGGATTTGCTGTTATCACCGCTATGCTTCATTCAAATTTAAAAGTTTTCTCACTTTACTCCTTTCTCTGGGGTAAGAACAGATGGGCACCCCAGGAAACCTGAAGAAACTACTTGAATAACTGGATATCAGGGATATTTAAATGTCCCTCATGCAGGCTCCAAAACATTCCCAGAAATACCACCTACAGAAATTATCCTAAGGTTTACAGCTAAAGTAGCACATTTCATCCCAGAAATTCAAGATGAAGGTTAATCATCCTCCCACTTTTATTGACAATAAAGTGTGAAAAAGAGCCAGGTCCACTCCCAATAACTCTTCTGCTGCCACAAAAGCCATGCTGCTCACACAGCTGCATAAGCAACCAATGGATTTATTACAAAGTCTGCATGGCAAACATCTTTGCTTGTGGTGGCAAAAAACAATCATTGTCTGGGTAATTAAACACCAGGAGGAACAACTTCAAGTTCCATGGCAATTTCCAGAACACAAAGGGATCTCTTCCACCTCTAAGGCATGAAGCAGCATCTCCAGTGCACAGCACACTCCAGAGAAATCCTGCCTGCTACACAGAGATGAGCTCCCAAAATGAGTGTTTGCCATTAAGCTGATGTATTTCAACTGTTTTATTTCCCCAAGGGAAGGAACAAACGTTCTGCTTCTGAATGAAAGTACAAAAATACCTCAGAGTTGATCCTATTAACCCTAAAGACTTAGAGGCCACCAGAGATCCAGGATTCTGGATGTTCCAGTTTTACTTCTTTTTATAAGACTGCCAATATTTCCAAGAATATCTGCAGTCAGTTAATTAATTCTTTATACTTTCTTATTTGCTGCTGTCTCATCCCTGGGACAGTTATAAAAACAAGATCTCCTATCTCCAGACAAAGGGCTTGAAAGAGATGCATTATGGCTAATGGAGTTAAAATTACAGAACTGAAGTGATTTTTTAATGAGTCTTTATTTCAAAACCTCTGTTAATTCAACGTTGGGTGCTGCACACCCTGATCCTCCCACATTTGGGGTTCTGTAAGAAAAATCTGTCCGTCTAGAGGAGAAGCTGTGTTTCATTCCCATAACATCAAATTTTATGCAGGTCCACCAAGGCCCTGAGCCAGGTTCCTTCAAAGAAAACTCTTATTACAAAATGTATGTTCTAAAAGTAGAAATTATATGTTCAAAGGCTTTTTCAAGGAGCTGTAAGACAAGTATTTACTGTGCCATAAATGTTCCTAAAGCAGAGTCTGCAGATGTCCAGGCAATATCTGAATACATGACTAATCAGTGCTGGTGGTTTCTTCACTGAAGCATTACCTGTGCAGGGCTTTCTGCTCACAGTATATTAACACTTCCCCAATCAATGCAAATTGAACCTGGGCTTTCCTGAGAAGGTCCAGATTCAATTTGGTTTTACTGATTTAATCAGCTGAGAGTTCCTTACATAGTCTGGTCCCCTACAGGCCTACATTGACTAAATTCCTGAGATTCTGCATGTGCTGCAAAAGCTAAAAACACGGGGGAAAAGAGGATGGAAAATCTACTAGGATACAAGGGAATTTTTTTTTTTAAATATTAATCATAGCAGTACGCAGATCATACAGACTGGTCACCCTTTCAGGATGATGCACACTGGTATACAAGATTTGATATACAACCTGCCAACTCCCAGTATCTGTTTTCCCTAAGGATGGCTCCCAAACAAGTCAAGGTTCATCAAGGAGCAGCAGCTCAGCCAGGGTTTCTGGGTGAAATGAGAACAGCAGATTACCTAAGCAAAAGGCCAAGCCTTATCCTGCACTTCACTGGCGCAGAGTGGGACTTAAGGTCACTTCTGACAGAGAAAAATGGATTGCATGTGTTTATATATAGACAGACCTGCAGAACTTGCATTGCTGTGACGTTCTGGTGCTAAGCACTCTAGGAAGTCTGCACCAGTCTGTAACAGCACACGTGGCCAGGCAGAGCAGAGAGCAGCAGAGATGGGTGTCAGCCAGCAGGACAGGCTGCAGCCTTCCTGCATCACCAGCCTGTTACCAAGGACTTTGTAGTCATAACAACAAAATTGAGAGATGCCAATTACCATAACACTGAGCACATCATTAGCAGCAGCCTGAACAACTTGTCATCCTGCAAAACTGAAGAATCAGCAGCAAAAATGCAAAGTGACCGACACAGGAGTAGGTACAAGAAGTTCCCTTCCTACATTAGAGTTTCAAATCATGATTTTGAATTTTTTTTTCTCTCCTTTGTAAGGGATACTTATAACTTGGTACAAGGACTGTATGTGTTCACTCAGTATGTTTGACTATATTACTCTGTGATTTTTAAGCACTGATTTAAAAGGAAGATCAGGAAGGAAATACCACAGTTTGGAAAGCTTTGTTTTCAATTCTAGAGCTGCACCTTTCACATTTAAGGAAAATATCCAAAGTTGATTATGTGTTTGCTACACACATAAAACGGACCTAGAACACATAAGGGTTTATTTTCCCATTACTTCGCACATGTGGAATTCCTGTTGATGCAGATCAAAGCAAAATTTTAAGCAGAGGAGTCACTGTATCAGCTGTCACTTCTGCCACCAGGAATGCCTGTTAGTGATTTTATCACTATGTAATTATCAAGCATGGGCTCAAAAGTCACCCTTCATCCTGTCAGTAATTCCTGTCAGGTACCTGGGGAAACATTCAATCCCCACACATCTCCCCACCTAACAGGATTGCAGATTTTCATTGACTCAGAGCACCCGAGGGAAGAACAGCAACACAAACACCTCAAAGAGTCTTGTGCAACTGTCTGAAAGGACCTGACCCAAATAAGCACTGTAAAGTATTCAGTTCTTCCGTTTTTCTTCTATTTCCATCTTTAGGAGCAGAAACCTCAATTGTCCAAATAAGCTCCAGTTAATACCTGATGAGATCTTTGTTCAGTGCCACAGAAAACCATTTGTTGTTCCAATTTGCAGATTGACATTACCTGCATGAGTCTCAAGTACAAAACTCTAGAAGTGAATTGCTAGACATAATCACCTTCAGAGGAAGAATATTGTAGGTCAAATCTTGTTCAAAACACTTGCACCAATAGGTCTGCTGCTTGTAAGGCTACTTAAAACAAACTCTTTTTGCTTCAAGCCAAATTCTTCATGCTAGACTCAGAGCTCCTCTTTCCAAGGTGTCCTTAAGAACAGTAGAACATCTCTGGAGTTAAGAACAGGCAGACACAGGTTATGGTGCAGTGCTTGGCTTTAATGAATAGCTTGTTAGACATTTACCAGCTTAGCTCCTTGTAGATTCACTTAATTATTTAAGAAATACAATGATTATTTGGCTCTATGCCCAAGTCTTCTTTAGTTTATGCTGGTACAAATCCAAAATAAATGGAGTTACCACTGTGATGCAAATAAGCCAAGTTTCTGCTCTTTTGTTCCTCAGTAATCTGAAATGTTGATGATTCCTTATCCTTTACAGGCAAGCTGATAAGAACCAACACCACAGGAAACCATTTTCTAACAGAATCTGCTCTGTGCCTGCTCTGAACCCATTTATAGCTTATTAGGACCCTGGCACAGCTCCATAGTCCAATGAACATGATTAAAAATGACTTGATGAATTTAGTTCATTGAACAGGTGGCTGTAGCCAGACTGGAAATAAGAGGATGTATCCTAGGTGGAAATACTTAATGTTTTCTAAAATTGTTTAAACATCAATAGCTCTGTGGATCTGAGCACAGACAAATTCCAGGAATTCTAATTCCATTAACTGATAGCTGCCAAAAACTCTGCAAGGATCAGGAACAAAATGTGGGGGCAAGGGAAAAGAAACATCTGCATGGCTGCCTGAACCTTCCACCACAACAGGAATATTTCACCAGATCCCAGGGTATCAGGAAATAGGAGGTGATGGAAGAGTGAAGAAAGAAACTGCTCAGGAGCTGCAAGGTGAGAGAGTGAAGCTTTGCCTCCAAGCCTGACTCAAATCCCTCCCAAACCCAGAGAAGAGCCGAGCCAGCAGCTCACAGACAAAGCAGGCAGTGCCAGCTGGATAAAAAGTGACTGGACACAAATGGAATTGCTGTGGAGCTCATCAGTCTGCCAGGCACACCCTGGTGAGACCCAGAGCTGGCCTCTCTGGGGCACAGAGGGATTAAAAGGGTTTAAATTGAGTTGTCTGCTGATGGTTTGTGATAATACAAAAACCGCTGGTTTTAAGAAATGTGCAATAATTTCATAAAAGGCAAGAACTGAGCTAAACCCACCTGGACCTTCTGAGCAGCCATGGTTGGTTCATGCACAGGTATTCTACTCCCTAGGCAGAGCATTACAGGATTTCATTTCCAGCAGAGCTTAAGTGAGGGAATAACCAGAAAAGGGTGCACTGGGAGTAATGAACATATACAGAACTGGCCCAAAACTGTAACAAACCCCTCTGAGATCTGAAACTTGATTACAAGTGCTCTTGATTATTAAAAGCGAGACAAGAAAAACAAACGGGGGAAACAAATCTGCTGCTTTCATCTAACAAAATTCATTTCAACATTTTTTCCAGGGAAAAGCATCAGCTCCTGAATACTTTATATTATAACTACGCCTTCAACTCTGCTGCTGATCTTGACAGCTGCACTTTAATTTATTTGCACGACTCTTATTGGAAGTTGAGTAAAATATGGAATACAGTGAGTCCACACAGTGATTTAGAGGCATTACACCCACATCTGTCACCAGCTGCCAGTTTGAACACGATCTGCCACGCCACTGGCAGGCATTCCCTTCATTGGTAATAAAATCTGGGGCTATATTTCTTTGAGATCTACCAATATTCACTGCATAAAAGCAAGCTGCCCTGAAACATGGGCAGTAAAACTGAGATGAATTCACACAGAATCTCCAAGCTTCAGCTGCAAAGAAAACAGTAGTCCACTTATCCTGACGTTATTGGAAATGCCTGGACTTTATCTAGGAATGTAAATCACCTCTTTGTATAAATTAAAAGATCTTCCCAATGATACAAAGCTAGGTTATAACCTAGACCACAGAGGATATATGTCACAGGGAGAAACAAGCGCTTCACACACACCCTTTTCCCTTTTTATAGTGTTCTTAGGAGCTCATTTGGAATTTACTGTGCATGTAAATGCCAAATGAATTCCAAGTACTGCATTACTGCCAATCCATTACACCAAGCCCTGCAATTTTAACTTACAGCTCCTAGCTGCCTGTGGCACCAGGTCTGGATTCCAGTTCTTACACTAGGATAATCTTGTGGATCTGTGGAAATCACTTTGTTATCATTGCATCACACCTCCCAAATCAGGGGTGCTTGTGCTGGAAGGTTGCCCAAGGTTTTGTAAAGGAAACAAAAACTCAAGACAGATTATGAGTGAGCTCTGTCTCACAACAAAGGGTTTCAGCACTAAAATGATTTTACAGATAGTTATTAAATTTAACCATGAGTTTAAGGTTCTTATTTATGAGGCATTACCACAGCAGATAGGAACAGACAAAAAAAAAAAAAACAACAGGATACTGCTGCCTCTTCCATCTTATTCATTGAAATGTCTGATAAAATTTCAGAGGGTGATCAAGTGATCAGGGAGAACAGGAAGGTCGGTAGCCAATGTCCCCTGCCATCCCTGCTGCAGAGAGAAGCATTTTTTTTTTTTTGCTGGGAAATCCAGAACAATGCATCTGTAAGAGCTGTAGGTGAAGCTGGATACCCTCCAGTAGTTCATGGTCCTGAAAGACAGGACAGGGAACTGAGCAGGATCATATCCCCAGGCACCAGGAAAGAAGATTTTGGCTTGCTCAAAGTCCTGGACCAGAAGAGTGGTCCAGGAGAGCTGCTGGATTTCCAAGGAGCACCTTGTCAAAGCTCAGTGTTCCCTGCTAAGCTGCTCCTTGGGTTCCTACCACTGAGAACAGAATTACTGGAACGGGTTGCAGGGCTCTGCAGAGCACACTCAGCTCACAATGACACCCACAGCTCAAAAGTTCAAGGACATGTACACAAGAGCAGCCTGGAAGGGGCTCAGGACTAGGGAAATGCTGTCCCTGTAGAGCCAGAGAGGGTCAAAGCAAAGGGAGATGCTGGCAGCCCCACAAACAGACTGTCAATTTTGTGCTAGCAGTGTAGTGCAGATTCTCTCCATCAGAAAACCAATATTTTCATCAAGGTTTTTTGTACATGTTCATCAGAGCTGCTACTGTAATTTACACTTATATATTTAAGCCTGTTTTCACTGCAGGCATAAACAAGGGTTTGATTTTTAAAGATCTGGACTTTTAAAGATCTACCTGTAACACCTGCCAAAAAGAGCTCTCAACAACTAAGAGCAGGTCCCTAGCTGCCTGAAAGAAAAAAAATTAAGATAAAAAACAAAACAGAAACACACCAAACAAAAACAATCCTTTGCATTATTCAACAAAAGGAAGCAAAATATATTAAAGAATTAAAACCAGGCTGTGGTGCAGTTTCTCTTACCAACATAAGGTACACACAGGCTTTTGCTGAGCTTTGACTGTGTGAAGACAGCAGGCAACACAACAGCAGCACAACTCAGTCCCACAGGTAATCCCAGCTGTGCCTGTATGTAGTGGCCAGAATAGAATCCACAAATTAGCATCCACAATTAGCTAACTTGACCCACACGGCCCTTTTCAAGTATCTTTTAAGTGGCTTTTTACTTGAATTGGGTGTTACAAACCCCTCCATTTCTTTGACTCATTAGGTTCAATCTCCTTCACACGTTCAGCACCAGCAGTATCTGCCTCTCCAGTCAGCAGGATCCCTGGAGAGACCCGAGGTGACCACGTGAGAGGAGCACAGGCACACCAACGTGGAGATCTTAGAAGTTTCATCTGACACTATTAATTACTCAGCTGCATTAATTTGCCTCTAAATTGCACCCCATTCCTATCCTCAAAAATCACAGCACGGATTTAGATTCTAAGCCTGTGAATCAACATTTTCTAAAGGAGTTGTAGTGTTCAGACCTCAAAAGACCCAGTGATGACAATCAATACACACCTCACCCTTTCTTAGGACAACAAACTCCTGCAGGTGAGCTGAGGTAGGGCAGCAGCACCAATTTGTCTCTGAGCAGCCTGTCTTGTGTTCAATTTCACTGGAATTAAGAGAGAATGAATTATTTTGCTTAAGCTGATGTCATATTAGGACATATTTCTTCATGGCTCAGTTGAAATGCCTGGATGTTAAACTGAATTGTGTTTGCAGACAAGGTTTTTCAAGGAGAAATAATTTATGTGGATGATAGCAGCACATGCATCTCCCAATTAGGTGTGAAATAAATCTAAAGGCATTGTATTCTTACACATAAGCAAACAAAAATGCTCAGTACCTACTGGGATACACAAGACAGATGATGGAATTTGGACCTGGTTAGCATAAGAGATTTGACAGACAAAAGGCTTGGCAAGAGCAAACAGAACTTTGAGGATTAAATCAAGATTGCAAGAAGCTTCAGACTGACTTATCAGAAAAAGAAAATTACATCAGACTTCTGCAACAAGACATGTTTAAAATGCAGAAGTTTGTTTATGTGACTATTAACCCAATCTTTGTAGTAACACAGTACTAGACTTACAAAAATACTGTATAAGCATTTTGTACTTCACAATAAATTGTGCTCCTTTGACCATCTCACAAGTCCCTGTCTCTCTTCATGGCTGATAGTACCTGCCCATGAAGAGAAGTTTGCAGTTATGGGATTCTTGTGTTCCTTGTTAAAAAACATCCCTCAGGATGTCACTGTAACATACTCAATAGAATTAACTGCAGCCTAGCATGACACAGGAGGCTCAAACACTCAAACTAGCACTTAGATATCACAGCTCTCTCATACAGGGCCAATTTTATGGCAAACTTCACATTTCCCCCTTGCAGAAGATGGAGACTCTTGATGAACAATGTACAAGCACAACTGCTGAGTGCAATCCTATTCCTTCCAATGTGGCAAGGTGTAATCTGACACATAAAAAACACTAAAGAACTGCAGCAGGGTTCAGAGTGGGAAAAATATCTTCTCATTACTGCTGTTCCAAAATTATCTGTACTAGGGGATTTAATGCTATTGTTTAATTTGTCAGGAATAGCAGTGGAGAATGGGATCATGGATCACTTCTGGTAGTTCAAATGACAAGCCACCCATGGAACAGGTAAGATCTGCAAACTGGATATGGAACACCCTTACAAACCCTTCTTTTTCCACCACCAGGACTGGATGATAACACAAAATTGCTTCCAGTGGTAAATTCTGTGATGAGCTTTAGCCTAAAAAGGATCTATAGGATCTATATTCTGCAATTGCTCCTTACCTGGGGTCTTTAGAGTTTCTCATTAATCCATGTCAGTGTGTCCAATCTACACTTAAATGGATCCAGACTTGCTAATTGATTCATTCCACCTCTATTAAACACATGATTCAATTCTCCTTATTCCTACAAGGTTCTCAGAATGGACAGGGATTCATTCCTGGGGCCACAGGAATTGTTCTGACCCTCTTCCCAAAGGAGTGTGTGCTGCCCTCTGCCCAGTCCCTTCACAGCTGGGGAGAAATGCTCAGAGCTTAGGCTTGGCTGACCACAAACAATCCATTTACCCATCTTAAATGATACTAAATTTACTCACCACACAAGAGACTTCCAAACACAACCAAGGAAGAGCTGCTAGAAACCAGAAGTGCATAAAGAACTAAACAAGGCCACCACAAAACACAATTTCTTCCTTTTATTTTTTTTTTTTTCCCACAGCAGGGGATTGAAACAAGATGACCTTTAAGGTTCCTTCCAACCCAAAGCATTCTGTGATTCCACCTGTGGTATTGAGGAGCACCCCAGGATTGATGCCTGCAATATGC
Organism: Chloebia gouldiae; assembly: GCA_003676055.1. Lineage (NCBI taxonomy): Eukaryota > Metazoa > Chordata > Aves > Passeriformes > Passeridae > Chloebia > Chloebia gouldiae. The sequence continues at coordinate 936,751 of QUSF01000037.1, read as the reverse complement.
AGTCTGCTTATCAGGTTATCTTTTCTGGTTGTTTGACAGAGCTCTATGTCCCTTATGTACAATGAGGTGGCTTAAAGGACTGCTTGTTTTATTCCTTTTAATCAGATAAATCAATACCAACAGAGGAACCTGTGGGGAGCAGGGGCAGAATATCAGGATTTGATGCAGCAGCAACAGTTCTCCTCCAGTATCCAATAGTTCTGCTGGAGCAAAATATGTCTTTACATAAAGACATGTTTTTCATCAATATTTTCACAGGTGCTGGCCTGAAGGCTCAAGGTCCCCAGCTTTAAGGTGGGTTGCAAGATATGGCAGAATTTTCAGCTGAGTGGCACCTGTTGAAAATTGCTCATTTAACAACAAGAAGGAAAAAGTGTTGGAAAAGCTCATCTTAGACAGTCTCCTACATTTAGAGGAGCTCCCAAATGCATTTTCTAAGTGTGCATTCTAAACTATCAGGCCTACTAACTTTTCTTGTTAAAAAAATACAAAAAAAATAAAAAACAAACCAGAAAGAAAACATTCACTCTAGAGGTATAAAAGGGAAAACAAAGCTTTGAAGGCAAATTTCTCAAAGAAAATAGGACTTGTAATGAGGCAATCTAAATCTGCTCTGATGAGTGGAGATGAGGAAGAATATAATTTCCCATGATCTGTTATTTCCTTTAAAAGCCCCTTAGAATGAATGGAGAGTTGCTTATATTTGAATTTTAGTCCATCTGGTCAAGGAAGAAGACAGGGGAAGAAAGTAAAAAATAATTAAAGGAGAAAACCGCTTTTCATAAAGCTGTAATTTCAGTGAAAACTTTGAGTGAATGAAGAGTCACACATCTTACAATGAACTATTTGTTCACCACATCCCTGTATGAATCCTCCAGTACAGAAAACTTGTTGAAGAAAAGAGAAGCAGATAATTTTTACATTAAGATTTTGTCTTTCCATGAAATATGAATGCTGAGAGCATCTTAATTCCCAGGGGTAGCAGAGTTTGAAATTTTTCAGCAGAGATTCAGCAAGGTCCTGAGAGACAGATAATTAAAGAAGCAATACTACCTGTGGAAAGCAGCACATGCTATGGTATGAATCAAAATCAGGATTAGAATCCACTCTGTGTCAGCTGGAATAGATCTGCTTTCGATGGCACATCCATTTTAAATGTTTCTGATTCCTGAACTCTGACATGAGAACAGTGAGGGAGGAGATGAGATCAACACAGAATACTTGAGGTAAAGAACAAACTGATTCAACACTGGGAGAGGCAGCTTAGTGCTGAACATGCTTTGCAGAAGAGAAGATGCTGCCCAAATGCTGCAGAGGATTCCCTCTCAGCCCTGCCCCACCTCCCTGCCTGTCAGCCACACCCAGGGACTGACAGCCACTCTGTGGTAAGGGGGAATTGCACAGGGAATCCTCCCTCATCCCCACTGCCCAGGGTCCATCATTCTGCTTTCTCCAAGGTTTCCTCCTCTCTCTGTCATGGGGACAAAAAATAAAAATCGCTGTGCCAGAAGGTTTGCTGAAGGAAATAAGTAAAACTGGTCACTAATGTGTGAGTGTGCCACCCTTTCCAGCAGCACCCTGTAACTGCCCAGCTCCCAGGGGTCCGGACCCTCGCTGTGTCCTGCCCCACAGGGAGCAGCTGGTGGCACCCTCACAGACATGACCACTCCTCCTATTTAGGTGATGCTTCTCTAGAGCAAGAGAGAGAAACTTTGCTGAAGTTTCTGCTCCCAGGTCTTCTTTGAAGACATTACACCTGTGCACAGGGGGGACTGCAGTCCCTTGCTGTTGCAGTAAGGTAGAAAAATCATAAAGAAGGGTTTCACAAAATCAAGCCTGCTCTAAAATCAGTGTCTGGCCTTGCCAAGTTAGCCCTTTGCAGGTTCCCATGTGAAAGCAATCCTGGTGTGAGCAGTTCATTAATGTAACAATCTATTCCTGGGTGAAAACAACCAGCACCTCTATAAACTGTTTTTACACAGTTAGAAAAATGAAAACTATCTCTCACAAACAACTTTTCCTGCAGGTCCTCCCCAGGGGTTTGAGTGACCAATCAATACAGGATAACAACTTGTTATTAACCAATAAAGAAATTGGCAAGAAAGCTGTTGACCAATTGGAGTCATACATGAAGTCTGTAAAGTTGGATAAAAATGAGTTGTGTGAATAAAGAAGGGGCTTTTTCCATCATGAAGAAAATGGAGTCTGTAATTTATTCCCATACCTTGTAAATACAAACCCACCAGAGTGCTTGGTTTTGGCAGAGTATCCCAGTTCCCATTGCCAGCTTGCACATGTTACAAATATCTGGTTTTGGACCCATTGCAGTGATATTGTGCAGCAGCAATTCCCACCATTAATTACATAACAGGAGAGAAACTTGTGCCCTGGGTATATTTTATACCTTATCTACCCTTTACTTCCTCTTGCTCCCAAATCCTTTTCAAATCAACCTGAGAGGGGACAGATGGAGAAAAAAAAAATTCTTTTCACAAAAAACACTGGCTATGGAAAGGGATTCCAACTAAAAAAAAAAAAAACAACAAAAAAACCCACCCATCTAAACACTCTGCTTTCCTCTGCATCTCTTAAAAGAGTCTTGCAAATGCCAGTGAAAATGATGGGGTATCTGATGTTTTGACAGAAACAAGAACATCATTAAGGTAAGAGCTGTCAGCAGGTATTTTATTTTATCCCTGGAGAATATGGCTACTCTTTAGGCATTACTTTTTTTACTAATCTTTTTTTATTTCATTTCCATTTTGTAATCCAATCCTGAAAGATGGCATATTTTATTTGCCTGTGAACTGGACAGATTAGAGAGCAGCAGTGATGGCTTGTAAATATAACCATGTGTGGTTCCAAGTCAGCAGCCAGCAGACAAGCACTACTTGTTCTGCCACTGGGATAAGACAGGAAAACTCTTCCACGTCCAGGGGCAGTCCTTATTTATAGAGAAAACAGTGCTGAGGTAAAAGTAACGTAACAGCAGGAGAATACCCAATATTTCATTATTACATGTTAAACAACGGCACATATTTAAATATACAATAAAAAGAAAAGGTGGTTTTCTGTGTGCATTTACAACCTCATCAGATTCCAAGTATGAATTAATATTAAGTTCCCAGTAAAACCACTGGAAACTCAGAACCACCCACAAACCAGCTCTCCGCATTACCAAGGGGGAGGAGGTCCAAGAACAGCAGGAACAGACTTCAGGAGGCAACTGGTGACAAGAAACAAATAAAGGAACGGGATCAGATGAAATGCAGAGGGAGCAATGCAGAACACACCTGGTCCAGGGCTTTGGGAGAGCCCGGGGGTGCTGCTCAGAGGAACAATGCCTGGAGGTGCACCATGAATACAAACGAGAGCTGAACCCTGCTGCTGGCAGGCTCAGCTGGGAGAACTGGAGTCCAAATCTGGCAGCTGCAGGAACTGCAGCTCTTGACAAACAGCATACTTAAGGTTCACTCCGAGGAAATTCCTGGAAGGTACTCAGAAACCCAGCAACACTTATTTAATCCACCACATACAATGAGAACTCAAATCCTTCCCCAAAGGAGTGTGACATGGCATTCTGGGAGAGAAGATTAGAGAGGTCAGGCAGATCTGTGAGCACAGCCTCCTCAGAAGACAATTATCAATAAAAGAAAGGGTTGAATCAGAGAGGGGAATCACAGTATATTTTATCAGGATTAATAAAGTAGATGTTTATTTATAATCTCTACTAATTTGTTTGATGGTTGTTATTCAGAAATCCTTGTTTAGTCATTAAAAAGATAAGCCACATGTAAGTATTGTTAGAAAAGGCACTTTCTATAGAAGAACAGCAGACGTATGGGAGAGTGAGTCAGATATTTATGTTCCCTTTTAAAAATAAAATTAGCAAGCTTTTGGAGGAACACACTGTTTCCAGACACATAAAAGCATTCCTGATTATATCTGCAGTTTCCAGCCCATGCAGAAGTTTCACTTGTTCTGGTCTATGCAGAGCTTTTGTTCCTGGCAAATCTTAGTGAGGAATACTCCCTCAGAGAGGAAAATCATTATGGAATCATGGAATATCTGAGCTGGGAGGGACCCACAGGACCCCCCAAGAGCCCCACCCTGGGCACCCCTGGCAGCGCTGTCCCAACGCTCCTGCAGCTCCGGCAGCCTCAGGGCCGTGCCCTGTGGTGGAAAAAAAAAGACTTTTGGGTATCAAGTGAAGCTCCTTTACTTTCCTGTGAATACACAGGGAAGGGAGTGGACAGATGTAAAAATGAGCGTGGCACATAGAAAATCTGTTTGGCCAAACAAGCTCATTCATCATAGGTGCTAGAGCAGGTTTGCACTCTTCCTCAAGTGCTAAGAAAACTGAGAGACACTGCACCTTCAAATCTTCTCATCATCAGCCCCAAATTTCCTAGCCATGAGTTTTCTCAAAGCGTTGTTCACATGGATGTGGTGAAGGATCTTCATGAAAAAAGAAACCAAAAACATCTGGTTCAATGCAATCAAATCAATGAAAAATCAAACAAAAATTATAAAATTACACATTTTTAGCTACTAAAAAGCTTTTCAGCTTTTGCAAGGACATTCATAGCCCAACACTTCTTCTTTGAAACAGATGGCAGTGGTGTTTACTGTGGGCTCTTTTGCACCACAAATCCACAAAGAAAAAGCTGTTTTCAAAAAGTTTCTTTTTAACTACTGAATAGTAAAGTGTCTTGCACTAAAATAAACTTTGTTGCCATGTTTCAAATGATCATATGAAACATGACCTGGCTTTGACATGTCCAATACCAGCACACCCTGGGGTTTAAAGAACATTAAATGCTTTGTTTACTAATTACATTTGAAATAACTTTTTTTTTTCCCAGCTGATAAGTAAAACACTAATTGGTTATAACTGATGTGACCTCCAGATATGCCAGGCATTGTACTAATCATCTGCCCGTCCTTTACTTGGAAAAATAGAATTCAAACCTCCTTTTCAGCCCAGCAGTTTTAGCCTGTGGCTTGATGGTACAGGGACCTCAACAGGCAGCAATAATTATCTAAAAAATGCCTCCTTTTGGGTCACCCACTCCACTGAAACTTTGGGATTCAGGTAAAGAAATAATGGCTTATTTTTGCACAAGTTGTGGCAGGGGAGAGGAACTCATTCTTCCTTCACACAGTTAATCATATGACTGCACAAAGCTCCAGACAGAGTAATTCCTCCCTAAGGACATCAAGGACTCTCAGCTCCAAGTCTCATCCTTTTATCCCTGAATTAGAAACCTATTTCCTGGTCAGGACAGAGGAACAGCATCAAAACACAGCGAAGCAGGAAGAACTGGGGAAAAAAAGGAGAGATGGGATGGGATGGGATGGGATGGGATGGGATGGGATGGGATGGGATGGGATGGGATGGGATGGGATGGGATGGGATCCATGGGATCCATGGGATGGGATGGGATGGGATGGGATGGGATGGGATATGTGGAGTGGGAAGTTCTGGTGTGGTGAATGGCCAAGCGAATGCAAGAAAAGTTGGATTTAAGTGCACAGACAGCCCTGCAAAGAAACAGAAATGGCCACCACCCCTGCAGATGGTAGAAGCTGACCACTGACAAGTAAATTTGAGAAATCCAACCCGATATTCAATAAGGTCTCATCCCAAAACAACCCACAGCACAAATGAACCACAGAAAATGAAACAAAAAAGTGAATTTTCCTGTAATCACAGGGGTAGGAGGTGCCTGAGCCACATATTCAAACAAATCATCCATGTGAGTATTTGCTGCACTGGGTTAACTGCTGGGATCACAGAGCAATGTGCAGATATTTGACCAGCACATTTGGGTACATCCCACAAAATTTTGTTCCTGAATATTGATTTCAGGTAAGATTTGCCACTCCATATTCTCTATTATTTTATTCCTCTAATTACATTTGTATTTTTTAATTTTCCTGAAAATGGCACCCAGAAGGGTTTTGCTGAATGCTTTTCATTTTTTCTCTCTCCAAAGGATACCTCCAAACAGGAACATACCAACATCTGCAATGGAAAACAGGCTGCAGACCCTACCAAGGTATCAGACAACTCTTTTAGCATAAATTGTTTGAGGTATAATTTCAGGTAAGTGATCCTAACACTCTGTCACATTTTATGCCATTGGCCTCAGGGCCTCAATCACAGTCATTCAGTTAAATATCACATTAAGTCCCCTGGGTTCAGTTCTTCACAAAATTTAACAAATAGAAACTTAGAGTACATGTTTGCTCTCCCACAAGACAGAAAGCATGGCAGGATCTCCCTGTGCTCCCGGGTGACTGCAGCCACTGCCCTAAATACACTAGGATTTAAAGCTTACTGTGGCATAGAGCTACAGCCACTTTAGAAATAATCAGAAATAATCACATGAAGTGATCTCAAGTACTATTTTCAGAATTGGTTTAGTAGCCTCAGAGAGCAAGTCCTCAGTCACTTTTACAGACAAAGAAAAGCAGGAGTCTGGAGTCCTCCAAGGAAGGTCTGCTCTGCTCAGCTCTGGGTACTCAGCTCTGGCAGATGGATGTCTTATTTTGCCAACTAACAAGCAAATTTCTGTTTGTTTGGAGAATTGCAGTCACTACTATAATTGCTGCCTTTTAGTTTGTCTCCCATCTCCATCTATTTACAAAAGTTCAGCAAATACCCAGTTGGATTCTCTGCCGTGAACACAAAAGGACTTTTTCCTTTCAGGAGCCCTAAAGATCCTCCCTGGAGATGTTCAAAGAACCTGGATGTGACATTCAGAGCTCTGGGGTGGGTGACACGGTGGGGATCAGGCACAGGCTGGGCTTGATGACCCTGGGGGGCTTTTCCAACCCCAATATTATCTCTGACAATGACAAGTCTTGTTTGAACAGCCATGAGGTAATACCTGGGAGAAAAAAGAGCTCCTTTATCAGCACAAAGCTCTAGCAGGCAACCCCTACACACAGAGTCCAGCTGTGGCAAGTATAGCTGGCTTTTTTTCTCCTAAAATGATCTTCTAGGATAAGCAAAACCTGGTGGTGTCTGCGGGGGTCAACGGGACAAGAAGAACACAATCAAAAAGTTGTGCCACACTGATGCTTTCGTGCTTTGTTCTGCTACACAGCTGGGCTTTGTTTTGGTTTGTGTTACTTAAACACCTTTTGTCACAAAGCTCTTCACAGTTGATAATAAAAGTTGACCCATTTCTCCCCAAGGATATAAACACAATATCTCACACATCCAACAACAAGCTGAACTTCTTTTTGCTGTTGGTTTGTGATATAACTGCCTGGAACGTTGGTTTGGTTATTAGACACAAATGGTAAGAGAAAACACATGGTAGAGACTGTAACCTAATGAAGAAACAAATTTAAAATTATACATATTTTACATACAATATTAACATTACATTTTGAAATAAACTGCCTTTCCTCTTCTGCTTTCCACAAAAGCACATATAAAGCCACAGGTATCAATAGTGCAGCCTCCATACAAGGACTCACACTGCTGGAATTGCAAATAAACCTCCACTCCTGTGGAATAACCCTATCAATGCAAGAGTCTTAGTGGCCAATTATTAGTCATTTCCTCCATTCCCTTCTACCAGAATTACCTACTGTATTTTCTCCTGTTCAGATTGAAAACAGGATAAATATATGCTGCAAGAACCAGAGAGCCATTTGTCTGATCTTACTGACAGAAGTTTGATTGATGCAAGGAAAATTATCACCTCACCTGCAGCAAAACATTTTGATGTGGGCAGAGATGTCTGTGAGTGGATAACGTTATAGCTGTCACTCCAATTGCTGCCCTGGAGAGCAGCTAATGAGAAAGGCAAGGAACAGGTGCCTATAAAAATCTCAGAGCTGACACAAATACCTACAATAGTTTTACCCAAGACAGAATCCTCTCTTTTTTTACAGCTTTTCAAGCAGGCAGTAGAGTACATACCACTGAGTGCAGTAAATACAGGAGGCTGCTAATTTACTGTACACAGCCACTCGAAATAGCTTTCATTAGAACACCTCCCCAGCTGCACAGTATGAACTTCAGGAGGCTGTTTCTTCATGCTCTCACGTGGTATTCAGGTCATGCTTTGTGTTGGGAAGTTTATTTTCCTGTAGTTCCTGGCAGCATCCTTGTGGAAGGCATGCTCAGTTAAGTAGCAAGTCCATTGCTGATATACCTCTATATTGTTTATTTTTTCCTGCTCACACCTCAGATAAATCTGATCCATCTGTGCCACTCATTCCTGCTTTTGAGACAGAAATATAACTCTGCTAAACCCCTACAACATCCTCCACCCCAAAAATCCTAAAAGGCAGGTTCCTGAAGTAAGTTGAGCTACCACAGAGTAAAGATGGCTCTGAGGCTCCTTAGACTTCAGAGAGTTAAGCAAATCCTATGAGCACACAGTGTAAAAATATTCTGGGGTGTTTTGCATGTGCTTAGAGGTCACAGACACTCCGTGGTTTACATATGTCTACTCATATGCCAGCTGGGATGGTGAGCACTAAGTTGTATTTTCCAAGTAAATACATCTGTTCAGCTCTTCCCCCTCCCAGTTTCACTCCATCTGATTATCCTCTAGCTGGAACCACCAGGGAGGCTCTGTCTCAAGCACTGTGAGCCACAGAAAAAGCCCTCACGTTTAAGGTCAGGTTGCAGGTTCACTTACCCCAAATGATCAAGGCAAACTTGACAGAAAAAAAAACAAACAAAAAAAACCAAAAACAAAACAAAAAAAACCAACTCACAGCTAGGGTTGGCAACCTGTTGAGATGTAAAACATAAATTATAAAAACAGAGCCTTTGCTAAACATCAGTAAATTCTAGATGTAAAAAAAACCCAAACCAAACCAAATGAATGCCCAAGATATTAACCAGAAGGGATCACTCTGGCTGGGAGCCCTCCCTTTCTCTGCCCAGGGATGAAGCAAACTTCAGGATTTGGTTCAAAAACCCGCCACACCTCCCATCAAAAGCCAGCAATAGTAGTACAACCAGCTCTAATAATCTAATGTCTCAGATCTAGAAGGCAGACTCACCAGAAGTGCCTGATAACCAGTTAAGGTGAATCTTTCTTTGACACTCAATACTTCTCTTTTTATTTCAGGTTTTTATGATACAGAGAGTTTCACAATACCCTGCAGACCACAACACTCCTTCCAGCTTTCCCTCTCCTGGGCTGTATCTCTGTTTATTTCCAGTTTAAAACTCAGCCTTTAAACATATTTCTTGATCTAGGCTGTTCCCTCAGAGAGACTCCATAGTATTACACCAAAATCAGTTCTTTCTTTTTTCACAAAATGCATTTTGAGGCAGTAATAAATGCTAGAAATTCCAATATGCTGCACAGTGTGGTGTTCCCCCTGAGAGCTGCAATGAGGGGTGATAGGTGCTGATATTTCACAAAAAGCATTCCAGAGCCTGTGAGAAACTGGGGAGGATTGAAACTACCATTCATTACTCCTGAAAAAAAAGAAAAGGAAAAGGGTGGGAGAGACAGCACCAAACAAAATCTGAGACTCATTTACTCCAAAAGAATATGTATAATGGCCAAACTACCAGCTCAGCTCACTGCTGGGGACAGTCTGGTTGCCAGATCTCAAAATACTCTCCATGCTTTATTCCTGCCAGAGTTAAAAGACATAAATATGGAAACAGAAGGAATTCTGAAAACAAATTTTACTACAATCCCACTAGAAATCAGGGAGATTCACCTCCTGGACGAATTCCTGAACAAAGCTGAGAACAAAGGTGACACAACTGGAGCTCAGAGCTCTCAGAACAATGAGGTCACACACAATATCCCTTCATCCATCCTTCTGCTCACATTTTTGCTGGAGAATTGTGTTGATAGACCAGCAGAGGATTCCCAAGGCACTCATGTACAGATCCAAAGCCTTGGGATACCAGGTGGAGAAGGAGTCCCCATATTCCCTCAAAATACCCAAAATTTAACATGCCAGGAAACACATTTTGGTGCTGTGGAACAAGTTCAGCCCTCATGGAGTGCAGGGTTAGAAATTGGTGTAAGACACATAAATTAGCCATAGGCTCCCAGCTGAGTAATAATTAGCACTGACTCCATGATTGCAGAAGGCTGATCAATTGCTTTATTATATCCTCCTATACTATATTATACTGCACTTATTAAGGAACTCAATAACCCTCCCAGCCAGTCTGACACAGCTTTGACCTGACTGGTCCATCCATCCAAACACCATCACCAGTGTCCAATTGAGAAATCACCCTTTGGTACACAAATCTCCATGACACATTCCACATGTGCACAACAGCAGGTGCAGCAAGTGGAGATAAGAATTGTTTCTCATTCTTTTCTCTGATCTTCTCACAGCCTTCCCCAGGACAATGCCTGGGAGTCTGTGCCTGCTCTCTGTGGACAGAGCTGCTGCCACAAGAGCACACACAAATATCCTGCGTGTCCTGATGCTGTTGAGGCAGGACGGGAATGAGAAGACTCCACTCAGAAGGCTGTGAGAGCAAAACTCAGATTTATTTCAAAATGCATTGCTCTTTATACAGAGCTGCATGCAGGCCAACTCCATTGGTCCTGAAGTGAAAACATCCCACACCACTGGTGCACAGTGCATGACACACAGTGGTAGAACTTAACTATAAACAATGTGAACAACAAGAGAGATAAAGAATCTTATTTACATTCTTTTCCAACAGATTCCCAGGCTTCTGCCTGGTTAAAAACTCTCAGTTTCTTTCTTTGACTGAATATGAGAATGACACATGTCCCTGCTGGAAAAGTTTTTCTGGGGCACAGAAATCCCTTCTGGGGTGGACTCAAGGGACTTCCTTCTGGGACTGACACCAAAAGGCTGCTTGATTAAAAATAACATTACATTTAACCACACCTGAACTGAAAAGTAGTGACTTCCATCTCCATTAGTTATTTGTGAGGTCTCCAGGATATTCTCTCAATAATTCACATATTATTTGTTATTGTTTGATGCAGAAGTTCACCATGTAGGCAATGATCACGGAACAAGTGCTTTTCCTTAACCATGCAGGACATGTTTATAGTGCCTTTCCCTGTCTCTGCTGAAGAGGTTTGTGTTAGAATTAGTGAAAGAAATATTAATAAAATTCATGTGCTCAAAGGTTTCCCCATTCCACAGCAAGAAAGAAAGCAAATCTGGTAAGGAAAAGTATTCGTTGTGGAAACAAAAGAAAATATTTCACAAAAGTACCTGGGAGTCCAGATTGATATATTTTCCCCAGAACTGACAGCAGTTCTTCAACAGAACAAGGGACCTTGTGAAGACACTTAAGACACATAAATTAACCAAACAAAGCCAAGATTGTGATCAATACAGGTTCACATTCAATACTTCAAGATTGATTACATTTAGAAGAAAGGCTTAAGATCTGTTAGCTGCAAAAGCTGGAAATATCCCTCTCAAATAAAGTATAGATGCTACACAGGGAAGATAATTAAGTATTTAAAGAGCTTATCTAAGGCTGGTGAGATTTTCTATAATTTAAAACCTTTCAATCACAATCTTTTTTGAAGACTCTTCTGCTTTATTTATACAGTAGTGCTCATGATGCAAGAATGACTTGTGAATTCTGTGGCCTGCATTTTACAAAATGTCGAATGAGATGAAACATTTTTTTTCTTCCTGTCATGACAGCTGTAATTGAAGTGAGATATATGAAAAATAATAAAGCTTCCTTATGAGTGTAGAGCTGCTACACCTGAGGCTGAGCCACACAAAAAATTCTCATCCTCTCTGTTGAAAGTAAATCCTGGAAGAGAGAATAGTTTAGTCCCTATTGAAACTATCACAGCTCTAATGAAGGCTATTAAAATTCCCTTTTTGCTCAGGAAACACCAATAATCCCACTCTAAGGACTATAACACTACTGTGATTCCATAAAGATGAGATATAAAGACATTATGGTGAATTTGAGGATAATTCAATACCAGATATTTTTTTTTTTCCTTAGTCTCCTTGACTAAATGCTGTCTCAACTGCTGCTGAATCAAATTCCACTGGACAGGCTTTGAGAGGACCTTGCATGTGGGGAAAAAGTTCCATCTTGGAGACAAAAAATGTATTTTTCCTAATTATTCCATTTTAAATCCTATAAAAGAAATTAATGAAACAGTCTTAAGGAGTCCTGGTGGTTATAGATATATAACATTTTATATAAAATGCTTGTTTATGACAAGACCTCAATGCTCAAGGGCAGTTCAGTTTGTGACTACAGCAATAAAACCTCCCATGAGCAGAGTGATTGCTGCATGCTCTGAATGGACTCACCAAAAGGCAAAAAATCAATGTACCAAAATTGTGAGTCATCCTTGAAGCACCATATTCTTGACACAAGTGAAAAACAAATTTTCTGCAAGGCTCCTCGAGTAGGATATAAGGTTAAGTAAAAGGGAGGTGGGAGTAAACAATGTAAGTGCAAGCACAGAAGTGTTTATATCTAGAGTTTCAACCTCAGAATCATGGGAAATATGGATAAATCACTATTTGAGGAGAAATCTGGGTCAGAAGACTCAGTAATACCACGTTGCTGATCAAAAGGCAGCAGGATATGGTCAGCAGGGCTCACAGGGGTCAGTCAAAAAGTCAGCAGCAGCAGCAGCAATAGAAGGTTTTGTGTAATGTGAAGGAAAGAGAAAATTGTGGAAACAAGTAATCCAAACCTCTTCCATTTTAATTTGTGTCTGTACCCTGCTGAGGGAACAAAGAGTTTGTAAGTTGTAGTCTGTCATGTAAGTCAGTAGTAGCTGCAGGGTAATAAATAGGAGAGTAAAGCATATGCAAAGTCTGATTTATGGGATCCAAACAGAGAGAGCCCAAGTCTTGCAGATATTTGCATCTTCCTCACATGCAAACAAGCACTGATGGAAAGTTTCCTGCTGAGAAAGAGAGAGAGAGAGAGGCAAGAGATGCACTGGAGAGAAATGTGTTAAGAAAAAACATGAGAAAGAGCACTGGAATAATTTCTTTAGACAGGGGTTTTGTGTATCTTGGCACCAGAGCAGAGCACAACCACAGAATCACAAAAGGGTTTGGGTTGGAAGGGACCTTAAAATTCACCTCTTTCCAACCCCCTGCCATGGCAGGGACACATTCTACTATTCCAGGCTGCTCCAAGCCCTGTCCCACCTGGCCTTGGGCACTGCCAGGGATCCAGGGGCAGCCCCAGCTTCTCTGGGCACCCTGTGCCAGAGCCTCAGCACACTCTGAGTAGAGAATTTCATCTAATCTAAATCTCTTCTTTTTGAGTTTGAAACCTTTCCTGCTCACCTTGAAGGTGTAATAGTTCAGCTCTCCAATAGGCAGTGTGGACTTTTGGGAGCTATGAAATATCATATTATGAGTTTTTCTTCTCAAATTCCTAGACCAATTAATAAAATAGTTGCAGGGCATGCTGTAACCATCAGCCTGTTCCTCAGCAGGTTTCTGGTCTTAGATCTAAAGCACCTTTAAAAGTCACAGCTGGACAGGGGTGATGGGGAGGCTGTGACCTGAAGCAGCCTCCCAGTGCCAGAGGAGGTGTGAAAACCAGCACATCAGAGCAAAGCTGGAAAGCAGTGCCACAGGTTTGAGGGCATGGTTCTATGAGGAGAGTATTTCATCAGCTTGCAGCTAGAATGGATGCTGGGAAATTATTTGCTTTGAAAAATGAAGCATTCTTCAGTTGGATAGAGATGGAAAAGGAAGGCTGCAACATCTCCACTCCAAACTGCAGCTCTGGCTGTTTCCTTGTCTCACAATCTCAGTGAATTGACTTCCAAGTGATCATTCTTTCCTTAACGCTGCAACAGGCTCTTCAATCTCTTCATTCAGATAGGACAAATGCAAACATCACCAACATCAGCTGCTCCCTGGAGTTCAGTTTCGCTGCCTCAGAAAGCAAATCAGCTCAGCTCCAGCATTCAGAGCTAAATGCTATGCAAACATTAAAAATCCCATTCACCTCAATTCCTGACACAAACTCCTGCAATGGTCTCCCTTCAGCACCACTCACACACTTCAAAAGCCTTCTGCCAGCTCCCAGATTGGAAGCTGGGAAGATTCTGGAGCTGCCTTAATGCCAGTGTCCTTAGCCTCATCAGTCAAGCGTTTACAGAGCTCCCATCATTTGTTTCCTCATGAACTTAGAGGCTCAGCTTGTAAATGCCAACCTCCAAACCAGCAGAGGAGTTTAGCCTTGCAGAGTGTGTAATGGTGTGTTGGAAGGAGGGAGAAGAGTGTGTGTGGCACCCAGCCCTGGAATCTCTGATGGCTGAACACCCACAAGAAGAGATCGTTTAAGGAAGGGTTCAACCTCACCACAATCCAAAGTGCTCCAAGATGTACAAAACAAAAGAAAGCTAAGTTCAGTAAGTCAGGGCAATGTAAAGAAACAACAAATCATTTTAACTGTTTTATATCTTGCCTTGCAGTTTGTTTAAAAACAATAAAAATAAACTCTGGGCACACTGTGCAGACTCACAGGATGCTGCCAGCAAAAAAATGAAAGCTCAAATCAAAGCAAGAGAGCTGGGGAATTCATTAGCACCTGGCTCAGGGCAAAGGTTGTCCCTTCCACAGGTGATGTTCAGCTTCTTAGTTCAGTGTCCTACAGCAAATGCAGGATTTTGCAGAGAGCCTCTTAGCTGGAGGAAATACTGCATGTCTGAAAGAGATCAGTATCTGAGCTTCTTTAGCATCTGGTGCTGCAAAAATTTTAAAAGTTCCAGTAACTGCATTAGCTTTAGGTATTTGCACCTGCAGAAACAGTTTTCTCTTTTCTTTGGAAATTAATTGGTTTGTCCCACACACAGGTGATCTACAGGTCTCACTGTATTGCAAATACACCCTTTTTTATTTTGCAGGTTTATTATTAAAATTCTCATACTAACAATCATCTGTTCTCACTAAAAAGTCTGGTGCATCTTAGCTTGCATTTCACATCAAGTAAAACTTCTTTCCTGTTTTTTTTTTGTTTTTTTTTTTTGTTTGTTTGTTTTTTTTTTTCCTGCTGCAAAAGAAATCTATTTTGGTGTGAAAGGGGTATCCCTGCCCTGCTGAGATAACAGCTCATGCTCAACAATTACATCCCATAAGTGCCCAAAAAGTGCCCAAATCTGCCTGAACCATACCAGATTCTTCACCAACGTCCATGAATGGTGACAAATGACACTTCAAGGGAGTTTTCTTGAATGGAAAGCAGTTAACAGCATTGTAACCACAGGGTGGATAAATTAGGAACAGCTTTAGATCCTATTTTTCAGGAGAAACCCATTAATAACTTCCCTACAATTAAGCAGGCAGAGGAATGATGAGCAGAAGAGAGTTAACAATGAATGTGACTCATCTTCTGTGCTAAGTCTTTAAGTTCAGTCATAAGCAAAAAAAAAAGTGTAATTTCGAATTTTAATGTCACATGAGTATCATTAATAATCAATTTGCATGAAAACCTGTCCTTTAAAAAGGAACAAAGAATGAAAAGCTGACAGGTTTATTTGATAATGGCACATATCTTGTGGCCATTCACTGCAAGGACACTTCAGGCAGCAAAGGCACAGGGCTGTGTTCTTGGAATTTTATGTTCTTTTCTGAGTATCAACAGTCCTGAGTTAATTTCTATGCAGTTGCCTTAAACCTCCTTAATAATTCTAACTAGAAACTAGAAGGTTTGCATGTATATCATGCATTTAGTCAACACACTCAGTGGTGTGATAGGAGAGCCATTATCATTTCCCAGGTTGTTAGAAACAAGGTCAAGTTTAAACCCTGAGTACTCCCTGCTCATCTTACATAGGAGCAAAAAGGCTGCTGAAGAGAGAAACAAAAAAGTTGGGAAAAATATAGATTGAATCGGGAACACACCATTAGTTTATGAACTTGTCTTGTACCCCTCGTGGCTTTGTATTGCTCCTGAAAATGTTTGTTTATATCCTGTTGATTAATATAAACATGAGAAACCAGGAAAACGTATTCTGGACCATTACTGCAAATCTGTGTGGCACTGGATGCAATGATGAAAACTGGATCCTTTCTATAAACTGCACATTTATCACTTATCAAGGAAATGGCTTCATTTCCCAGCTCTGTTTTGGGAGTTAAACATAAGGAGAGGGAAATATTTCCTTTTGAGAGGACTCATGTTTCATACTACTGAAAATCTACAATACAACAGCTTTGTCTTCCATCTCCTTCATTGGCTTTACAGATATTAATTTGGATGGAAAGAAGAGAAATTGCATTTACAGCATTTGGTGAGTGTTTGTAATCTTTTTACCTCTTCTTTTCTTACCACACACCCACCCCATGATTAAAACTGAGTTAAAGCAACTGCTCCTGAACTGCACTGAATTAGAGAGCAGTGACAAGTTCAGGTAATTACCAGCCAGCACCAGCGAAGGGATTGTTACATTCCCTACACCACTGTGGCTGTGAGGAAATAAAGGAAGAAGTGGCTTTTCCAGACACTCTATTAATGACAGAGCCTCTCTCCCTCACTCAGATATTTCACAGGCAGCACAGCCCTCACAAAGAGCCTGGGTGCACCTCCCACTCTGGGTGTAGTGCTCAGAGGAGCTGCATCCTTAGGTGTTTTAGCAGATCTGCACTCAGCTTCTCACAGCACAGCACTGAGCACTGACTGTGCTGTGTAAGCTGGGAGAAAACAGGCAAAGAGAGAGCAGGCAGCCCGAGGAGACCCTCATCACCATGTCCTGACACTGCTGGGAGCACCAGCCAGGGACTGGCTCCTGCTCACAAGCTGTGACTTTGAGGGCCTTGATTAATGTGCAGAATTCAGGAAGATGAATTCAGACGTGCCCACAAACTTCTGTGATCTGGATGAGCCTGATAAATTCAGATAGGAATCTTCACACCTGCCGGCTGCTTATTCATGCACGTGATTGAAATGCTTTTTTTAACAGTAAAATCTGAACCAGACGTGCCACAGCTGAGTTTGTCACCCAAAGAGTTCTGAGGACATGGGACATGGTTTTCCAGCCACCCTGATGGCAAAAGAGGACAGTTCCAGTAGAGAACTTACTTTTCATATCAACACCCCATCTCCTGGGTGAAGTATGGGATACTGAGCATCACCAACAGATCACCCCATGATGGCAAGGATGTTTTTTGTGTCTGTTTTAATGAGCACATTTGGCATGACTGTCTCAGGGTATAGAACTATCTGTGTATCAGGCATGAAAATATCAAAAAAAAAAACCCAAAAAAACTAAACCAATACAGAAAATATTTAAAGGGTCCTTTTCATATTCAGCACATCTCTCCAGAACAGCTCTATAGGAAGTGAAAAACTTTGGAGTTGGTGAGTCTCCCCTGTGATTACATGGAACTATCTCTTCATCCCAGGAACACATTCCACAGTATGTTACACACATATGAATCACACTGAAATTCGTGTTTGCAAGGAAATCAGTAGAGAGCCTGATGTGACATTTCTAGAACCAGCCCAAGATCAGGCTCAGCTGAAGAACGAAGATGTTTTCATTTCTTATGAATTTTAAGCTCCAGAAAATTCTTTTTCCTAGTGGGACTCCCTGCTGTTGGATATTTAATTGAAACTATTCTGGAGTCAGTTCCAGTAATAAATACTGGGACAGCAAAATACCTGGAGAGCATTTCCTTGATGAGGCTGTCTTAGAACTGTAAATCTGAAATTTTCACAGCATATTTCATACTGGAGAAGCTTCCATATGAGGATTTATTTTAATAGGAAATTATTTATCATGTTTTTCACACCTGAGTATTTCAACTCCGACAATTTGACAGGTTTTTTTTATTCAGTTCATGTTTAGTGCTTTTGTCTATGTTGTTTTCCTTTGTTTTGTGGTTTGGGGTTAGTTATATTTTGTAAATTCTGGTGTCTGCTTTTAGGAAGAGACTCAATCATTTGAGCAGATTTCGGCATGTACCTGGTGAGTTAATAAACAGATGGTGGAATTACAGTGCTGAGCATCACAACAGAAAAGACCCAGAGAGAGAATGGCAAACAACTGTGACAAGGAGCCCACCTCTCCCTCTGGTGTCACTCGCAGCATCCGCTTCTCATGTGACTGATAAAAGCCTGATAAAAGCAAAAGTGAGCTGTCCCAAATATCACAGTGATGACAGAAAGCCTCTCAGGTAAGAGGCAGGTATTTTTCCAGCCAAACACTTTGAAAATCAACTAAGACAAAATTGAAGAGAGCTAGAACATCCCCTTGGAGGTCTGTGGAGAGGCTGGGCTGAGGCTCAACAGGCTCCTCCTACCCCTGTGGCAGCAGAACAGACCCTACAAAAATTCCAGGAGCCTTAAAAGGATGTTAAGGTAGCAACAGGTAGCAGGAAAGTAATTTTGAGAGGCTTCTGGAGAGTAAAAACCTCAGAAAAACTTGTTCATAAAAATAGGATATAGATGCTGTAATATTCCCTCTTTATCAGCTCTGCTTGGATTCCTATTATATAGTGAATGATAAATTTGGGCATCCAGAGTACCTGAAAGGGATCAAGGAATTAAAAAAAATAACTGCAAACAGTCTTCTATACACCCCCACAGAGTTTAAAATGTTACTCAGAGCCTTACCTAATGTGACAAGTGTCCTTGGAAGGACACCAGCATTAATACAGACCTTAAATGATAAAATTCTAGCCAATTTCCACAGTATTTTAAACAATATTTATACAAGCAAGGCCTACATTTTGTTCAGAATACAAGTAACTGCCATGCAGCTTTTACTTAAAAGAAAATTACAGGCAGGAAATGTTCCATTCAGGTGTGAGCAGCATAGCGAGACACAGAATCTCTGGGGTTTTTTTAAACTGCCCTGTACAAAATTGTATTAAATTACTATATGTGCACCAGTGAGAGAGAAGAAATAGAGAAGAGCTATTTCCACTGGAGCACCAGAGGATGGCAAGGGGGGCAGATGGAAATGATAGGTTTTCTGGTCTGGCTATTATGATTGGAGAGTGCAAAGAGAAGAATAAATGTATTGTCATTTATTCAAGCCAGAAGACAGAGAAGCATTAGCACATACAGCAAATAGCTGCCTAGAGAACAGCATTTTAACAGGATTACAAATGTATCTCCTGCCACTAAACATACCAGAATAATTTGGAACTAATACTGTTATATTCTTTTGTATAAAATTGACAGTCTTTTCAATAATACATTGCTCTTAGTGAAGGTGCCCACAGACAATCAAGGTGGTGTGTTTAATTTCACTGATTATTTCATCTGCTGAAACAGGTATTTACTGTCCAATTTGGAGTTTATGCACATTTCAAAGTAAAACCTCTGTTTTGATATCTACCAAACGTTTTCATTCAATATTGAGAAATGTAAACATTCTGTTCTAAATATTCCAATAAAACTTCTTATGAATAGGGAAGCAAACAGATCTTTCAATTAAAAAGCTTACACAGACACACTTTTAAATCTTAATCTTTGTTGAAGAAACACCCTGTGATTTTATGTTCCTCTGATCAAGAGAAAGCACATGAGAAGCAGAGATTTAGCTCGGATTTAGCAGGTTTAGGAGCAGGACTACCAATTGAGCAAAACCTCAGTTACAGGCTAATTGAATGTATGCTCAAGTACATTATTACAATTCGATAATCATCTCTTCAGAATTAAACAATTCCAATTTGCTTTCATTTCCGCCTGTGCGCATGCATCACAAATTTGCTATTATTCACACTAAATTACTCAGGCTGGTTGGAAGCTCAGTGTATCATAGGGTGGCACCAAACTGACCTCAAATGAGCCCCTTAACCTCACCTGCTTCCTCATCAGGGATGAGGAGCAGGATGGGACCTTCCCACAACAATTTGATCCTGTTGAAGTTCCTTCCAGGTGGGTGCATTGCTGAGCAACCCAGCAATGAAGGCATCAGCAACTTTCCTACTGGACATCCAGCTATTCATGGTTTTAATTTATTCTTCTATTTTTCCCCCTGCTTGTATCAACCAACATGAAGTTCTCAAGCTGCACCAAGAGAAATATAGGTTGGATATTAGCAAAAAGGTTTTCCATGGAAAGGGTGATAAAGTTCTGGAATGGCTGCCCAGGGAGGTGGTGCAGTTCCCATCCCTGGGTGTGTTTAACAAAGCCTGGATGTGGCACTGGGTGCCAGGGTTCAGTTGAGGTGTTGGGGCTGGGTTGGACTCAATAACCTTAAAGGTCTCTTCCAAGCTGGTAATTCTGTGAATTCTGTGAGTTCCAGGCACCTAACAGAGCCTGGAATGCTCTGATAGCTGCTTGCTCTGGAAGGCTGCCTCTGTTTAGCTGTGGTACAATCCTAGGTGTGCCACTCCTGGCAGCTCAATTCCCTTTTAATTGTGAATTAATTCCCCCAGATTTGAACAAGATACGAGATCACTAGGTGGGAATTAAAAGCACTTGGCATCCAGCATAAGCATTCTGCTCATGATCTCAGTGATCCAAGCATCTGCACCACACAACATTGCAAGGCACAACAAAGGCATGTGACCACCAAAGGACAGATCAGCTGTCAGAAAGCAGCACAGTGGACAACTTGATCTCATTTCTACAGCTGTTTTCATACCCTGCATTTAGCTAATAAATTATACCCTGTGAGCAGACCCAAACTTGCAATTCCTCTCACCCCAAACACAGAATACCTCAGGAGCAACTCAGCCACCTTCTGAACTCTAAGTCAGTGAGCACTCCAGTGCTGCAGCTCAAGGTAGGCTTAAAAAATAAGTAACTAAGAACACAGCACAGGGGATAGCACCTCACCACCTTGTGAAGGTGAGATTAAGACACCCCTTGCATGTGTCAGGCTCTTGAATCATGGTAATTAACATGGCTAAAACCCAAACACCCTTCAAGAACTACTGATGCTTCTACTCTGGACATCAGGGTGTCAGCAGAATCAATCCCAGCATTTACTGCCAGCAGCCCTGAACAGTCTCTGCTGACATACAGTGCTCTACCACAAGAGTATTTCTGCCTGATAAAATACTGGAAAGGAAAGCAGCTTGGGAAGCTGACTGACAGCCAGACTGTTCAGCTGACTACAGTAAAAGTCTCCATAGACACCATCTTTTACTACAAAACTTTACAGAGAGGGCTGTGTCCAAACTTTAAATTCCAATACCCAAGATACCGACTTCCACTGACGTCACTTTCACCCATTTTCCTTATTTCAACACGAGCGAAAGAAGGTCCAACAGAATGCCAGTTTTCCTAGACACTTATCCCCCAGGAGGAAACACTCCTTGTGTGTGAGTGTGGCTTGCTCCTACCTTTGACGATGAGCTCGGCGTAGTTGGAGACGCCGGAGCCGCCGTCGGAGCGGATGACGCAGCGGTACTTGCTGATGCTGCGCTGCGACGTGTCGGCCACGCTGACCGTGGCCGAGAAACGCCTGTGGTTGACCACTCGAGTGACCATCAGGGCTGTGTCCCTCCCGTTCCACTGCTGCAGAGGCAGAGAGAAATAATGCCATAATGGAGACAGGGAGGTCCTGTGTTGGTGCATCCATGTGTAAGTCTCTTCTTGGGGTGCTTAATGTAGGTCAGAGCTCCGTGTGCACGTTGCTGGGAGAGGATTTGGACAAGCACAGTTTTCAAGGCGAGAATTCAGCCATTCCCTCAGGAAATCCACAGAGCTGTGTGAGCTGGGCCCTAAGTATTCTTATACATAGGTGAGGGTGGGCAGACCCTGGCACAGGTGCCCAGAGCAGCTGTGGCTGCCCCTGGATCCCTGGCACTGCCCAAGGCCAGGTTGGACAGGGCTGGGAGCAGCCTGGGGCAGTGGAAGCTGTCCCTGCCATGGCAGGGGTGGCACTGGGTGAGCTTTAAGGTCCCTTTCAACCCAAACCTGTGATTCTATAATATATTTAAGTTTGCATTTCTATTTAATATTTAAGATACATCTGGGCTTTTGGTGTGTTCTAAGGATACAAAGAGGGTAAAGTGTCTGGAAAGGAACCCATATGAAGGGGAGCAGGACACTGAGGACACTTGGCTTAGTCAGAGTAGGAACTATGTGATAGTGACAGGATCCAGGGAATGGCTGGAGCTGTGCCAGGGCAGGTCAGGCTGGAGATCAGGGAAAGGCTCTTCCCCAGAGGTGCTGGCACTGCCCAGGGGATGGGCACGGCCCCGAGGCTGCCAGAGCTCCAGGAGCGTTGGGACAGCGCTGCCAGGGGTGCCAGGGTGGGGCTCTTGGGGGGTCTGGGCAGGGATGGGGCTGGGCTGGGGGATCCTTGTGCCCTCCCAGCTCAGGATATTCCATGATTTTAAGATTAGTTCCTGCAAAGGCTGCAGAGGGGCAGCTCTGCCTGCCACTGTGCAGTCCCACCCATGGTAATTAGAGGCCCGGCTTGGATGTGAAAACACAACAGCTGAAGGCTTTGTGTTCACCTGGGAAAACACTACAAATGAACAGATTCTGTAAATTTGGCCTTTCCAGATGCAAAACTCTGATTCTGGACCAATTTAAATAAATTGGTTGGATGAGCAGACATCCTTGTATATCCAGCATTCCCCAATAAAGCTCTCTACCAATGCCAGACCACATTTTTCCAACTGGAAAAGGGACAGATGAAGAATTAGCCAGAAATTGTTCTCCACAGTATAAACACCTCCATTTGATCATTTGTCCAGTTTATTAGGAATTTCAAAGAAAAGCACATTGCTGTTTTGGCAGCTTCTAGTAAATGGTTTTTAGGGGTGTTTCCAAGGCTATTTTCATTAAATGTTGCAGTTTTAGAGAATGGAAAGCAGGTTTTCATTAAGAATAACAATTCTTCCCTCCCCAGACTCTGCTTCTCACAGGGAAAGGTTCATATTGCTGCAGGTCAGAATTGTTTTCATACACATCTAATTGTAATTGGGAAAAATATTTTAATGAAATAATACAAAAAAGATAAAATAAGTCAAAAATATGACTTGTTAGACATACACCATAGGTAAATAAATTTAAGTTAAAAATGCAATTTTTAGAAGAACAGCTCTGATAAGAGTGTAGTTACTGAATATAAAATAATTTTTATATAATGTCAACTACATGTCTCACCAAATTAAGCCTTTTCCCCAGTACTATTTTTAATTTTTATGATTAGATAAGCCAATCCCTTGATTTAAGCTAGATTTGAAAGTGTTATTGAAAGTGTTATTTTTAAATTTTACTAAAATGCCTGAAGTCAATTATACAATTTTATAAAGTCTGGAATTACTTGACTAAAAAGGCCCTGTATGCCCCAGATGTTACAACTATGAGGTGATCAAACCTCAGTCACATTATTCCAAGCTGAGAATAAAACTTTCAGACTGGATTTAATGTTCTTCAAATTATGTTGGCCTTGCGTACATGCAACAAGAATCCTCTTGACTTGTTTAGCAGTTAAACATTTAGGAACTCAACAATTTTAAAAGCTTCTGGTAATGATGGGAGACCACAAATCAGAGAAATTCAAAGGGCGGGACAAATTATTGTGTCCTTCACTGGGCCATACACCCCCCATGTGCTGATTTTGGGGTTGATGTTTGTCCCATGTCCAATTCTAACACTGACAATGAATTCCCAAGGTTTTTCCTGCACCCACTAGAAGAGCAGGACCCAGACAAGTTTTAGCAGTAGGTTGCAAATAAGACATCCAGGGAGGGAATGTTTTGGTCTTTCAGTGCGTGAATAAAAGGAACAAGACCAAATCTGCTGTCAATGCAGCCAAGGGAAACTGGGAGCAAGAAGAACTGGGCGCAAACTGGGTTTGTCTGTTTTAACCACCCGGGTTAAGTAATTTCAGACCTTGGAGAGTTCCTTCTTAACAATTATCACTGACTCCAGGCTGAGAACATTATTTTAGAGGGTGAAAGGAAAGCAGATAGCATAATAAAGCAGAAGAGTTCTACTCTCTTCTGCTTTATGGCTGAGTGTTTACAGGTACATGGGCATTTGTTTGAAAATAGAACCTTGCTGTCACTGGCAATTTTTTTCCTTTTTCTGTCTCCTAACTCCATGCTTTATCACCTCAAACTCTCACCTGTAAGTGATTTATGGCAGTTCTTCAAAGGATCTTGATGAAAAGATCTTGCTTCACCACCTAATCTTTCTCTACCTATTTATTTCACTTGCAAAAGCAAAGAAAGCCCCAAATTAAACACAAAAAATACCCAGCAGGGCACTGCTTTACCTGGAGCCAGAGCTTGTCGTGCTGTGACCACTTCCCCCCGGCGATGCACTGGAAGGTGGCGTTCTGCCCCACGTTCACCTCCACGTTCTGCAGCCGCAGGAAATGCGGGGCTTTTCCTGACAAAAGAGGAAAGGACAAGATTGCAGAGGTAGAGCCAGGCAGGAACCACCCGTGCTGCACCCACCCAAGGCCTTGGAGCTCTCCCTGCCAAAGGGGCTCTGCAAAACAAAGCTGTAAACACCTTGGGTGTTTAGCTCCTCCTTGCAGGGAGAGGCGGGGATGGAGCTGGGAGAGTGGCCTGAGGGATCTTAGAGAGCTTTGGCACCTCTGGAAATACAGACTTGGATCAAATCACAAGTTCATGGTCACTGGCACAATTTCTTATTGCCTGCTATAAAGAGTAATTGAGTCATCTCTTTTCTTCAGAAAACGATGTTTCTAAAAAGGTCAAAAAAAGTCAAATGCTTTTGTGCTTGTCAAGCGTGACTGACCCAAACCCCATTTTCACAAGAGCCTTCTATTCTTTTTCTTTTCTTGGCTATCAAATACATCCTAGACCTTTAGAACAATGCATCATCAATATAAAATCAGATATTAAATGAGATATCCATTTAACTGACAGTATTGTATCACTGGTTTAGTTCGAGATCAGTGATATCAATGTTTTACTGACACTAAATTCATCATTAGTTCAAAATTAAACCAGTGATATTAAAAATTTAGACATCTTTTTTCACAAAGAAGCTAGGTGAGAGGATTATCTTTTTGATTAAATATCAGACTGAGTTATGTATCTATTTAACTAAAAGTATAAACAAGATTACAGCAGCAAATGCAACACCTTTAAATGAACTATTTTCTTGCAGTGCTTCAGAAAAAGGTTTGTGCATGATTTGAAAAATTTTAGTATGATACTCTGTAAAAATTTACACCTAAAAAGGTCAGTGTTTTTCAACAATATCTGCACATTTTCAAATATGATTAGACACTGAAACACATAATTTTAGAGGACAATATAACCTCTCTTCTGTTGGAGAAAACAGCTTTAAAGGGAAGTGAGCATCTGTGGCTGTGCATGGCTGAAACTTGATGTACAAGTGTTTGACATATGAACAGAGAACACATGTTCATACACCATGTCACATGTTTTTATCTGCCCCTGTGCCCCATCCAACACACTGACAGCTCCTGAAGGACAGGGACTCTGTACCATCCTGCTTTCTGGGCAGCAGGGTTGCATCAAGATTTACTGGAAAACTCCCTCTGGGTGACATTCAGAACGTCCTACACGGTATTTCAGAAAAATTCTAATTCTAAATTTGTGCCTGCAGACTAAAGTGTACAGCTGTAAGTCAGCTACAAATACAAGGGTGTAGAGTCCCACCAATGCCAGCATCCTGGTCCTTGGGTGTGCCCAGCTTCTGGAGCATGGGTTGTGCTGTGATGCCAAGGGCTCATGCACACAGAGTCAATGAGCTTCTAGCATAAGGAAAATGGATATTCCAGTGCATTGCTTCACAGGACAAAGGAAAACAAGAGGCAGCACCAGCAATATATTTATTTTTTTGTATTACTGTGTCATTAAGGGCATTTCACTGCTTTTTGCTGACTTAGGTTTGACTGCCTTTGTCATCTGTGAGGGTAAAGCAGAAATGAAGAAATAAGACCAATGATTTCAGTAGCCTCCAGAGCCACCAGGAGCTTCATGGTCCCTGTGTTTTTATTTACAATAACTGTAAAAGGAATCTGAGGGGCAAAGGCTGTACAAACACGTGGGTGACGTTTACCCTGGTGACTGACACTGCTGAACAACAAAGCAGCACTGGGAAACAGACAGGAGCAGCATTTAGAGACTGCAGAGAACTTGCAGCTTGTAATGAGCTCTCTATGCTGGGTGTAGCAAACAGATTTAAAAAAAAACAAAACCAACCACCTCTGTTTCAAACATTTTGCTGTTTGAATCACCACAAATGCATTTAATTTTGACAAGGACCTGTATATACTTGAAGAAATGGATTCAAACTTAATTAAGCAGGGATACAACACAGCCTCCAGCCTTACTGCTTTAGATCCCATCATTTTCTTGTTGAGGCTCTGCCCCATGGTTTGTTGAGTGGCCTCTTTCCCAGTAAAGGCACCAGCAAACACCCAACACGCTGTGGAAGGCACAGACCATTTGGGGATCTGTCTGGATGCTGCCAGTTATCAGCAACATCTGGTTAATACAGACTGTAAGTGTTCCTTAATGAAGTAAATGCACCCAAAGGCCTGAGCAATGAGCACATGGTAAATACAAATATAATTTACTTAAGCAGCAATTAACCATACTGCAGTTATCAGAAATGTCTTGTTAAACTTGAGCAGAACCATGTCTGTCACATTGAATGGCAGATGTTCTTTGACATTCTGATCACAGCAAAAACAGTTGATTTCACTCCATCTATAAGATCCATCATTTTTTTGTGAGTAGCTGTCACTGACTTATGGAAAGCATGAGCCAGAAAGAGGGGCTGTTAAAAAAATCTTTACATGTAACTGTACATTACATCTGTAAAATATCCAAAGTCCTCAAGCCCCACTGAAGGTGGGTAAAGGAACCAAACAAGTTCAGACTCAAAGACTGAGGCACAAAACTTCTTTAAACATAAAAAAGTAAATAAAACTCAGCTTATTGTTGTGCCTGCAAGAGAAGAAATGCAGCACTAACATCTTTGAACAGTGTAATGAACCTGCATTAGTTTCTACTCCTGTATAACTTCAGTGTCTGAACAAGATTAATTTTTAATCTCTTCACAGCTCTCTGAGCAGGTCTAACATGTTAAACCAACCAACCTTTGGGACAGGCCTCTTACCAAGGAAACACTGAAACAATTTGTTTGGTTGTTCTTTTCCAAAGTTAACCACACTGGTTGTTATGAGAAGCATTTTAGATTGTATTCTACAGCAATTAGATTAAGAAATAATAAAGCCATCAGTTTGTTAGCAAGTAAAGAAGAGAGAATTCCAGTAGCCATAAACCAAGATCAGCTTTTCCTTTTGTACAACTTGAAAAGTAGGTAATTAAGCAAGGCTGACTGTCCTTAGAGGTCTTAGAAGAAGACATTTTAGTGCTGACCCAACTGGGTAAATCTCTCCTTTAGACTACAAACTGTGGCCTATGCTGGTACAGGTAGGAAAATAAAGAGTGCTCACTGCAGGGGTGGGCGAGGACTCTGACTTCATCCACAGCTATGTACCCAGGGTGTCCTTTCAAAGAGACAGATTCAAATATCACCTGAAATACAAAAGAAAAAAAAATTTGAGAAAGAACATTTACATCAGTAATTTCAGCAGTCACCACATTCTGCTGTTATTCCAAGTCTGAGTCATTCAAGGCATTTTGTTAACAATGAAGGGATACCAGGGCAATTCAGTGTGTGAATTCAACATCAAATCTGTTGGGGAAGCAAAACAAAGGATTAGAGCAACTTTCAATAGGATTAAAGACATCTCTGTGCCTCTCTAATTTGGAAAAGCAAAAAGTGCCCTGGGTATATGCACACACCTATATTCACTTAAACACCAGTCCAAGAACAAAAAGTGGATAATAATTTGCTATCTTGCTCTCAGTATGCCTTGGAAAATTGGAGAAAGCACTACAGAATTCTCTTCCTGGATCAGTGACCATGCATGGATTCTTCTGGAGAAAACCCTGATTCACTCTGCAGGCCCTTGGAGAACTAGGAAGCAAATTCCAAGCAAAGAATGACACTGCATTCTGGACTGAAATTAGATTTTCCTGGATATATTGATGTTGTTTCTGCCTCTTCCTGGATTCCACTAACATGATCTGAGGAGGAATATTCTTAAAAACCATGTGTATAATTTCTCTTCATTAATGGTACATTAACAAACTTTCTATTTTTTTTCATTTGTGCACCTGGATTATGAAAACATTTCAGTAATGTGGGTCTGAAAAGACAGATATTCCATCACAGATTAATAAAAATCTCATTTTTCTCTATGGGCTTGTGATTTTTAGCTGGAAAACTGCCCTGAAGTATCTTGTTATAAAAATATATGGACTATCAAAAAATCAGCAGTGCAGAGAAAAATAACAAAAACAAACAACAAAACCTAAAAATCTGATAAGGAGATCATTAAAAATAAGTTAATTTTTGGAACATGGGACAGTGGAAGGGAAGGTGCAGATCTCACTCTGGGGACCAGCAACAGTAGAAGGGGAAATGGAAGAAAGCTGAGTCAGGACAAGCTCAGGTTGGGCACGGGGAGAAGGTTCTTCAGTGGGAGGGAGATCTGTGAAATGAGCACAGCACCAGCCTGGCAGGGCTCATGCAGCATCTGGAGGACACTCTCAGACACATGGCTGAGTTTTCAGCATGGTTGAGATTTCAGAGGAGCAGGGAGTTGGATTTAATGATCCTTATGGGTCCCTTCCAACCTGAGTCATGCACTGACTCTATAAGGAACAGGAAGTTTTGAAATGTCAAACTATAATAATAATAATAATAATAATAATAATAATAATAATAATAATAATAATAATAATA
>QUSF01000037.1:884652-908033 GCA_003676055.1 Chloebia gouldiae | reverse complement strand
TAATAATAATAATAATAATAATAGTTATTATTATTTTTACTATTTTAAAAAGCATTCTGGTGTTGAATAATCAGTGATGCTACTTCCCAAATTACTGATTCTCTTCCCAGAGGAACAAAGTGCTGTCCTTTACCACATTAAAAAATTTATGAGTGGAGAAGGAATGGGTGCTGTCCTCTACAGGTGATAGGGAAATTCCCAGTTTCACTCCATCTGACTAAAGCATCGCTCACACTGTAGTGGATTTCTGATTTTTACATGAGTAAACAATCATTTTCCAACTCTGTGAGTTAATTACAGTTACTGCTATCAGAGCAGTGTTCTGGTGCAGCTGCTTGTTCCATAGCAGAAAGTATTCTAGGCATTCCATATAAAATTCACTACTAGAACACAGAGTTAACTATTTAAAACCTGTCTACAACAGAACTTTTTGTTCTAAATAGAAGCTGGCATTCCCAGTCTGTCACTGTTCAGCCTCTTCTTTATCTCCTTCATCAAAAGATTTAACACAGTAAAAGGTTCAACTGTCCAAACATTGCCCTGGATAAAAATAGACCACAAATATCCTTCCTAACTACAGAATTGCTGTCATTCATTTTTCTTTGCATTTGGGCTTCCGGAAATGTTTTCATGACTTCCTAAGATCTCTTCCTCCAGTTCAAAACACAGCCATATGTGAGATCTCCTGAAATAAATCCATCAGGAAAGAAAGGGATAAAAACAGGCAAAGACAAGCTATGAAAAGCTCAGGAGCTAATAATATGTAGAAACATATTTCCCCTCCAGACGGGACTGGACAACAATTAGGCTGCCTAGGAAATACTAGGAAGAAGCAAGCCACTGGAAGATAAAATAATCCAAAAACCATTAGCAAGTGTTTTGTGCTATCAAGGTCCTTGATAGGCTTTTTAGGGGCTGTATAAAATAAGAGTATAAAGTTGGAGTCTTTGGTATGGACATTATAATTACTTTAGCAATTAAATATCATTCATGATAAAAATTACATTTACTGGGAAGGTCATGCAAGGCTCTACTGAAACTCCCTTCAGACCTGAATTGAAGTGCAACATTACAGCTACAAAATCTTATTTTAGTTTTACTTTTGTGAAAAGTCATAAGCTACAACAAAGTAATTTTCAATTATCTACAAGTCAAGAACTTGATAAGTTCTCCAAGGCACTGGCATTAGGTATGAGTGGGTGGCAAAAGTAAGCACCAACACACAGAGAATTGGCTTTGGTTAATTACCAACATGTGCAGGGTCTTTTATACAGCACAATCTAACTCAATAATAACCAACTCAGCCTCTAAAAAATCCCTGTCTACTGGTGCACAATCCACTGAGTAGAGGACTATTTTCAGTTCAAGCAATATTGTTTGACTATTTTATTCTGTTCTGCTTTACACTCAGATATTCTGGCCCTTTCCCAGTTCAAACTTACACATTTTTTCTTTTTGTATATTTTGAAGGATCTCATCCCTATCAAAGTGAGAAGCACAGAAATACCCAGAGTTTCCTGAAAACAGGGAACTGGGACCCAAGATGGAGAAAAGGCAGGAATAAATGTTTATGGGGCCCATTTCTGCAAACCCCATGCTCAGTATTGCTCTTGTCCTTTTAAATTCAGTTGGAAATGCAACATGATGGTTGAGACAGGCAATGCTTTGCAATTAATAATGTTTTGCATTTAAAGAACTCCACAGAAATTCATACAAAATATTGACAAAATACAAAAGTTGACAAAATACAAACTTCACTCTTAAAAAAGCATTCTTAAATGCTCCTGAGTTCTGCAAATACAAAGTCATTTCATGTTTCCTTCCCACGGAACAAGCCCCCGTTCCAGCGCTGTGATTTACCAACAATGTCTGTGTTAGCAGCCTAGCCCAGCTCATCTGTTGTGCTACAACAGTTTTCTCCAGGCATGGATCAATAACATTTCCTTGCTGTACATCAAAAAAACACCTTCCTGGCAGGCTCTAGTGCTGCCCTTGGTGCATTCTGGGACTGAGTTCATCCTTATGGCAAGCAGTAATTCAAGATTACACGTATTACCTTTCTCCAAGAGCCATTAGAGCTTTTTCTCGCTACGCTGGAAAACATTTGCAGGCTGAGAGTCCAAGTACAAGTAACTCCAGGGTAGATATGATAAATCTCCCCACGTTTCTATCTCAGCTAAGTGCTTCTGCAGCCAGATGACTCCTAGGAGCCTTGCACAGAACTGCCACACCTAAAACACGACCTCTGGCAACTGCTTTGGATACCAGTCTTCCACTAGCCACAGCTCCAAAGTTCAAATACTTGACAAAGCCTCAGACCAGGGCAGAGAGCTTCAGATTGTTCTGCCTGGCTGAATTTCTGGTGCACAGCCCAGTCCAGGATGGTGTGGTTTCTGCACATTAGGAGGATAATTGACATTTTGCCTGATGCAGAGTTCAATATTTAGGGAAAATGTTGGTTTTTCATGATGGTTTCAAAATACAGAACAGGCTGTCAAGCCTCCTGTGTACAGAGAGTTCTCCAAGAATGCAATTTTGATTTAAAGCTGACAAAGAATTGGCAAGCATGAGGGTGCTGAGGCCCTGGCACCGCTGTCCAGAGAAGCTGTGGCTGCTCCTGGATCCCTGGAAGTTCCAGGGCCAGGTTGGACAGGGCTTGGAGCACCCTGGG
The DNA here is from genome assembly GCA_003676055.1 of Chloebia gouldiae. Lineage (NCBI taxonomy): Eukaryota > Metazoa > Chordata > Aves > Passeriformes > Passeridae > Chloebia > Chloebia gouldiae. The sequence goes on along the minus strand of QUSF01000037.1, from coordinate 905,362 downwards.
ACAGTTGAAGGTGTCCCTGCCCATAGCAAGGGCTGGAATGAAATGATCTTTGGGGTCCCCTCTAACCCAGGATTCCATTAAATAACACTGCAATGGCACATTCTAGATCATGAGTGTGAAGAACTCCTCAGGCAGAAACAACACCAAAGTTTTATCATCCTCCCACCTCTGGACTTATTTAGGCAGAAGTGTTACTTTAGGCTTTCTTCTTCATTTTTTCAAGCTTCAAGTTCTCTTTTTTCTTTTTATTTTTTCTTAAACCTTGCTTAAATGGAGAAACTCACAGGACTACAGATGACTAGCAGGTGATTTATAAAACCAGAGGCTGAAATCAGTCTAGTAGGTATCCTCATATCCAGGATAATATCCAGGATCTCAAATTTTAAAAGCCATGCTTAAGGAACAAAAATACAAGGATCACCAGAAGACATCACTCTCACTCATCACAAATTTAAGGAAGCCCCTTGCATTTTCTAGGAAGGAACTACTCCTGGGTAGGTACTGCTGCCTTCCAAACCATTCATTTTTGTGCTTCAGTAGAAAATTCTTGTTTGATTTAAAGGATTCTTTTGCCCAAGAAAAGCAAACTTGACCTGCCAATGTACTCGTAAAAGACCTAAGTGAGGCTCAGAAAGCCTCCTATTGATATATCTGAGAGCAGGATCCCTCTTAGTGCGAGATCAGACTGCCTTTTTCAGGTTTTTTCAAGCACTGATTTTCTGGGTGAAAGATCATTTCTGTTATCTCTGTGGAGCACCAACGATGAAGCAAATTCTGCTTCATGCCCAGGATCATGTTAATATGAATGGAGCAGCAGAGCTCCAGTGTGCCTTCAGAGCAGTCACAAGTTGTGCACTGCTCTTAAAACACCATTTTCCACTCATCTGCATCTCTTTATCCTTCTCTCTCGCCCGCCTGATGCACTCTGTGGATTCTGCTGGTATCCACAGATCTTTCAGAGGCAGAACATTAAAGCATCTTCCTCCAGCTCAGATTTTACAGACCTCCTACCCAGTTATTAGAAGCAAGAAAAAGAGAAGCTTTTCTACCTGCTGTTCTTTATACACAGACTATTTGCTGCATTTTCATAGTTCATTCTATTTCGGTGCCTGTCTCACTTATGGCTTTTATTAGTATCACATGGACATCAAATCTCCTGCAAGGTTTAGGATGCAATTACCTCCCAGTCTTTTTTTTTTTTCTGGTGTGTGTCTTGAATAGAAAACAAGACAAAAGTACCCCTTCAACAAATAAAAAGCAGTATGTGAGTCCACTGTGTGCGAATTATCTAACTGAAATTAAAATAATGGCTGCAAAGTTGCCACATGAAGTTTGAAACAGACAACTAATAAGTTGGTGTAAAACTAGTATAACCAAAAAATAGCATAGCCATTACATTCCTTGGCTTTGTCCTTGTCTAAAAAAAATTATCTTCTAACAGAATAAATAAAGCTATGCTAGAAAGAGGAGGAACTGAGGATCTAGTGAAGAATATCCACATATGATACTGTGGTACAAAATTTTATTAGTACCTTATGCCCTTATACCCCTCATATAGGCACAAGATGCAAAGCCAAGTCAAAAAATGTTCCTTCTTATGGAACCAGCCAAGGTCCAAAAATAATCCAGGGAGATTTATGCAGAGTACAGATACATATCCAGAATCTGTTTTGTTTGCAGTCACCCAGTGCCACAGAAAGTGCCAATACAAGTGGGTCCTGTCAATAATTGCCTCCCCTCCATCAGTCCGTGGCCTGCCAACAACTAAAGAAGAAAATGAGGAGGAAGAAATATGTCAAGCTGCCTATATCCCCACTATAGGTGAATTCATTCTGAGAGGAAAATCCAGGGAGGGAGGCGTCGATTTTCAAAACTAACAATATACATCCAAAGGAGAGAGAGGGGAAAAATATCACAAACCCCTACCTGATAGAAATGTGGCCAGAAGGTGCTGATGGCCAGCTCTGCCTTCACCCAGCCTTCGGTCACCACCCCTGACACGTTCCAGATGGGGTTGCCCTGGGGGCCCCCGTTGACCTTGACGTAGACGTTGAGGGAGCCGGGGCTGGAGCGGTCCCGGCTGGACAGGTAATAGTGGAAGTCGATGCAGTGGGTGTCATTCTCCTTCAGCGTGGGCAGCAGCAGGTGAGCTTTCTGCCCTGATGCTCGCCCAGAGCTGTTCACCATCATGAAGGAGCCTGCAGAGCAAAGGAAAAAGAGAACAAAGAGTTGGTTTGAATGGATTTCTGGTGTAAACAGCTCCAAAAAGTCAGTAGTTCCCTCACAAGCCACAGAATTTCCTCTGAAGGAAGCAGCTGTTTGGTGCCAGTTGTTAGGGAGAGAAAAGATATTAAAATTGCAGGGTATATACACCAGTAGATTCAGGGCTAGCTAGAACCACTTTAATTAAATAACTTGCAAATCAAAGTAGAAATGCTGTCTTGCTTGTATTATTTTATCACCTTGTGATCACACAGTCACTAAAGAAAAGCATATCCCACTTCAAGCAACAACCAGGTTCTCCTGCTGCAGCACCACGCCTCAAGGGCACATTCAGTACAAGGTAACAAGTGACAGGATGAGAGGAAATCACCTCAAGTTGTACCAGGGGAGGTTTAGATTGGGTATTAGGAAAAAAATTCTTCATGGGAAGTGTTGGAAAGCACTGGAACAGACTGTGGAGTCACCATCCCTGGAAGCGTTAAAGAAATGTGTGTATGTGGTGCTTGAGGATGTGATTTACTGGTGAGCATGGTGTTGGGGTGATGGTTGATTTGATGATCTATAAAAGTAATTTTCAACCTTAACAATTCTGTGATTCAACACAAAAACTACAATAGAGCAAGCTCTCAGCTGATATTTGCCTGCATCAACCAACACCCAGTCCATACCTGTGAACTCTGGCACCTGAATATTTGAAGGTCATGCTAAGAAAACCCCAATTTTCAGAGCCCAACCAAGTGAGGGTTGTCGACAGAACAGCACATCTTTAATAATGCAACATCTTGTAATAATGCAACAGGACAATAATTCTTGTGGGAGAGAAGGGTAGGCTGAATTTAGGGAGGGAAATGTATACTGAGGCAATTTATGAGTTTGTTAACCTGGAAGTCTGCATCATATTAACCGTGGCACTCCATGTTGAACTCACATTTGGATTCATCAAGCAGTTATTTTATAGCACATTGTGTCTCCACTCATCTCCTCACAGATGCATCAAGGTGACAAATGTCAGCAATAAGGGAGAACACGATGAGAGTTATTTGATTCAGTTCTGGTTACAGGATCTCCTTTATGTGGGTGCAGACACTCACACTCAGAAAGAACTAAACAAAACACTGGGATGGGGCAGGGGGAAGCTGTGTGTCAGCAGCCAGGCATGATAATTTTTAATCAAACACAGCCACTTGACACTCCTGGCTCTGATGCTGCTGCCAAGCCACACTGCAGATGTGTTTGTCTGCTGGCCTCTTGCAGTTCACAGAAGATTGAGTTTGAAAAGCCCTGCCTCACTTCTGACCTATTGACTTTCCCTTTTCCTCACCAGAGCAGGTGACTCAGATGAGCCAGGCAAACATTTGGATCAATTCTGTGCAGTGAACAGTCATATGTTATAAATTTGTAACAGCTACAAGCAACTTTCCATCAGATTTTCCCCCCTGTATTTATATGATATATATTCATTTTGTAAAGGATTGACAGGAGGAAGTCAATCTTAAAAAAAAATCAAAGTTACACACTCTAAAGACCTTGGAAAATTCCACAGCAATGCAAGCACAGCTGGGGAAGAGCAAGAGACTCTAAGAAAATGTATAGGCAAGATGGTCTCTGGCAATGCTGCCTTTCAGTGGAAATGAAGGAAAAACAAAAAACACAATGGTCCCAAGTCAAGAAATTCCAGATTCACAGCAAGGACTTGGAGAAAGTTAGAGCTGAATGTTAGAGCTGAATCCAAACTTTCTGAGTTCTGTCTAAAAATTAGGATCCTGACAAATGCCCATTGCTGATGTAACTCTGCTCCCAGTCAACCATAAAATCCCCTTCTTCAGCAGGTAATGTATACACACTACTCTTAAAAATCTACTCCTATAAACTAAATTTTTGAGAAACTGAAGTTTGGGTTCTGTTCCTATGACCTGAGGGCATTTATTATCAGCAGCACAGCCCCTCAGCTGAGGCAGCAGCTGGGAACCTGACACAGCCAGGTTTGGGCAGGCTGACTGGGACACCCAGACCCACCAGGGCTGGAGCCCCTCTGCTCTGCAGCCAGGATGGGAGAGCTGGGGGCTTTCACCTGGAGAAGAGAAGGTTCCAGAGTGACCTCATAGCACCTTCCAAGGTCTAAAGGGCCTCCAGGAGAGCTGGAGAGCGACTGGGGACAAGGAATGGAGGGACAGGACAAGAGGGAACAGCTTTAAGCTGAAGGAGGGGAGATTTAGATTGGAAATTGGGAAGGAATTGTTCCCTGTGAGGGTGGGCAGGCCCTGGCACAGGTGCCCAGAGCAGCTGTGGCTGCCCCTGGATCCCTGGAAGTGCCCAAGGCCAGGCTGGATGGGGCTGGGAGCACCCTGGGAGCATGGAAGTTGTCCCTGCCCATGGCAGGGGTGGGATTGAATTGGCTTTAAGGTTCTTCCCAACCCAACCCATTTTAGGATTCCAGCATCTCTGTCAGAAACACTGCAAGAGCAACTCTTCTGCAGAGAATTTGGGAGGGAAGCCGTTGTAAAGCTGCTGAGTAAGCGTGCCACGGTCTGGAGGAGTCCAGCAGCTGCTGTGGAATGCTCTGCCTGAGGCGTTCCAGAGCCACTGGAATAGTGAAGACAAGTTCTCCAAGTGCCAGATCCCACCCTAGAGGAGGCAGGGGCTGCCCAGAATCACTCCAAGAGCAGCAGAGCTCCTGTGCATTCACGAGGTTTCTGACCAAGTGCCTCCCACACTGAGGAGGCACCCAGGAAAAGGGATTTTTACACCATAATTGATTGCACAGCACCTGGCACAGCATTCCACCTCTGGGCACGCCTCTCAACTTTTCTCTTTTTAATTTGGATAATATGTAGATTATCCTGCCCTAAAGAACTGCTCTGATCTGTGCTGTGTCTAACACAGTGCAGCCCTGAACTGCACTGGGGGAGGTAAGTGCTTCAATGACAGCAAAAGTTAGGGAGTATTTCACTTTTACAGATCCATATATAAACATAACGAGCTTTCCTCTGGGATTAAAAAAAAATCAGCTTTTATAAAAAGTTCCAAGTAAAAATTACAATTTTATTTTTCACCACCCACAAAATAATGAATCACAAGTTATTCGTGGCCTTTTGTGCGACTGCTGACAATTCTGGGGAGAGTGGGGAGCCTCAATCCAGCCACTGACAACACCAACAAGAATACCCATCCACCAAAAAGCACTCATCAAAATAATTAGTCCTAATTACTAAAAAAATAACCTTGCAAACAATTGTCATGGATAAATTATTCCCAGCTTTTTACTTCATATGATTTGTTAAATACAATGTGTGTGAGACACAGAAGGAAATCCTATATGAAACAGAACTTTCTCAGGAAAAGTCCTGATAAGAGGTATTATCAGATAAAAAAGATAAAAAATTTCCACTTACAGAGCCATCTCTGCCACAGAAAAGAACTCACACCTTGTTTAAGGGAATTTCTTCCCTACGAACTCTACCACAGTCCTTTGTTTCTGCAAATCCTTGGAGTGGCAGCTTCCCCCACAAACCCTTCCCTGCAATACCCCAGGCACAGCTCACCCCACAGGATCCAGAGGAACACCTCAAAATATTATAGACATATAATAAATATATAAATGTATTAATATTTAATATAAAATTCAACTGTGAATAAATGATACACTATATCCTACATATTGGCCCCAAATAGACATATTTTTATTTTTTTTTATTTTTACAGTGTGAACTTGAGCAGGTATCCTGTCCTCCAGGACCTTCACAAAGTTGCTCTGCACACTTCAAGATCAACAGATGAGATCCACTCTCCTATCACTAATTTCCATAGTTGTCTATGGAACTTGTGTGGGCAAGATTCATCACTTAGGAGTAGGTGAGAGGTCATGAAAACAGCTCCCACCAGGAGAAAATAAATCAAAGACAAGCCAGCCTTTTAAAGATAAATGTGGTTTTCCTCGTTATCGTTAATGAAAATTGACATATTGTGATTTAGGGTCTGACAGCCTTCTTTAGGCTGAGCACAGAGCTGAAGCTGATGGAACTTATTCTCAATTTATAGGCTGATATGTGCAAATAAAAGAGATACGATCTGGTCTGGCACCAGCAAATCACTTGTCACAGTTTCCACTCATACAAAGGACTAAGGAATGAATTAACATGTCACAAATGGAAATTATTAACTAAAAGATGACTGAAAGCTTCCTGAATGTCTCCAGGCAAGAATATGAATAAAACAAAAGGTATCTTGGAGAAACTCTTGTTTAGGCTGTTGCTCCAATTGGGGAAAAAAAGAAACAAAAATATCATTGAGTTTCATTGTTTTGTTTACTTCCTTACAAAAGTTCATGTTTCCAAGTCTACACTAAACTGAAAAAAATGAAATTTGGGGGGAAAAAATTATCTATGCTGGATAAAAGTTCTTCTTTATGTTTATACAAGCTCATTGAAGCAAATTGAGCATAAGGTCAATTAAACATGGTGTTCTTGGATCAACAGGTTAGATTAATTAATATCTTGCTGGTTTTATCCTGACTATGTAAAAATGAATGTGTTATGCTCAGATCAGTCAGAAGCAAGAAAGATGGGGAGACTGTAAATAAATTCATTTTCAAAAATCCTTTCCAACAGCAGGAACATAAAACGCCACTCTCTCCTAGTTATTAAACATACCATTGAAAATTGGAGAATTAAACCATGAAGTGCTCTCTAGCTGGCCATAAATTTCAATTTTTCCCCTGCTTGGTGGATAATGATGCCTTGATAAGCGTCCTATTATTGATGCATCTGCAACACAGCTCCTGTTTCTGGAACCGAAACGCCGCTCTGCAGCAGATGGTGGCTATTGTGTTTACACATCAGCACTTTATGTCTGCCTTCTCTCACGTCTGCAGTAAAGAGAAGGCCGTAATTGAGTTTTTAATGGCTTTGCACATTGTTCATTAAGTTTACACGAGTGTGCTCTGACAAATGACAGCTGAAGGAACGAGGCACCGCGGAGCCGCCGGCAGCGCCCGGCAGAGCTTGGCTGGTGCTGTCTCACTGCTGGCTTTGAAGAGCTGAGCAGCTTCAGAAGTCAAATTACAGCAACCAGGAAAGACTTGAAAAAGAAGCTGTCAAAATGCTCCGCTGAAAAATGAGGCTTCTAAAAGCCTGAACAGCAAACCCAGGTGTACGGTGTTGTTTTAAAGAGCAGATTCTTCCCGACACAGAGACGTGGGTTTCCAGCAGGTGCAGCAGCCTGTTTTCAGACACAGTTGTGTTTGTTGCCAAAGAATAACTCTATCTCTCAGAAAGTGAGTCTGACACCTGTACTTGTTAAGGCAGAAGAAAGCAACGTGGGATAATCTGGGCTGAAAGGGCCTCAGGCCAAGCCCCTGCTCAAAGCAGGATCAGCCCTGAGCTTACCACTGAGCCTTCCACACCTCCCCAGAGGACTGCCTGTCCCCTCTGGAAAACCTCCTCCACTGCTTGACTACCCTCCAATTTTTTCCGCTTTTATTCAGCCCAAAACCTCTCAATTCCAGTTAGAGCCTTTGTCTCTCATCCTCCAGGCACCTGCTGTGGTACAAACTAACTCAGGACTCCGGATCCCCTCCTGGTAGGAAAGGACTTGTGAGGCGAGGCTTTGCTTTGCAGGACCCTTTCCCAGTACTGCATTCCCAGGGGACAGGAGTAGGGTCACTGCACTACCGCAGAGACAGAGCATGGGATCCTTTCCCTTTATCCATCCTTCTATCACAGGGATGGCTGCAGAAGCACAGATCAGAACAAGAGATCTCTCTAAACTACCTTCAAGTCACTCTGAAGGCACAGAACAGACACTGAACACTCCAGATGTTAAGTGTGACAAAATATGTTAGTGGACAATACAACAAAAAGTCCATCTACCTCCGCAGTTGGTTTTCAGCAGTGGCCAAGCAGCCACTTTAAGCAGAATATAAGAATTCTTCACAGGGTGCTGTGAAGCAGAATTTACCATTCCAATCTTCTGACAATCAGTAATATAAAGATTTTTTTGAAGTCAAAAGCTGCGTTAACCCCATTTATTAATTAGCCGCAGAATGATCTTTCTCTCACCATTTTTGTTGAGTCAGGAATAAGACTCTGTCAATGAGCTCTGGAGTTTGATTATACATTATGCTGGGGAAAATAAATTACTATTTCCGTGCACATTAAGATTGTGTAACTTAATTTGTAATTCTTATTTGATGAAATCTATGATTACCTACCTGCTGCACACGTCCCACATCTTTACATCTGATTTTGTGAATAACACCAGAAAAAGGCTCAGAAATCTCTTGCCCTCACTGATGTACCACAGACAGCAGTGTTTGTACAAACCCAGAATTTCTAAATCTCATAGCCACATCCCTTTTCCACGTATTAGGGCAAAATCAGACCCATGGGGTTTAATTCTTAAATGTGAGTCATACTGAATTAATCTACCAATGATACTGTTTGATTCACTGATAAATATGAATATAAATGACAAGTTGAGTTCGGTATCATTCATGAGGACAATTCATTCACTTGGGAAATTGTTGGATAATAGGGAAGGATTTTTTAAAGAGACAGTCTACTATTTGTAAAAAGCTTTTCTTCTGGAAAGGAATGTTATGAAAAGAATTATGATTTTGAGGGATTTTTATAAGAAAAAAAATCTTCTCAGAATGAGACTGATCTCATATTACTTTAAATATTTTCTGTAGATATTTAAAGTGAAGATTGTGCCAGAAACACTTCCCCAGTCCTCCCTGAGAGATGAACTGTGTGGCAAAAGTGGGTCTGGTTTGCCTATTTCCAAAAGGCCTTGGGAGGGGAGAAGCTTGCAACGCTTTTGTTTTATACATAAACCCAAACAATTGTGGGACCATGCTCAGAATTAGGAAAAGCAGGTTTCCCACAGGTCCACAACTGCTTCCACTGATTCCACTGCCCGAGTCAAGCAGGACTTCTGCATTTCAGTGTGCACCCAGACACTGCTGCCCATAAAACACTGGGCTCCGTAATCAAACTGCACTCCTCTTACAAATGCCGTCCAAGTCGTGGTGACCCACAGACACTGAAAGATGCTCACAACCCAGAGCTGATGCCTTGTGAAGGCTACACCCAAGATGAACCCAAAATGGTCACAAAATGGACGAGCGGTCATGGGGTCTCACATTTATAGGTTCTGCTTCATTTGCATATTGGTATTAATTGTCCAATTTCAGCTCCAGCTGAAGCCCCATCCTTCTTGTTTTTCTCTCTTCATCCTTCTGTTGTTTCTGCTCTTGGGCCTGAGATTTGGATCATTTGTCCTTGGTCCCCAGCTGGAGAAGGAATTGTTTTGTCTCCCTGCTCTGTTCAGAGAGCTCACCATCCTCTCATGTGAAGCTCAGAATTACACACTAAAGCAGCACAGAATCTGAAAAATATAAAAGCTAAAACCTGAGGCATCAGAATTGTCTCCAGCCAAGTGGCAGCTTCCCTTTATCTCCCTCCTGTATTAATGCTGAAGAAAGGAACATCTACTGCAGAGGTTTCACCAACCTGGATGGAGAAGATTAAACTACCCCTGACAGAAGAAACAAGACAAAACTACACTATGGATTACAAAGAAAAAAAAATCACATTTTAATAACTTTCTGGTAGTTCAGAGTCACCACATCCTCTTCAGCTACAAAATCCATATGGTAGGTGATCAAGTGACAAATAAGCCAACAAATGCCTAATTAGCAGAGGGCTTTAAGGGGGTTAATGGGATTTCTGCAAGAGGCTGTGAAGCAGGGACTTGGGAAGGACTCCATTTGTTAATGGGATGCTTTTTTAACCTTGCAAGAAAATTTAAATCAGTAATAAAAATAGCAGCTTCCCTGTTGTTAAAAGCATTCTTCTCGCAGTGTAACATTTTGTGCGACTTTTGGTCACATCATTCTGTGGCCTTGACAAGGACAACCAACAACAGAGACTGAGAGATTTGCAATAGATAAAGTTCAGGACTCAGCTTCTGACTTCATCATTTCCTCAGTGACATATGTTTTTATTCTTCATTGGCCTGAAGACAATTCAACTGAAACACAAAGACAGAATTCTTAAGAATACCAATGACAAGTAGCACTTGGGGGAGTCAGAGTGTCCAACACAGAGGAGACAAGAGGAAATTTTCAAGCACAGGAGGGACTTATTGCCTCAGTTTTTCACCAAGGCATGATCTAGAAGCGCAAGAAAACTGACTGTAACACCCCAGAAATGACAAGGCAGAAAAAAGAAATAATAGCTCTTTCTCTATTGACTTTTTCTGGCCTCAGCTACAGACCAGAGTGGTCTCCAGTAGTCTGTATCCAATATAGAAACCTGTTGGATCCAGTGTGGAAAATCAGCACAAAAAATATGAATTCTCATTGTTGTGGACACAAACACAGCAATGATACTTCACTGCACTTCCAGACATTTGTTCTAAGACATTTGTTGAGTCAGTGAGCTCCTGAAGGCATTGACATCGATCATTTCTTGTCTATAACAAGCACTGCACAGTTTATCACAAAGATTCACGTCAACATTTCTCACTCCAGTGTTGCAAGGTGATCCAGCATGGCTTTCCACCTGCATCTCCAGAGCACAGTCTTTCCTCTTTAAAAATCTCCATGGAGAGTGCAGCTAGAATAGCATCAGAACTCCAATCACGTTTTCCTCCCCACCAACAAACTCACATTTTTATTTACGACATAAATCATTGTCCATGAGAATTCAGAAGAACACCTTTCCTCTATAGCTACAGCGTTGTGGCAGCTGTTCTGTGCATCAGAGAATCCCAGAATGATTTTGGTTGGAAGGAAACATTTAATTGCATGCTTTTACCATGGGCAGGGACACCTTCCACTGTCTCAGGATGCTCCAAGCCCTGTCCAGCCTGGCCCTGGACACTGCCAACATATCTCATTCTTCTCTCTAGAGTCCACTGTATTTCCAGAATTTTCCTCCCACATTTTATAAACTTTTCTTTAATAAAAGCCTGATTGCCACAGCTGAGAGCCTGGGTTCAGTGAGAAGCAACAACTTATGTGTGCTGTAAAATAAGAAACAATTCTATAAATCTCAGCAGTGAAAAACCTTTTTAATAGACTCATTGCCAACATTCACTGTTGCTAAGGTCACTGCAGCAGTTTCCTTCAACAGTGTCCTTATGCTATTATTTATAAACATGGTATATATTGTTTGGCAGTGTTATTAAAAAAAAAAGAGTCCATTAACAATGGAGTTACACCAGTCTATCAGGTAATGTAATAAAAACCATACAATTCACTGTAAACAATAGCCAAGAATTCTCTGCAAATTTAATTTTGTTATGTGATTATCTTTCAAAACTGATGAAAATGTACACTAAACCTTGGAAACTGAAGAGGTTTATTTGCTTTTTGTTTCCAGTAGCTTGACAACCACGTATCCTACCAATCACTTTGGTAAAACGTAGGCAATTGATTTAAACAGTTAATAACGTTTATGTAATTAAATAGGCAAATAAAAAATAGGGTTGATAGCAATTTTCCAACATAATAGCTTCATTTAATGGTATCAAAATTCCTGGTTTTAGGACCCAAGAGCTTTATTGCAGCTGAACCTTGAAAGTGAAGTCCCAGAGACGTTTTGGGGACGTGAGTCACAACCTCTGCTCAAAGGTTCTCCCACAGATGCTGCTCAAGAAGGCTCAGGAGTCAGCAGAACACCATCCCTTCCTCACCTGATTTAACCTGGGGCATCACCTCCTGCCAAATGCACCTCTCTCTCTCGTACTAACAGGAGAGGAGTTCAGAGGAAATGGTCACTGCTTTTTGAACAAGTAATTGCTGCTTATTCTGTGTGCCTCAGTTTTGTATTCAAACACGGTGCTTATTTTAAGAATTAAATTCTGTATCCTGTCAAAACCCTAGGGTTAAAAATAAAAATCTCTCCAACCAGGTGGATACAGATGCAGAGAACACATGTTTTAGGTTGGTGACTACAAGCAACTGAATAATTAAATCACTGCATCTCAGCCACTGCAACACCAGCTCCCCTTGGAGAGGGCAGCAAGCCAAAAAAGTCTGTTGTTTCCCAGTGTGAAACCTCTCTCCAGAAACAGGATCTGATATGCTTAGACATACATGACATGCACAACATTTGGATTAAAAAGTCAGGTTTCCAGTGTTCTCTCTCCCATGAAGGTCTGATTTATGTAATGGTGAAAAGACACAGAAAACAACTTCTAATAACACATGATTATCCTCATAGACTACTCTGCATTACCCAGATCCAGAGGCTGATCAATTAAGCCATTACAAATTTAACAACAGTCCTTGGCCAGGGCAGCCTTTGTTCTCGACTTTTATAATGTGTTGATCTTATTTTCCAACTCATTTTTTTCCTCTAAACACATATTTTTATTTTTGCCTAATCCTCTCCTCTAACAACATTTTAAAAGATAAAGGACAAACTCCATTCTGCCTCCTTCTCCCTTCCCAAAGATGCAGCAGCTGTTGGCTGCAGCCTCATTTGTGAGAGGTGCATGGGTGAATGGCTCCAGGTTCACAACAAGGGATTACGATTATAATAATAATTCATAATTGAATTTATTTAATTTGGCTACTCTGAAGCTGCTGAGGTTGAATGCTCTCAGGTGGTTACCCTGGTGTTGTTCAAGGTTCTCAGGCTCCAGTCTACTGTGTCTAAAAAAAGCCTCTGTGTCTCCAAAGCCTCACAAGACCATCAGCTGAGACAGTTCTACCCAGAGCTTCCTGCTCGTGGCAAGTTAATAAACTCTGCTTATCTTCTTGCTGCTGTGGTTAATTAAAACTGACATCAAATCTAAATTGCTGGGCCAGTTGGACCCTAAAGGTTGAACCAACAAGGGCTTTGTGGAAACCACTCTTGAATTGCCTTTGGCATCAGCCAGGCAGCTGCCAGAAGTATTTTGGTGCAAACATCACTTTCCTGGGCAGCACTGAGCTCCACGGTTCAGGCACATATTTATTTTCAATACACTGGGCTCTCTGTTTGCTTAATCATTAAAGACAAATAGCTAAATATATTTTATTACATAATTCTAGAGTATTAGGAGCGGTTTCCATGTCAGCCAGAATTAAATGTCTCATTAGCAGGCATGCAGCTCCATTGCCAGCCAACATTTATGTTCTCTGCAACTTGGCTAACATTTCCATATGTTTTGTATATGTAACATTTTCTAGGAAACTGCAGAGGCATTATTACCTTTTCTATTTGTGACAGAAAGCACATATTAAATGTAATGCCAAAAGGCAACCAGAGCAAATGATGTCTGAAGAGGAATTGTGTCTTCAATTTTACATAACTCTGCTCCAACCATATGGTCACTTCTGTGTACATCCAAGAAATCAACACTACAGCTCCAAACTCAGAATTTGTTAAAGGTCAAAGGCTGAGCTATTTTTGCCCCAAATTTTCAACTTTGATGAGCTCAGTTTCTGAGCACTGGGTGCTGCTGAAGTCACTGCTGCTATTCTGGGAGAGCTGCAGCATAGCCAAGGATGGGATTTGGCAGAGTGGGTCCAAAAATAATTAAGGCCATCTCACAAGCCACCACAGAGGATGGCAGCAGGACAATTTCTCAAAAGGAGCAGCTCCAAAGTGCCAAAGCAGAGGCTGGTGCAGGCCCCAGTGGGGCCGTGCTGGCACAGGGGGAAGCAGCCACGGCCAGCCCACGGCTTTCCCAGCTGTGATCACTAGCATTTGCTCATTCCCATGGGAACTAAATTACACCAGATTTTTCTTCTAAACACAGTGTTTGTTTGCTTATCTTAACTCCTGTTAGAACTGCAGCAACCTGAACAGGGGGGCTGCTAGCAGCAGCCTCTTTTCCAGGGGATTGTACCATTCAGGGGCACATTGTCCAGCTGAATGTTTCTGAGTTATATTTAAAAAAAAAAAAGAGAAAAGGAAATGCCAGCTTGAAGCAGCTCAGTTGCCCACAGTGGCTGATCCTGGTGTTCAGAGAAGGTGCCTAAGTTTCTGTGATAACAGAAAAATTTAATCCAAATAGCAGTTATTTCTGCATCAAATGATTAATTTTATGACTGGTTCACACCACAACACAGTATTTGTGCTTAGAGAAATCCAAAAACACTAAAGATTACTAAACTACATCCATCATTACACCAAAGTCTAGTCATTATTTAAGGAAACATCTGATAGTACTGAAACTTGACAAGTATTTTTGCTCAAATAACTTGACACTTGTGTTTAGTAACAAAGCATTTTTTGAGTAGCTTGAAACATGCTGCTTTTGAGCCACTGTATATGTGCTCCTGTTTTAATCAAATAGCCTCAGTACACTTAAAGGACACATCATTTTCAGTATTTTATCATGTTTCACTTCTTGGTCTTTTTGATATTAGGCAGAAACAGGATTACCAGCATCTACAAAGCTTTTTACTCCCATGTGTTTTTTGAGCTGGATGCCTGTGTAAACATTTTTTACTAAATTGCCCAAAAGTACAGAGAGATTTATTTCCCGTGTACTGCAGTTCATTTAGAAACAAACAGTATTATGTTCATGTGGTTAAATTTTTATTAGAAATTAATGGTATCTACTGAATCACATTTTCTGGTCCAGATTTTCCTGCTGAAAACCAACAGAGCAGGCTGCTACCAGAGCCATTCTGAGCTCTGCAGGCCATGGCAGATGGACTTGATACCACTGCTTGGATGGGAACTGCAAATATTGAAACTGCTGAGTTGCTTGATCCATCTAAATCCACCTCTTCCCCGTGGTTCCTGCCACAGCAAAATGATTGGTTCAGACAGCCAGGAATACATTGAGTTTGTAGAGTAAGCAGAGCTCATAGTGTTCACCAAAAATCAGAAGTTCTTTATAAGAAACTGCCCCCAGCCTACCTCAAGCTGATGAGCTCTTAGCTTGCCTCAAGTTCCTCACAGCTCCCCACACTTTTTCTCTCAGTGATACTCTAGTTATCCAACTGCCCATATCTTCTCACAGAATGGAATTTAATGCATTATTAGGAAGGATATTTGGGCCATCAGTTGTGAACCCTCTGACACTTTTGACTATTTGCTTTCTGCACTCACTTTCAAAACCCACAGGGAGTTTTGTTTCCCCCTGAGAATTACTTTAGATAATAAACTGTGAAAGGTATTTCAAAAGCTCTGAAATAAATCCAGTTTAAATCCATTATTACATTGGGACAGTAATTTCTGCACAATAGAAAGTCAGAGTTTTCCTCTGCAAAGGCTCTGGTGGTGAGTCTGCTGTGCTGGACCCACCCTAAATTGAGTAATCTTTTTATTATTTTTTCGTTCATTTTCCCTCCAGGCTTCCTGGAATCATCCCCATTTTCTCTTCTTCAAAGAAAAAATTCCCACTGCTTTTCTATTTAGTGGTCAATTAAACAGCTATGAAAGAAATACATCAGAAAAGCAGCCACTTCACTCCAAAATCTCCTCAAATGATCCAAGACTTGTTGTTCCTCACCAAAATGATAACCAGTCCTTTGCCCAACACTTCCTCGGTGTGACATCCACCAGAAAGGTCCATAAAAAGACACAGTAATTTCCAGAATTAACACTAGTGCAAAGTAATCATTCAGAGCCTCTGAAGCGTGCATTTTTCTCTAAGTGAAGCAGCTAATTACTGCTATTCTCACTGACTCACCAGTTCTCATTTCCTGCAACTAGGAGATTTAAATAAACCTAGACTCTCCTATTCTTATTCTGAGCTTCTCTCTTCACCCTAATTTCAAGTCCCTACACTACAGTTTGAAATTATTCTTAGTAGACTCCTTTTCATTTTGGAGAGTTGAATGACATTTTTATCCTCAAAGTTTACATTTATTTGAAAGGCTGAGAGATTTGCGCTACTCAGCCTGAAGAGGAGAAGGTCCTGGGTAGAACTTAGAGCCCCTTCCAGAACCTAAAGGGGCTCCAGGGGAGCTGGAGAGGGACCTGTGAAAAGAGCCTGGAGTGACAGGGTAAGGGGGAATAGTTTTAAACTGTCAGAGGGAAGGTTTAGATGAGATTTTAGGAGGAAATTCCTCCCTGTGAGGGTGGGCAGGCCCTGGCACAGGGTGCCCAGAGCAGCTGTGGCTGCCCCTGGATCCCTGGAAGTTCCAAGGCCAGGCTGGACAGGGCGTGGGACAGTGGAGGTTGTCCCTGCCCATGGTAAGGGGTGTAACGAGGTCTCAGGGGTCTCTTCCAAGCCCAACCAACCCAAGCACCATGATTCTGTGTTTGAAACACATCCAGATCCACACTACAGCTGGCAGTAGTTTCCTGCATACAGGCTCATCTTAATTCTTCCACTTGAAGCAATGGCAAGATCTGCATGTACTTTAGTAAAAAAGCAGCTGACACACTTTCAATTCACTAATTCTATTTGTCAAAATTGCTGTAATTTAAGCAGGTGTAAAACATTTGGGGGGATTACACATTTTGCTCATTAACAGACAAAGAATACTGGGAGATGTTCCTGGCATAAATAGGAATAAAAACTAAAATTCTAAATTAAACATCTTGGAACAATATAAAACATTGAGGCTTGATTGGATGTTAGGCAATTACAGCAGAGCCGTTTAGATGGCCAAGAGGTAAAGTAGAAACTTCTGTCATGTTTTAGAACCTGAATGTAGCTTCAGTACTGGCAGGACTTCAAAAGGGAACAGAGATTTTTCCACAGGCAAGGCTTATGCTACAATTCTGACACTTTGCAGTTGAAACAGGTTGTAAACACCTTGAGTAGAAGGAACTCAAATTAAAACACACTTGAGCAGTTCTCTGGGGTTCTGATCCTGCTCTAAATGACCCAGACAAATGAACCTCCCCCCGAACTCAGCACGATCAGCATCAGTGCCAAATTATTAACAAGCATTTTCTCAGTAGGATTATCTATCCCTGAAAAATAATTACCCCTCAAGGCCTTGCAAACAAACAAGCCATTTATGTAGGATTTACACTGAGTTAGCTCACAAATTCCAACACACAGCCTGACCTTCTAAGCATGCAGACACAGTTAAGCTTTCAGTTTTCCCATTAATCTCTACTACACAAATCTAATCCAGGGTCATATTCCTACTCCTCCCAGTTTAATATATCAAATTCTACCCTTACTGAATAGTTGTGTTCTAGACAGTTCCAAACATCAGCACTGTTCTGATATGGATTTGGGGATGGAGATTTTCCCAACATCCACATCCTGCTCATTTTTAGAACGTGGTTGAAACAGTTCTAGCAAACCAGGATGATTTTCATTCATCTTTTCACTTGTAAATTCCTACAGAGTTGAAGGAATAGAATTTGGATGCCATCCTCCACATACAGACACACAAACACACACCCCAGATTCCTGTCAGCCTCTGGACATGACAGTTCTTAATCCACTGACAATAATAGTGTAATTCAGGATGTACATTAGATTTACCCAAATCATACACTGTGTGACAGATATTCACTGTGCTTCTGCCACTAGAAATGCCACTTGGTGTCACTTATTCCTTTGGTTGTCTTGACAATACCACACCAAGCATTAAAGAGATGCCTGGCTTGTAAGGAAATTCAGCAATATCTCTTGATAAACATGTGTGTGTCTGCATGTCACAGTTACAAGTTGCTGTTATTTCCCTGAAGTGATTAAAGCTCTCAGATCTCTTCATGTAAGAAAACCACCCTGCTAACTTTATCTTTTACAGATACATCCCCAGATCTTCAAAGTATTTGTCAAGTAAGTGTTCAGAACTCTTTTCTGATCTGTCAAGAACACAGGTAGCACGAGCAGCAGGATACTTCAACCTAAACCATCTTGGCTTAAGAAGGCAACTCCAAAAGAGCACTGAGTGCCCCTGTTGTCTTTCAGATTGCACTCAACCAGACTGCTGTGGTGAAAAAAAATCACAGGAGAAGTAAGAAAACATCTTCAAATGCATAAATGAATAAGATTTCTTCCTCCAATAGTTCAACATAAAACAAATCATTACAAAATCTTGTTTATTAACATTACTTAAGCTTGCAACACAGTCCAAAAAATAGGCAGTTAAAATGAAGCAGTGTTAACAGCAAAAACCTGGGACAGATCTTTTACAGTTCCTGTTCCACAGGACCCTTCCATGGATTAGCTGCTACTGGTGTTACATGGCCTCCATGCACAGGGCTAGAATGACTCCACTCACAGATTAAACCCTAATAAAGACTGAATTAGGACGTTTGTACTCCTGAAAAACAGCTGCTGAAATTATCTCTATCACAGAATCACAGAACAGGTTGGGTTGGAAAGGACCTTAAGGATCATCTAAATCCAACCTCCTTGGCCACGACAGGTTGGCAACAGCAGTTTTTGCCTTGGAGGTTCTGCTTGCACACCATCAGAATAACCTGCAGAAGTTGCTCATGACTTTGTCATTCACAGAGATCACTGCCATCATAAATTCACTGTGAGGAGTAACTAATGAAACCCAGAATATTTCCCTTTAAATGGGAGTGCACATACAGGTAGCCAACTGTATTGCCAGGATAATTGATTTGTCAGGAGCAATGATATCAGATCCTGGACAACTTGAGTAGTTCTCAAGCTACCAATATGTCTCAAAAAAAACCAAAAAGGCAAAAAAGCAAGGGCATTTAGCCTGCCTCTTTGTTTTTGATAAAGCACTGAGATGCACTGATGCTTCAAGTTTGGCATCTTAATTGTGTCAGTGATCTGTGATAACTCAGAGGCTGGTGATGCTCTAACCACACACAAAGGACTCAGTGCTGGTCACCACACAGACTTGTTCCCTTCCCAGCTCTAGGAGGATGCTACATAAAAACAAACACTCTGTTTAAAAAAAACCAAAACAGTGCAAATCTTAAGATAGTCCTGCTTAATGCTCTGCTCAAACCAGTTCTGCAATCACCATTTTCAGTGCCTGAGTAAGAAATGTACCTGAGATGAAACACTTCAGATTGGGATGCAAATGTAGAAGCCACCTGTGGAAAAACAAAGCTCCTTCCATTTGTTCAGTGCTCTCTAACCCAGAGCCCCGTGACGGAACCGAGATTGAGCAGTCCTGCCACCTGGCAATTGCTTTGCAGATTTGCCTAGTTATGCTAGAAGGAAGAATCCAATTTCCAAATCTCCAGGCAGTCCATTTTAAACACACCTTTCCATTTGGAACACGCACTGCTTGCAGCTTGTGCTTTCCTGAGACACAAATACATTTCACTCTTGTAAGGCAAAGGCTCAGCATATTCCACTACAAACTGGTAACATGCCCTAGATTTAATTTGCAACACAGATATCCTTATGAAATTTTGATTTCATAGTGCTGTAGGTACCACATACTAAACATAATCCCTCCTCAAAAAAATTAAATAATCTTTAAGAATCTTATCCTTCTTTTCTTCTAAAATATTGGCTCTATTATTGCACCATTTTAAACAGTTTGAGATTTTTTTTAGTCAGTGTACTGTGACAGCATATAAACAAATTAACAAAAATTAAGATAATTTGCCCTATTTGGCTGAGTTTCTATTTTGTACTCCTGCAGCCTCTATCAAGGGGACTAATTTGGAAGAACAGTGGAGTGTAATTTCTTCCTGTTTCCAGAATCAGTCAGACTCAGTGTGCAATCATTTCCCTATCAGTGTTTTAAGAGCTGTATTTCTAAAGACTTTATCCTTAACCCCCCTGCAATTCTTTGCCTCTTTAATATACTTATTTTTCTCTAACATATTTTTCATACACTCAGTGTAAAAGATTGTTTAACCATTTGTTATTTAGGAAACTACTGAACAAGTCTCCTTCATACACAGTGGTTCTAAGAATCAAGCATCAAAAGGCATCTAAAACACCACATAGCACCAAGTTCTGGAGCATTTTGTAGGCTTTTGGGTCTTGTTTGGAACTAGATGATCCTTAAAGTCCCTTTCAAACCAAGCCTTTCTATGATTTTAAAATTCCATGTACTCAACCACATAATTTTATAGCAAAAGTCTTATAGGATATGTTAAAATGTGAAGCACTGCTTACCTGTAACTTTGAAATGAGTTTAATTACTCATCAAGCTCTCAGAGATGTTGTTATTACAACACAGCTTTGATGTCTAAGATGTTCCCTGGGTAAGTCAAGCCACAGTGTCTGGGTTTCCCTCCTCAGCATGGTGCTCCCATGCACCACAAGCAGCATGCCAGGGGAATTTCCAGACAAGGATATTTAAGGCTGCATGGCTGTCTTAGGATGCAGGATGTGGCTGGGGCTGTGAATTCTGTCAGCATCTGTCAGAGCTGGGGCAGTTCTCTGCTCTTCCCTGGGCAGTTTTTTCTTCATCTCTCCCACAGCCAATCCTCCCTCCAGGAGATCTCTGCTGTCCATGGCCAGTGAGTGTCCCTGCATGGCTGAGAAAATTCCAGCATCCCATGGGGAGATGCTGCGCCCAGGGGAGGAGCCCAGCATTCCTACCTGGATCCAATCTGACTTTGGAACCCCACAGCAGCCTCTGCCCCCTGCATTCCCAGAGGAGCAGCTTTCTTCC